>OU744353.1:13605000-14007787 GCA_916610135.2 Macropis europaea | reverse complement strand
TTAGGGCCTCCAAAAGTATAAATGCGGCCTTGGTGATGTAGTACTCTTCTACTGGAATACATTTTGCGATACATACTTTCTAACGGTAGCTCTGGAACTTTTGCCACACAAACCGTACACGAAATGCACATCTGCATACTCATGATTCGAAAATATTGTTGGCATTTCTAAGATCGTGAACTGTTACTTCACGAGACAGAACGAAGCTCAAATTAACTTCGTACTACAGTTAGCGAATTGCTGTCGTACTGAACCATGTATGTATAGGGTTGGCCAAAAAGTTTTCTGGTTCTTCATAGTAGGTGACATTAACGTCGCTTTAAGTGTGAACACTATGTTTTATTTTAACAGATGCATACATAACCTAAACGCTTACATATCAGCGCGGTCTACAAAAAAAAAGTATGAAAATTAATAGAGCTTATCACTTGTTATAAAGGGTTAAAAATGGACGATAAAAAACGCATTTTCACCATATTATGTTATATTATTATCGTAAAGGTCAAAATGCTGTGCAAACCCGAAAAACATATGTGCAGTGTGTATACTCGCTGGACATTGCATCATCCGATTATCATTTATTCCGATCCCTACAAAATTCCCGTAAAAGGAAAAAATTTGAGAATTTAGAAGCCTGTAAAATGCATCTGGAGGAGTTTTACGAAAATAAAAGTGGGAAATTTTTCGAGGATACTATTATGAAGTTGTCTGAAAGATGGCAGGAGATTGTATAAAATAACGGCCAATACACTGTATAATATAGTTTTAGTTATAAATATAAAATTTATGTTTGAATTTCCTTTAAAAAGACGGGAAGACTTTTTGGCCAACCCAATATAAAAATAGTAAATATACTTTATGTCAACAGATAACATAAACATCACGTATCTCGCCTTGTCCTGCATTGAACTAATTGTAAGAGAAATAGTACTATCGTGTCCTTTACATTTCATATGTTTGTTATAACTCTGTAATAAAACATTTATGGACTTTTTGTAACATGATATTTTATTCTTACTTTTACCTATACAACACACTGGCGAAGTTTGTATGGAAAAACGTAGGACACCCTGTATATTTAAAATAAACAATATTAAACTAACATTTTGATTTATTCAAGTGGTAGAGTATGTCACGAAACAATTGCTGTTCCAATAAATATTAAAGTATTCCAAATAGATATTTTCATAGTGATTTAAATAAATACTCCAATACTTTGAAATAAGTATTGTATTTAAGTATTAATAAATACTAATTTGAGTAAATACTTATACTTTAGAACTTTAAGTTCCTTTAACATCTTTATTATACTGACGCATTTTGCAGTAATATTAGACTTTACTTTTCGTCACACTTTTTTTTAAACTGAATAATTTCCTCCTTAATATCAAATGTACATCGGTAATTATATTTTCAGTACGAATATGTAAAATGTCCGAACCACCAATTGAAATACGTTACAAATTTCCTGATACATACAGTATGATAAGGTGTTCTTATAAATTACATAACTTGATTATATAACCAAGAGCATGTCTAAAATACATGTTTGAACATATCTGTGTCCTGAAATATATGTATGTGTATAAGAATTACATACAAAAAATTTACAAAATACGAGGGACGTTTCCAAAGTTCTGGGAATTCAGAATCAACGCAGGAGTGCTGCAGGCCTAATGATTGATGCTATTATGCACAGGCAACTACTGACACATTTTCCTAACGACACCAGTCAATGCCGGTCAATTTTGTTCGACCATAGGCGAGTACAGATCTGTTCCTGCGGGTGTTAACCCTTCGATTATGGAAGACGCTGTGAATTTTCAAAGAGCCAGCATTTTCTTTGAATGGAAAGAAGACAGACAGCCATCTGAAGTCGTTCAACGATTTCATGGAGTATTTTATAACTCTGCGGAATCTAAAAGTACCGTTTATTGCTGAGATGATCGATTTAACGACCAAACACTGCTGTAAACCAGTGGATAAAAAAGACTATCCAAAAGTTCTTCGAACGATGTCTAAAAATATTAGTTTCGCGCTAGGACAAGTGTATGCAATTAAATGAGGATTACATAGAGTGTTTACCACCCCTGTCAAATATTTTAAGGGGTAATTCTACAAGCCAAAATACGACGAAAATCAAGAATAAAAAAATCGCATCCAAGGATTCATTTTTGAGTTATCGATGTGTAAAGAACGGGCCAAAAACGCCTGACCAGCGGCAGCACTCCGTACACGCGCAGTGTTTGCCATCGCACGCCAAGTTCCCCGTACAGAGTGCTCGCTTACCGATGTAACAGAAACTATGACATACCATACGATGCGGTAAGACACTACATTCTTGCGATAATTTATGAAGAATCACACACCTTTCGTTGACGGCATTAAATCTGTCTACTTGAAAAAATCCACAAGGGCATATCAAAACCCACCTCACGGGATTCTCAAGCAGAGAGGGTGAATGCAATTTCTAATTGACGATTTTGTCCAAAAAAATCATCCACACGCGCTTACACACGCACCGCGATTATTGTATTCCATTGTCCATTTCATCATGCACACGCATCGCGATTATTTCATTCGCAAGTATCCATGAGAATTACACGCACTATGATTGTCCCGTCCGCGGATGTCCATAAAAAAATGTTCAAAGCATGCACCAAATTTTGCACCTGAAAACACACGCCAGGCGATTGTCCCGTTCGCGAGTGTCCACTAAATCACACACATACGCACTGTGATTACTTTACCCACGAATGCGAGATTACTTTTCTCACGTACAAAAAAATACTACAAATAAAAAAAATCTAAAAAGCTGGAACTAAGCTTAACACCGAAAGTAAAATTAAATTGAAAAAGAGACTGCTTTCTACGCGAGAAATATTTCCTGCCGACTACAGCTGTTTTCTCGTTCGCAATACAGTAAAGTCTCGTTTAGTGTTCGCTAGCCGGGACCGGCTAGCTACAGTTATCGAATACGGGCAACGTTTTCGCACCTCTTTATGTTTTGCCAACAGCGACGAACGTAGAAAAGGACGGCGAGTGAAAAAGAGAGAAGGCCTGCAAATCGAGGCAGCCGGTAAGATCAAAGGCATGCGTATCGACGAGACAATACTAATGTAATGACAAAGCTTTTTTATTTTTAATTATTTTGTTATGAAAATCTTTCAACATATTGGTGAGATTTTTCTGATTGAAATGAGACCAAGCACGATACAATTCGGTCATATTCACTTTGTCAATGAAATTTAATGGAAGACAAAGAAGCTACAATGAAAGGAAATGAGCCAACACATTAAATAAGTAAATATGACCGAATTGTATCGTGTTTGGTCTTATTTTAATCAGAACAATCTCACCAATATGTTAAACAAATTTTCATAGCAAAATATCCGAAAATAAAAAAGTGGTATCGTTACATTAGTATTGTCTCATCAATATGGAGGCCTTTAATCTTGTCGCCTGCCTCGATTTTCAGGCCCTCTTTCTTTTGTCACTCACTGTCCTTTTCTACGTTCGTCGCTGTCGGCAAAATACATAAGCGCATTGGGGATGAACCACGAGCACTTATAGATGGAATTTTTCGAGCGCTTATAAACACTTTACTGTAGCTACCAAACTGAGGAGACCTTGGAAAAATTCCATTCGAATGACTAAGGGCTCATTTCCACTTGCGACTAGCCGCGCGCGACTCTCGGTCGCGCCACTATGAAATACATTGCGGCTTATGGGGCTATTTCCACACGCGCGGCTGGAAAATACAGGCGCGACTCTCATCGCGACCGAATGCCATTAAGCTGTTCCTCGAAACCTGCGATGGTTTTTCGTTAAACGCGTGATGTCAAAAACAAAAGACTCGCAGGGGATCGAGAGTCGTCGACCTTCGACGAACAGCTTCAACGGCTGCATATATTGTCATCTCTCGTCGCGCAATCGGCAACCGTTGGCTGTCGCGCGCGGCTGAGTCGCGGCATTTTGAGTCGCGAGCACTCTAGAGTCGCGCGCGGCTAGTCGCAAGTGGAAATGAGCCCTAAGAACTGTGTCGATGCTTTGTTATTCCTCGGTGTGTCGTTATTTATCCCTTGTACGCTCGAGATCCGGGCAGCGGTAACTCGATCCCGAGAGTCGAAACTGTTTATACTTTGTAGATACCGCGACGAGTGTCGTTGAATCGATCGCTTTCATTTCTTTCCGACGATGCAGTATTCTTCCAAACTTCGAGGTAGGAAGAAGTGTTCGTGTCTGATACTGTGCGGTTTATTTTATAAAAAGTATGAAATTAAAATGTCTGGAGAATTAAAGAATTCTTAGCACCGATGCTGAAATTTCTTCCGTCGTGACGGTTCACCGTTGAACAGCGACAACGTGTTGTGCGTGTGATCAGTAATTTGAACGCAGAACCTGCAGCTGATCGCGTGTAATCGTTCATCGTCAACGGCCTCAGATGCGTAAATTTCATTTATCTGCAGACTCTAGTGTGTGTAATTCATATGGACAGTTGCAAGTCAAATAATCGCGGTGTGTGTGTGTGTGTGAGTGAAGTGCGCAGTTGCATGCGTCGGAAGATCACTTCTTACAGAGATGATAGAACGATGAGCACGCTATTCACAAATTTTCCTTACAGAGGAGACGTTGGTTAAATTTCACGCGAGACTGAAAAATGTTACGCAAATGTGTTAGTGTAGAACATGTGTGCGTTCCTGCAGAGTTGGGCATTATTCGAATTATTTCGAATAAATGTTTATTTCAAATAATTATCTCAATCATTTATTCGAATACCGATTGCAAATGTATTCGAATAATCTATTCGAATAACGATTGATAAATTATTCGAATAATAATACGAATAATTGTTGATTGTTTCAAAACAACGGAAAAAATAAATCAATTTTTATCCGTATAAATTCTTTTACAAATAAGTTCTTATTCGAATAAATTCTTCCACGAGTAAATTCTTATTCGGATAAATTCTTATTTGAATAAATTCTAATTCGTTAGTGACGAATAAAATTTCAATTGTTACTCTTATTCATTATCTGTTATCTGAATAAAATTTTGCCCAATACTGCATTCCTGCCGGCACGTGCAAATATCGACGCTTTTCTGTTTAAATGCCAGTGCCTTTACATTGTCTCATGTCTTGGTCGTTGACTTCGGCCTCTCGAACAGCTGTAGTCGGCAGGAAATATTTCTCGCGTAGAAAGCAATCTCTTTTTCAATTTAATTTTACTTTCGGTGTTAAGCTTGGTTTTAGATTTTTAGATTTTTTTCGTTTGTAGTATTTTTCTGTGCGTGAGTAAAGTAATCTTGCATTCGTGGGTAAAGTAATCGCAGTGCGTACGTGTGTCATTTAGTGGACACTCGCGAACTTTTGTGCATGCTTTGAACATTTTTTTTGTGGACATTCGCGGACGGGACAATCATAGTGCATGTAATTCACATGGACACTTGCGAATCAAATAATCGCGATGCGTGTGCGTGATGAAATGGACAATCGTGGTGCGTGTACACATGAACACTTGCGAATACAATAATCGCGGTGCGTATGGAAGCGCGTGTGGGTGATTGTTTTGGATAAAATCGTTTATTAGAAATTTCATTCACCCTCTCTACTTGAGAATCCCCTGAGGCGGGTTTTGATATGCCCTTGTGGATTTTTTCAAGTAGGCAAGTTTAATGCCGTCAACGAAAGGTGTGTGCTTCTTCATAAATTGACGCAATTACATAGTGTCTTATCGCATCGTATCATAGGTCATCGTTTCTGTTATCTCGGTAAGTGAGCGCTTTACACGGTGAACTTGTCGCGCGATGACAGTCACTGTGCGTGCAGGGAGGGCTGCCGCGTGACAGGCGTTTTTAGCCCATATTTTAAACATCGATAACTAACAAATGAAGCCTCGAACGCGCCTTTGTTCTTCTTGATTTTCGTCTTATTTTGGCTTGTAGAATCACCCATTAAAATATTTGGCAGGAGTGGCAAAACATCCTGTATTAAAAAACTACAGCATAACATAAATGAAAATGAATAACATAAAGAATTTAGAGGACAATTTGCAGAAGTTTGGTAACATCCCTCGTACTATTTCAGATTTTTTCTTCTTTTTAAGGTTGCATCGATCTATTTATGTATGCGCTATTAGCAAGCACAATATAACTAATAACAAGTTGGTTGGAGTTAGATGAAATGAAATTGTTTAGGATTCAAGCGAATTTGAATCTTCGTGACGAGTATCGAACGTTCGATCATTGCGATCCACTTGAAACCCTTGTCATTGTGCGCGCGTATCACAACGGTAATGTTTCTTCCGATGCCGCATAACAATAGATGCGAGCAAATCAATCGACATTTGCAGGTGCTGATTGCGCCGTTATTCTATCTGCCTTTGTTCGGAGAAATTATTGGACGACAACATGATTACCCTATTAAATCTGAACGCGCCAGTTCACAGTCACCGATGCGACAAACAAAAACAGTGCACGATACGCAGGCTTACACGAATAATCGCGCACACTTCGATAAGTCGGATACCGGTACGAAAGATATAATTTGAATGGGCTTATGAAATAGAACCAAAGAGGATAAAAGTAGCCAACTACCCCGGATGGCCCGCACTTCGAAACTCTGTAGAATTTGTGAGTACGACGAAACGCAAGGAAAACACGAATTATAATAGCAAAGAGACTGCGAGCAAATGACGAAGAGATCGCGCAGAGAAATATGGACCGACTTGCTGCGAAGAGATCGCGAACCAAGTTGGATTCGTCTATGAATTTCCTTGAAACTCGAGTGTAACGAGATCGCGAAGAGGGTTTTGTGCGATTGTGAGGGTCGACAACTATTTCAGAGCTGCAAGAAACTACTAACAGTAAGCATGATCGACGAATGATACTCGCGATCTAGCCCAGACAGTTTGGATTTTTTTGGCTGGACACCGTTGACGCGGCGCACAATGGTGCGGTGTAGATAAGAATCGCGGGAAAAAACCCATAACTTCTGTATTCTTTAATAGTTTTGAATAATTTTTTTATATTACAGTAATATCCCGTTTAACGCTACCTCAATTAACGCTGATTCGATATAACGCGGTATTTTCCCGAATTCTAAAAAAGCTCCAAATATGTATTCCATAACTCGATATAACGCGGTTCTTGTCATCGAAAACTGGCGATTCGTTTAAGACGAGGCGATTTGGATGCGATCTCTTGCTACCAACAGTTGCTCAATGAGAAGAAAAGAAGAAAACGACAAATAACACTGGACGACTTTGTCAGCAAATATCAAAAATTTCAAAAGAGCCACAATCTTCGACAACACAAAAATAAATTTTTTCTTTGTATGTATATATACTATATATGTTTTGTAAGTTAATATAAAAGTAACTTAACACATTGACTACCACAATGGAGACTCCCATACCTAGGCAGACACACTATAATATGTCAATAAAATATCAAACTTCTCATTAAAATTAAAGTAAAACTTCTTCATTCTTAGTCGCATGTTTCCTTCTCCCTATTTACTATGTGCTAAGATGGCCTTATTTAACGCTGTTTCGTTCAACGCTTTGTCTTTTAAGAACATATCTTGAGCGTTAATTACATATTTTATCACCTGTTTTTATGCACCGCCCACAGGACACTGCCATTTTCATTAATTTCACGAATCATTTGACGCACATTTCTAAAGCGCAATTAATATTTAGCGGGGTATTACTGTACTTGTTTAAAATCAAGCTTTATAGTACTGCTACTGTTGTTAGATAATACAGTACACATAATAATATTTTTTACGTAAAAGAATGTTTATAAAATTATTTCGATTGTAGACTTCAGAGCTAACAGTAACCATTTACAAATTATATGTATCTTCTCGCTAAGGATATTTTGAAGAAAAGGGCAGGACAATAGAAGAACAAAACGTGACTCCTACCTGGCGTTTCTACCTACTGCTGCGCTGTTCAAATGTTGGGCAAAAATATCCGCGCGTTGCAGATGTTCTTCGTGCACCATTTGAAGCTAATGATAACCAGGTCCACGGCGCTTGAGGAAATAACATTTTTAATGGAATTCTAGGACAATAGGGAAAACGGAAACGTTCTTAGCGACTACTGGTTACTCTCTGCTGTGAAGTCTAGTTCGGAAAGCACAAGAGCATACGGATGTTGCAAATCTAAATCGTAAATTTTGTTTTTGGTCGAACTGTTCTTCTGAATGATTCTTTCAGCCCCTCCCTTAATTTTCTTTCACCAATTGCAGTGCGTTTTTTTCCATCATGCAGAAAGTCAGCTGTATCTTGTTGAGGATTGTTGAAAACCGTTGAAAGAGCTGCGGAAAGTCAGAATCGTTGTGACAACGACAGAGAAAAGACCTCCAAGCAATTATCAGCTTCTTTCGAGCTTTACCCGACTTCTATACTTTTCTTTCTATTATTATTATTTACAGTAATAGTAGTAGGTAATAGTATTAATAGTATTATCTTGTGTGTTTTTATTATCAGTGTGTTACTAGTGCTACCGTGACTGTTATTATTATCAGTGAATTCTTGTGCACTATGGAGCGGTGTGTTAGAACTAATAATTGCACTTTAGAAATGTGCGTCAAATAATTCGTGAAATTAATGAAAATGGCAGTGTCCTGTAGGTAAGGCGTAGAAACAGGAGATAAAATATGCAAACGTCGCATTGCTGAGTGAATATACTACCAGTATATAGAATTCTTTAATTCTACATCATTTGTTTTGACGTATCATATTTTAAGCATTGAAAAGTAAGGAAACTCACTTGACTCAGGCCTAGATAGATCAATGAACCTTCAGGGTCTTCTGTCACTTTAAACGCCGTATTTTGTTTGTGTAGAGGCATGCACACTACCGTACCAGGTTATTAACTATTGGCAACCGACAGAGTGATAGTGGGCCGATGCCACTACGTGTAACTCTACACCAGGGGTCGGCAACGCGGGGCTCGTGGGCACCTAAGTGCCCGTGAAGTATTTTCAAGGTGCGTTTGCAAAAAATTTCGGTAAAACTGACGTTTAGGGGAGGCAGTCCCGATGACCTTGAACTTGATACATGTTATCAAGGACACCTTCTTTAGTAACGTTCAAGAGGTTTTAGCCGTCGCTCGTTATTGTTTACGAAGTTATTAATTATTAAATATAGAACACGAAAGGAGATCCATTTTGCAACAAAGTTGATACATGTCGCAACACTTGGCCATTAATGAATGAAAAACCCGCTCAAAAGTTCAACACACGGGCTCCGCCCCTCCCCCTGCAGCCCAATCCAAAAAAAATCCAACCCAGCCTAACTCATTATTGAATTAAAATCAGGATAGGATAGTTTGATTTATCCCAAGGACAGATTAGGTCAGGTTAGGCTAGATCATTTTGGGTAGTGGTGCAGGAGGAAGGGCGGAGCCTCTCCCTCCCTAACCTACTCTGTCCTTGTAATAAATCAAACTATTCTATCCTGAATATAATTCAATACTGAGTTAGGTTGGGTTGGATTTTTTTGTAGGTGGAGGTACAGGGGGAAGGGCGCCCGTCCCGTGATTTTTGATAGTTTCGATACCGTGTTAGCAAAAATACCAAGACGCATTGAGGCTTTCGTTGAAATAATGAGTTCTACGTATCCATTAGATCGTTTAAATACTGATTAAAATTCTCCTTTCGCATGCTCGTCAACTATTTCTTATATCATAATTTTCTGTCCATTAACGATTTCCTGCTTGAAATGACTTTTCTTCGTTCATACATGTACTACTTCCACATACGTATTAGTCGTTTATGCCTTTCAATACTCAAAATAACTGCTACATTTTGCAAACTTTTTTTGTTAATAACTTTTTAATAAAAAACGAGCGACGGCTAAAACTTTCTGAAAGTTACTTAGGAGGATGACCTTGATAACATATGTCAAGATCAAGGTCATCGGGGCTGCCTCCCCTAAACGTCAGTTTTACCAAAATTTCTAACCACAAGAACAACTGTTACATTAAAATTACGAAGCAATAGCTCAATTTGAAGCTTATATGTAGTTATTCAAACTTCAATCTGAATTTATTCAATTTCAGATCACTGAGGGTTGGTAGGTTTTTCTATAACTTGGCCAAAGTGCCCTTTGTTATAAGCTAACCGTTCCAAGTGCTCTTTACAATGAAAAGGTTGCAGATCACTGCTCTACACAATTAAATCATTGCGAAAACTTTAATAAGTTTTCCTGACGAAGCGGTTCGTTCGCGACAAATGGTTCCTTTCAGACTTTTTCTCCTCCCAACGAGCAAAATGTGTTGATGTCATAACAAAATTTAATATTAAATTTCAATGTTATAAACAATTCTGCGGCAAGGATTTTTAACAAATGTCCACCGATCCAGAAGTGTAGATTCACCCGTGAAAGCCATGAGCAATCATCTTTTTGCACCCTGTACTTAACCGTCTGATGCTTGCGCGGGTCTGGTCTCCAAATGCATGCGAAAGTTAACCAGGCCCAGGATAAACATTCAAACCATTCGGAAAGGAAAATGTAATGGAACGGAAGTGTGGAAAAAGTAAAAACTATGAGAAACATCTAGTAATTCAGCAACTACATGTGATAGAGTGATCAACCCAATGAAGGCTCTCGTATAGCTAGGCGCGGCGACAAGAATCAGTAATTTATCAATGACAGCCAAATGTGCCAGAATCTGCAGCTAATTTTTGCAGGGCAGTTAGTTGATAGCATGAATTTTGTAGCAGTGTCAATAAGAACGTGGAGGAACGTGCAGTTTTTTTATACACCTAAGAAAATCATTGAGTGCGTACTATTTTAGTTATGTTTCTTTTTGGCTCTGTTATATATTTTTGGCTGAGTGAATTCAAAATGTATTTATGTATTCTATAAACTAAGACAATATATACTTGAGATATATAAAAATATATAGATGCCGCTCATAAATATGTGGACACTTGCCATCTTTAATGAACTGTAGCAGCTACGGCACTGCTACCACATCCCTGCCGTGAAAGATCGAGATATTACCTTCGCTTAGTTTCTTTTCTTTAAATGCTTACGGTCTATCTTTCTTTAAAAGTGTACGAACACAGGCGCGTCGTAGACCGGCAACGGACGACGGTTGCCGATTGCGCGACGAGTTTTTTCTGTTGTTTTCTGACCGCGCGCCGCGGTCACCATACGAGAACACGAGGCAGAACCTCTTGCGACTCACCACGTGTACGACCGTGCGACGCAGACAATACCTGTTCTTATTCTGTTATATTAATTGTAAATAAATTGAGCGTGTAACGCAAATCGGAGTTATCCATTACGCACACATACACCTCAGAACCAATATTATATGATATGAATTATTATTGTTAAACGATCTTTATTGCGAAATTCTGTTACGAATATTTAATATACTCTAGTATTATTGTATTGAATAATTTAATTATTTAAATCCTTTAAATCCTTTAAATAATTAAATGTTTATGCGGTGTGTATACGCTGCATTATATTCTGTTACGTGCGGAGGGTTTCTAAGGATTTCTTCTTTCATTTCTCGATGACTGAATTGCTTTAGTGTGATTGTCTGTCCTCTTTAGACTAGTATAAACATTTAGAATCATGATTCAATGCGAGAGAATTTCAGGTAAGAGCATAAGACTGTTCTGTCGTTTTATCGAAATCATTTTTGTTTGAACACTTGTGAAAGCACGATGGGTACAAGAAAAACAGAATTAAGTACTCATATGTGTTCTTAAATAGTTACGCTGCCAAAAGAAGGATATTCTGTAACGGAAATTGCAAGAGAGGTGGCGGTTTCAAAATTGACTGATTATTAACGATTTCATAACTTCTTTCAGGTAGTTATTACAATTAAGAAAGTGCCCACATACTTTTGAGCGGCAGTGTACATATATTCGCACGAAGTCAGAACAACGATCGGAAATCTGGTAAAAAAAATGTAACATTCCAGTGAGTGTATCATGGGTCTACTTCAGATGAATTTTTCTTTGTTATTAAAATTAATAAACTATATCCATTTTCACAAAAATACCAGTCAATACATCAAAATCACGCTTTCAGATTTTGGAGTTTTTTCTGCCTTCGTGCCATTGTGCGGCGCACAGTTACGGAAGTTGTATTTTTAAGTGTTATATATGATTTTGTATTGCTAATTAGTTGCAGAATGCTGTCCTAAAATTCGTTGTTATTTATTAATTTTAATTACGATGACAAACTCGTCTGAAGTGGGCTTTCCCTTCCTTGTTAAATTCAGACACTTTCTAAGCCAGAATTACGAACATTTTTTTACCAATTTATGAATATTTATAAATTCATTGGTCTTATGTTTTATCACGTATAATCATAGCTTTTACGTGGTAATAATAATTTTCTAAAACAGACTACTAACTGAATGTAGTAGAGTTTAAACCAAAGAGACCTTCGGGTTCATGAATTCTTGGCTTTCTTTATGATTGTAAGAAATACTCCACGGACCTCCGGCCTGTTACTTACATTTCGAAAGCTGTTATAATTAGTTAACTGCCATGTAAAAATGGAGGCCTACTTCCGCCAACTTTGATCACAATTCTATTTAACTCCTATCTCTACATGTATAAAAGTCAAAATTTGTGTGTATGTTCGGTAAAGGAATCTATACCGTTCAACGTAGCCGCACCAAATTTGGCATGGACATTCCTCGAAACCCTAGAAAAAATACTGTGGGGGTCCCAACCCCCTAACCACTCCCTCTTAACTTAAGAACCGAAGGGGTTCTATACCGTTCAACGTATCCGCACCAAATTTGGCACGAATATTCTTAGACACACTAGAAAAAATACTGTGGTCGGTCCCCACCCCCCAACCACCCCTAAAGCCCACTATACTAGAAAGTACTCTTATATTTTTCATATGATAATGATATCATCAGATCCGTGGATCACTAAATTAAGACCTGAACCTAAAAAGAATAGCCATCCACTTACTGAAGAAACACAAAAATTATTATTACACATTTTGATTTCTTGTTATTTTTTGGGTATTTCGTTACAAGTTTATTGTTTTTCAGGCTCATATTTTTCAATATTACCTATATTTTAAATTATTTTATTTAAAATTAGCATGTATTTAGAAAATGTTAAAATATTAATTAAATAGTTTCCTTTATATGTTTATTTCCGTTTCTTCATTGAAGAAAAGAAATATGAACAAAACTTTACATAACCACAATGCAGCACCCCTTTAAAAAAAGTTTTGTATTAGAAAAATTTTAATTTCTCAACTTACATTGGTTTCAATTGATTGTAACTGGATATAAACTAACTAGATCTTAGTTAAAAAACAACCTGAAAATTTCATCAAATTTGATTTCGTAGTTCCGCTATTATCAGGTTTTTTCCTCCTTGTCTATATGTACTGAACCACTGTGCTGCGGCAGAATCGCTTTCGCGATCGTATTACTGCCTCGTGTCAACATCTCCGTGTAAATCGTGCTCAAGATTTCAGTTCCGTTACGACATCGATCAGACGCCCGGGAGCATTTCCGGTGGGTCCTCCAAGCAGGCGACTCAAGTATGTAAAAGATGCCCGCTCGTCGTTACAGTGTCTGCTTTGGACTTTCATTTCTGCGTGTTCCTCCTTTTGTTTGTACCGTTATTGTTAAAATAAACAATTTATTGTAAGCACAATTTCTGTCTCAGTTAGTACTCGTCCGTTCTTATCCGCCCTTCAGCGATTTTATCTGTGTTGCAGCCAGCAGCTGGCAATAAGCTTGCAGATTATCAATGCGCTGGCATCATTTATTCTAACCCTTAGCACTCCGATCATTTTTTGATACTACCTACCAGCAACTCCGGCACACGTTTGCAGTGAAGCTCTGTTGTAGTGTCACAGCGTCGACAGGTATGTTTCGCGACGATGGAATGACGCTGACTTCGATCTGGGTTATAAGTCGAGTGAAGCCTTTCGAAATTGCGAATAGAGTGGACTGTATAGGTTTAATGCATCTGCACAACGTGTCGAGAAAGAATGTATTACTGATAACAGTATTTCAAATACAAGTATATCGTTGTGTAATGCGAGAATGTATTGAGAATGTTCCAAAGTGAACAACAACGAACGAATGTCTGTGGTGGCTTCAGGTATGCTTAATTTATATGGTGTTTGGTTGCTGGTATGTGACCGATCAGTGCTCGAGAAATTGTGCAACGTCGGGGCGCTGCTTTGTGGGATTTTCCCATCTTGGCCCTTCGACCTGGCTCGGTCGCTGCAGGTCGGAGCGTACGCTGGTATACTCACAAAATCACATACGGTATTAGAAAATAAATGTTGGGATATTATACAATAGAGACGCAACAAGCTCATTGGAAAACAAAAGTTTTGTTTTGAAAGGAAAAAATTACGAGTGCTTATGAATTTATTTATTTTTATTTCCTTCGCAAATTTCCCTTATTGTAATGTAAATAAAACCTGAATTTTATATTTAAAAAACTAAATAATAATTTGCACTCAAGAGTACCGAAGTAACAGGTTAAGTACAAATACATACTGTGTATCACAGTTGTGCTAATTGAATCACAGTGTAATTAAATTACATTTTACTTCAATTACAAAGTAATTCAACTGCATTGGAAATCAATTGCATAATTCAAACTTTTCAATTAATTCAATTGCTAATTACTGTTATCACGAATGTAATTGAATTACAATGTAATCGAAATACAATGCAACTGAATTACGGCACAGAACTCTGAAGAAGTGAGATAAATGTTTATATTTATCTTTCGTGTCTATAATCGTTTCATGTCTATAATAATTTTATTCTGTTTGAAATCTTTACGTGGCTTTTTCCACCTCCTATTACCTCTCAATTCGTAATTCTGATTCAATTACAATGTACTTTGTAATTGTACTTCAATTGCAATTACGAATTGCATTGTAATTTAGTTGAATGGAAGATCTGAATTACGAATTACAATGTCATTGAATACGATGTAATTGAATTACTTTGTAATTATAATTAGTGGAGTAATTCAATTGTAATTCTGTACAACTCTGCTGTGTATGTCCCCCTGGCGGAGCCAACGGAGCTATGAAACATATTATGAATGTCCCCGGAGCGGAGCGTACGGAGTGCAATGGGTTAATTTATGTTAGACTGCCGTTCGATGACTGGCCATAATTTCTACCGTCTCTGCCTTCGGCTCTGAGCTCGAGTTTAGGCAGTTTTTCTGTCTATTACCTTGCCGTTGCCTAAACTCAAGCTCACGCACTCACGCACACTGCCTCCGGTATTTACAGGCTCACGAAACTGCCGGCATCTGTCAATGCGGCCAATGCCTTGGTGATGCTATCCTTTTTGAAGATTTTAACACTAGAACTACCAAGGCAGTAAAAATGATTGGTTTGCAATTTTACTATGCACGATTTATTTTTGTCGATTATTATGGTTACTTTGAATTGACGCTGAAAAAAAATAAAGAAACATACAAAATAAACATTGCTTCCTTGAATTACGTATAGTAGCGGCCACGATATTCTGAGATCGTCAATTAAAGCATCAAGAAGCGGTGCCGATTGATGTCGCCGCACTCAGGGCTGTGTACCGCGTTCTGTTTTCGGGCACCGTACAATAAAAGAGCGATGCCTTAGGAGCAATGGTATTCGTAAATCAACAAATCTTAATTATTATTTGGATTATTTAGAATTTTTTCCTATACGCAAATAACCATTGATATTCCATAAAATTCGTTTTAACTGCGAAGCTAAAGTACATTGACACCCTACTAACGTTTCTTTGTACGGCACTGGCCTGAGTTTCAGGTCCTTATGCCCCCATTTATCGACGAAACTGTTGTTTAATTCTCCAGACATTTTAATTTCATACTTTTTATAAAATAAACCGCACAGTATCAGACACGAACACTTCTTCCTACCTCGAAGTTTGGAAGAATACTGCATCGTTGGAAAGAAACGAAAGCGATCGATTCAACGACACTCGTCGCGGTATCTACAAAGTATAAACAGTTTCGACTCTCGGGATCGAGTTACCGCTGCCCGGATCTCGAGCGTACAAGGGATAAATAACGACACACCGAGTAATAACAAAGCATCGACACAGTTCTTAGGGCTCATTTCCACTTGCGACTAGCCGCGCGCGACTCTCGAGTGCTCGCGACTCAAAATGCCGCGACTCAGCCGCGCGCGACAGCCAACGGTTGCCGATTGCGCGACGAGAGATGACAATGTATGCAGCCGTTGAAGCTGTTTGTCGAAGAGGTCGATAAATCTACTTTATTAGGCAATTAGGCATTTGTACGGACACAGGTGTGTCGTAGGCCGGCGACAGCCAACGGTTGCCGATTGCGCGACGAGAGATGACAATGTATGCAGCCGTTGAAGCTGTTCGTCGAAGGTCGACGACTCTCGATCCCCTGCGAGTCTTTTGTTTTTGACATCACGCGTTTAACGAAAAACCATCGCAGGGTTCGAGGAACAGCTTTGGCGGCAATAGCCAACCTTTCTCGGGTTTCTGAAGCACTAATGGCATTCGGTCGCGATGAGAGTCGCGCCCGTATTCTCCAGCCGCACGCGGCTCGAGTCGCAGCCGCGCGTGTGGAAATAGCCCCATAAGCCGCAATGTATTTCATAGTGGCGCGACCGAGAGTCGCGCGCGGCTAGTCGCAAGTGGAAATGAGCCCTAAAACATGTCATTTTGATCGCTTTGATGGAATAGGCGCACGTTAATCGTCGGCAGATCTAGTGTTAATATCACTTTCATTTTTAATATGTATGTATGTCAATCCCTCGTCACAATTGAGAGCAGAAGTTTATTGTAAATTTCGGCGAATTTTTTTAAAACACTTGTCATTCGCAAAGTATTTGTGTATTGACTTTCATTTTTGTAAGTTGTATTAAGCGCTATTATACCTCTAAAATAAGCGAAACAATTTTTCAGAAATATTAACAAATTTTCTTAATTGCTATGTAATCTTAAAGTTTATCGATTTTGGGTAGATTTTTAAAAGAAGTAGATAAAAGTACATCCGTGATTCTTTTTTTTGTTTATTCAGGATACATTGGGCTTTATAGTAAAGTTCAATGGGACACCACAACTCACCACAAACTGAAGGAAAGAACGAAAATAGTTATTATCGCGCTCTTTCGGGGGCCTACCTGTCTTTTAACAGCTCATTGCAGCGTTAATTTTAAAGTCTCCACTGTGATCGGGGGCTTATTTTGACGATAATATTTCAAGGAACATGGTCATATTATTTAAAATTTAAAATACCAGACTTTCAAGGAGTAATTTAAAATTGATTTTTCACTTAACACTTTATCTACCGAAAGCCTATTAATCGGCTTTTCGCTGCCAACGCTTATCGATCGATAGCCTATTAATCGGCTTTTCGGTTGTCAACGCTTATTCGACCGATAGTCTATTAATCGGCTTTTCGGTTGTCAATGCTTATCGACCGGTAGCCTATTAACCACCTTTTGACCGTCGAAGTTTATCGATCAGAAGGAACTATTGGTCGGTTTGTCGTTTTTCTTTTGTTTAATTTTTAATTCGCCGGGCGACGAATCCGCGCTCAACTGAGTCGGTCGTTAGTGAGTGGCAACTTCAATCATGAGCAGTAGATAAAGTGTTAAAAAAGATACTGTTATAATAAGTCAAACCTCTTGCATAATTTTAAATTTGCGAATTTTTCGTAAAATGACCCCATTGTATTTTTTTTTAATTTTGAAATGTACGCATTATTTCATGAATTTTTCAAAAAATGAAGAAAATATCTTGAACGGTTACGAAGTTATGATATTTGCCCCGAAGTTCCATACACTCGTTTTTGAGGCGCAAATGCCTATTTTGTATCCTGTAAACTGAGATTTCTGGACAGTCAATATCACGATGATTCAAAGCATGTACAGTGGTGGACATAAGTATTGGCACACTATGCGGTTCCATATACAAACATGTATAACTACTGAAAAAATTGTTTATACCTTTTGTTTTTTGTATCGACCTTTATTTAGATTGTTTTACTTGCCTATATACAAAAACAAAACAAAATTAATAAAATAGGGAACATATCACTAATAAAAATGTCTTTTACAACCATCTTGTGCACGGACAAAAGTATTGGCACATTTTGGATAACGCTATGTTAAATTATAGTTCAATATTTCGTAGCATGTCCTTTCCGTTTCACTACCTCATTCAATCTATTTGGCATCGAATGGACCAACTTCTTTGTTAATTCATTGCTGATTTTAGTCCATTCTTCCAAGATTATTTGTTTTAATTCCGATTTACTCGAAATATGATGTTTTCGGATGTTTTTCTCCAATTGGTACCAAATATTTTCAATTGGATTTAAATCCGGGCTTTGGGGAGGTGTTTTTAACGTGTGTGCTGTATTGTACACAATCCATTGGCGAACTGTATACGCCGTATGTGCAGGTGCATTATCTTGTTGGAAGTAAAAGTTGGGCGGTAAATTTAATTTTTCTGCACTTTTCTTTAAATTTTCTTTTAAAATATTCAAATAAGTTTTTGCATCTACTGATTCATTAACGAACACTAGTTCCTCAAGCCCCGATGAAGACATGCACCCCCATATACAGACTCCACCACCCCCATGCTTAACTGTAGCTTGGAGGTTTTTCAAATCCAATTCGGTGTTACGCTTTCTCCATACCAACATCCGACCATCCGACTTAAATATATTGAATTTGCTTTCGTCTGAGAACAAAACTTGGTCCCAAAAGTCATTATTTTTATTTGAAAATTCTTTCGCAAACTCTAGTCGTTTTTTTTTATTAACTTTGCTTATGTACGGTTTTCTTCGACGGACACATGCAGAGTATCCAGCATCTTTCAGGACTCTACGTACCGTTTTTGAGCTAATTTCTTTATTGTAATCTTTTGAAACCAGTGCTGCAATCGCTGAAGAATTTGTTCGTCGATTTTGTTTAATTATAATTACTATTTTTCTTTTCTCCCTTTCCGATAACTTAGACGGCCGACCGCTCCGTAAGTGATTATGGGCATTCGATTTGTTCGCAAATATTTTAATAATGTTCCGAATTGTAAATCGGCTTCTTTGTACTATTGCTTCAATTTCTGCATAAGATTTACCTTGTTTATATAAGTTCAATATAATTTTTCTTTCTTCCGGTGTAGTTTCTTTTCCTTTCCTTGACATTTTTAACATTATTCTGAATATTCCTTACTAAATCAACTGTTGGACTGACACAACAATGACTGAACTGACTGTCGGGACATCATTCACTTGTTTCAACAAGTGAACAACAGTATATTAGTAAAATAGTATGTGTGAATAAAGATTCTCAAGTGTGTGCCAATACTTTTGTCCAGGTATAAGATGGTTGTAAAACGCATTTTTATTAGTTGTATGTTCCCTACTTTATTAATTTTCTTCTGTTTTTGTATGTAGGCAAGTAAGACATTCTAAATACAGATCCATACAAAAAAAAATTGGTATAAACCATTTTTTCAGTAGTTATAAATGTTTGTATTCGGAATCGCATACTGTGCCAACACTTATGTCCACCACTGTATGTTTTACCATTTCAACGACAATGTCCAGAAATCTCCGGTAAACGCACCTCAAGAGTGATACGATCGGTCACCATGCAGAGACCCTTCAGTTTTTCCGACCGAAGTCCACCGATTCAGGTACGCGAGTGCATCCAGGACGATCGGCGATTCAGGTACGCGAGTGCATCCAGGACGATCGGCGATGCACTGCATGCTGATTGGTCGGACTAAGTCATTGAAAAACATACATAAACTTGGCATTTTTCACCGACATAGTAAGTCACGTACAAAATAAACAACAAAGAAAACCACCACGCTGTTTGACATCGTGTCACACAGTGGTCCGAAACCGTGAAAATGTGAACTAAATTCAAAGGAGGATGTCAAAAAATGGCCATTTTTGGCATCGCCTGGGTATGAAAAATTTATGCAGGACCTGTAAGAGTGTCTCCCAAGGAACAAAAGTGTTCGTATCGCTTTTCCGAAAAACACTGGGAAAGTTGTTAAAAATGAATCCAAACATGTGAATATGATAGTGATCGATCTCACCTTAGCATTATATTTCATCTTCTTATTCTGCAGATATTGAACCGTCTTGAAAGCAATTACTGAGGAAGTCTGCAGGTAAATCAATTGAAGGTTGGAATCGAGCAAAACCAAAATACCATAATATCATTGCTACATGCGAACAGCAACCAACAACGCGAACAATGTATTATAATTACAAAGTAATTCAATTACATCGTATTCAATGACATTGTAATTCGTAATTCAGATCTCTCATTCAATTCAATTACAATGCAATTCGTAATTGTAATTGAAGTACAATTACAAAGTACAACGTAATTGAAACAGAATTACGAATTGAGAGGTAACGAGAGGTGGAAAAAACCACGTAAAGGTTTCAAACAGAAAAAAATTATTATCAGTAATGAATATGGTATTATTCATAAATTCATAATATCTGAACAGAAATAAATTATCTCACTTCTTCAGAGTTCTGAGCTGTAATTCATTTACATTGTATTTCAATTACATTGTAATTCAATTACACTCGTGATTACAGTAATTAGCAATTGAATTAATTGAAAAGTTTTAATTGTGTTATTGAATTACGATGTAATTACATTGTAACTGAATTACAGTGATTTAAATAGAATTGAATTAGCACGACCGTGCTTCAGAGCTCATTGCATTTCTCGTTTCCAGCTTACAAAGGAAAACTTTTTAATTTCCTTGTGGTGAATTGGTACAGTCTGGTTTTGACGATCTACGTGAGCAACTAATTTAATCAGCTTTTCCTTCCGTTCAGTGTTCACGTGAGATCGGATCAACTCAAAAACAATTTCACTACTCTTTGTCGATTATACAGAGTGTTTATAAAAGTTGGTGCCAAACTTCAGGAGCGTGTAGTACTCATCGAAACAAGCAAAAATGTCTGATTAAACATGAGTCTAAAGATCATTAGTTTCGGAGTTACTAGATGTTTTCTACTTTAAACCTGTAATAACGGCATAACAGACTCTATTCCGTCGGTATTTGGAACCAATCCAAAGAAATGTAAACTCAATCGTATTAACACTGTGTAAATAAACATAGGTATTAATGACATTCAGTAATCTTAATCAGAAGAATGTACTTTCTCGCCTTAGCATTACAGTGTTTCCATACGTGCGTAGTGACGTGTAGTCATTTTTCAGCTTCGTTAATTATGGTTCGTTCGCCGAAATGAACGGGGGACATATCGAACATATGCTATAAAGGTAATATCTTACAATTAGTGTTAAAAACGTCTCGTAACTCCGAAACTAATGGTTTTTAGACCCATGTTTATTAACATTTTGACGGCCGCAGATACTTTAGGAAAATCAGTTGTCGCTCTTCATTTCTCCAAACTATTTTAGTTAACTGATAGGATTTTTTATATTATTCCTTCTGCATCGGTTACTTTACAATCTGTATTTTATAAGCACTTAGCAATTTATTTTCGATCAGTGATAGTTTCGCTTATTTATTTATTTTACATGCGTGATATTCGAATGAATGAAGGCGCGTGTATGTGACAACGGCCATCAAAGTGTTAAGATACTTTTGCTTGTTTCGATGAGTACTACACGCTAATGAAGTTTGGCACCACCTTTTATAAACACCCTGTATAATCATTGTGTATTTTTTACAATTTTTCTGATAATAGGGTTGTCGAATTGAAGTTTCGGATAGCTGTAAGTGTGCTTCTGGAACAGATAATTATTATACATACTGTTACGAGTTGAAGGCTGAGGCCAGCTGCGAAGCCGAAGTATCGGAGTTTTATTTAGAATTTGTTAGTCGATCCGATGCTTATTTCATCACCGGTAGCCGCAAGATTTTGGATATCTTGATCGAACCGATGCTTGTTTCATCACCGGTAGCCGCAAGATTTCGGATATCGTGAACGAATCGATGCTTATTTCATCACCGGGAGCCACAGGATTGTTAGTAATTTGGCCTCGTAACTTTATATTTTAATTGCAATATATCCCCAGAGGTAGAAGTGTATCAATGTGGGTTCGCCTCAAGTTGGAAATTAGGATATTGAATTGGCTTGTAAAGTATAAGTACCCTATGATACAAAAGATCAAAGTACATATGAGCCCCTTAGTTGACAAGTGAATTAAGTCCTTTTTCTTAGTTTTGTGAAAATTGCATTTTCGTGTAATACTTTTACAGTCACTTTACTTACGATGTAAAATTGACTCTTATTTTTTATCAACATGAAAGAAAATATTCGCAAGTTAATTTGGTAAATAAAACAAGTATTCTTAATACTTACTATTTCTGTAATAAACTCATTGTTAACGTCCGTGGTTGATTAAAGAATCGTTCGCGCCTTGTTGGCGTTTGCACGTAGTGTGCCGACTAAGTATTGTTTCCGAACTGGTTCGAAGGACCACCTTCGTTGTGTCGGAAGGACAAAATGCAAAGTTGTTACTAAATAAACGTATATTCTGCTTTACAAAGGTGTGAGCGGGGTGCTCGTTTAAACTATGCTCTAGTACTTGTGTGGGAGCTACGGTTACACAAAATCTAGTGTGCTGCTCAGAGCGTCCCGTGTGCTGCTGAGAGCGTTCTATGTTACTAACTAATGTGCTCCTCGGAGCGTGCTAATCAACTATATTTTAAGATTTACAAAAATCAACGATGAAGGCTCTTCCCTCCCTTCCAATAACATTTTCATGGAGTGGAGGGGACCGTAGAGCGTGGGAGGGTTTGTCGTCGGTGGACGGAAGTTTGGTAACAGCGGGGTCTTTCCTATGAGCGCGGGTCCGCTCGCGAGTTCCGTTGAACCGTCCCGAGCGGGCCTACCGATATCCTTCGGGTGGTTGCGTTTATGACACGGCACTTCGGCATTCAAATGCACCGAAAATTAGTCTTTCCTGGCCGCCCTGCAAATTAATTTAGCCTAGCCCGGGGCGATCAGATGTGGACTTCACGGATGTCCTGAAGCACATAAAAAGATTTGACCGTGCCATAAACCAAGCCCGCCGCTGGCGTTAACATTCATTTTTCGTAATTTTGGACTTCTGCCACTCGTCAATTGAGGGGCTCATACGTACTGTTCACTTCCCACAAGAAGTCCCGCGGGACGTCACTGGGACAAAAGGACTCTCTTCACTTTCTACACCTGTCCCAACCTCTGACGCTCCCGTAGCCCCCACGTTTAGGTCTTTAACGTCACAGGCTAATATAGTATTAGGATTTCTGCATTTACGGGGGCCACATTCCCTAACATACCGTCGATATACGTATAACGTCTGTGCCGTCCCGCCGGACTTCTTGTGGGAAGTGAACAGTACATATATTGAAACTAGAAGTTAGTACTTCACAAGTGGTACAGTTTTGTGTTGACGCGATAGCTAAATCTTACTCTCGGTTTACACGCACTGAGAAATGCGGGGGTCGCGCTCAGAAGGAGTAGAATTTCAAATACTGACTATCAACAATCTTACGTACTGAATGGTTAAAAACGTTGCTCGAAAGGGACTTGAACCCGAACTTGCTAATTTTCTATCTCCAACAAGAACTAGACTTAAAATGCGCCCCAGAGCACGAAAACGAACCCCTTTATATACTCGAAAATTGGGCCTAAAAAGTGATGGAGCTACGCATGACTTCCCATAGTTTTCATGGAAAAATCTTACGGGGTCACATAGCCACGAAAACGACAGCTGCATCCAGACATGTGCATATCAGATCCCTTTAGGAGGGCTGGAGTAAACCATATCGGAAGACTCCGTACGTAACAATATACATGTAATAACTACACAGAACTGATAAGTGGTATCTCTAAGCACTTTGGTACATGGAATATCGCCTAAGTTTCTTATGAAAAGATGCAGAAATAATCCGGAAGTCTAAAAAGAAGCTCTTCTGTTGAAATAATTACTGCGCACCCAGTTTTATCTGATTTAGATTCGTCCGCGTAGAGTCTACAGAAAGTAGAGTTTCATATGATTAAAATATTTGCTTATTCAATTAACACGTTAAACGCTATGTCGGTCCCCAGGGACCGACACTAAACTTCCCGTTTAGGCGGCGTCGATCCCTGTGGACCGACAATATCAAATTTAAATAGTAATACTTTATAATTAATACAATACTAAAAAATATGTTCACACTTTTTTAATGGATTTTATTGAAACATTTTAAACGAAATTGAAGTTTTCCTTGATAAGTATTACAAAAAGTTACGACTTTCTTGGTAAAATTTCTAGCTATCTTTCTTCCAAATTTTTTTAAATTGTTTTTACAGACGGATTTTCTATATTTATGCGCCGCTTAAATGGAAAGTAAAACTAAATTAGCTCCGCGTTTAACGTGTTAAGAAAAATGTATTTTTAAATATTTGAGAAAAGGTTTGTCGAGGAGAAATAATATAAAGTGTCTTAGGCGTGTTTCTCTTATATTGTAATTATCTCATTCGAATTGGACCGCCTTTCAGTTCCACTATTGTAGATGTGCTTTTGTTTCTTCTACCCGCATTCGCATTCACATTACTCTCCGACATGCTTCTCTCACCACGTGCTCTTTACATGTATGTATGTATATTATATATTTTCGCTTCCATTTATTTGATTAATAAACCACTGATATTAAATACGTTATGGATCCAGGCTGTTAAATGAAATGGAGTGAAAGACTAATTTGATTACTTAAAAGTTTTAATTAAATTAAACTTTTATTTAATCTTCACTTTTAAAAACATTAAAGAGTTCGCGAGCTGTTGAAAATTATTCAAAGAGGGATGATGCTGGCTGAAAAGATGTTATCTGACCTGCAAACACTCATAAAGTAAATATATTAATGATGGAATTTTGATATGCAAACAGCTTTGGAATCAAACGATAAGCTACAAGCTTAATGCTACTGAAGGAGCGGCTAAATTAGGTGAGTGGAAACAGGCCGACGCCAAGACAAGGTTAATCGTTTCGTCAAGTTCGGATGAAGAGCATCATTCAAGTGTTCATTAACGTAATACTGCTAAGGAAATGTGGGATAAACTAAGAATTTTGAGAGAGCGAGGATCTATCACTTACAAATATTTGCTTCAACAGGAATTTCACCAATACACGTTTACGTCAGAAATAAACGTATCCGCGTACATGTCGGAATTGCTTGTTATAAAACAAAAGTCGAGCGACATTGGTGAATATATAACCGACGCAACATTGATAGCCAAAATAATTAATGATTTACTATAACAGTTTGAATTCTTTAAACAGTTTTGTAGAATTTCAGCTGCAGCAGGTACGAACTTGAATTTGGTTAGTATGCATATACAATTGAGCCGTTTTTTTTAAAGTGGTATAAGTCCAATTTTGAAAAAAAATGATTTTATGCTAGTTTTAGGTAGACATAGATACCTTCTTTTCATATTTATAATAACACAGTCAATGGTGTACAATATCCTCATAAATTCATCAAAAGAAGTTGAACTGTTAAATGTTATTGTTCTGGATTTATTTAGAAAACGAGGAAGGCCAAACAATTTTAGCAAGATAACTGTTATCATTGTACACAACTTCAAGATCTATAACAAGAGATAAATATAACGATATGATGGCTTTACTGCCTTAAATACCTCCTACTCACCATGAATACTTCACGATGCTAAGTACAAAGGAGAAATAAGATTTAAATATAAATAAAATCATTATTAGTTATCTTAATGAAATAGTTTACTTTTTATAGTTGTTTTATTATAAATTCTTTTATAATATAACTGAAAATATTTCTTAATAAATTCAATTTTACATTTACTTACATGTCTTCATTTTAATTATTATGTTTTATATTAAAAAAATACATTTCAGAAAAGCCAACTTCAATTAAAATATAAATTTAAAATTGGTATTGTTCATGTTTTTTATAATTTGTTATTATTGAAAGTGGTATAAGTCCATTTGGACCAAAAAAAAACTTTTATTTTGTTTAACAATTTTATTAATTATTATTACATAATAAAATTGAACAGCTTTATAGTTTTAAAAACATTACCTGTATTTATTAACGTTTGCCAATATTTTTTAATTAATTCAAGCACAAACCCTTAAATATGTCAATGTATAAATAAATGGCCTTATACTACTTTAAAAAAAAACGGCTCAATTATTGATAGTTGAGCAGGATGTCAAGCAAAATAATGAAGAAGCACAGGATGTTGGAGAGGCATTTACAGTTAAGGCAAAAGGAACTAAGAAACCACTTCACAAAAGGGCAATGAGAGTGTTTTCATTGTGACCTGAAAGGTCATTTGAAAAAGGATTGCAGAAAACTCAAAAAGGAAAGATACAGGCATAAATTTGAGCAAACAGGACTGGTAAGGTTTGCTGAATCAAATGCCAGAAATAACATCATTGAATTTATAGCTGATTCAGGAGCAACAAGTCACACGGTAAGAAAAAGATCACTGTTTAAAATATTGAAAGAACTGGCAGAACCAATGAAAATCACAATTGGTGATATGTTGGAGGTCCCCACGCATCTGGAAAACTTCACGGTGACATGCAGCATAACTGTCGCCCACTTAACAGCACAGCACATGAACGGCACCAGACCAACGTCAACGTATTTACATTATTATATGTATTAGGTCGGGGAGAAACTAATCCGGATCGTGGGTAGAGGACAATACAGCGTAGCGTAGTCATTTGTATCGTAGTGTTTTGTTTTGTTTTCCATTGTTTACTAACCTACATTCAAATAATAGCGCGACAGATCATCCCTTTTGTGATAAACCTGCATTCAATTTAATTGAACATGATGCCAGATAAAGTGCATATTCGCCACTGCTTGCTTCTGTTTTGCAATTTGAAAAAAAAACAAACTGGAACTTTTTCAGAAGTTTTTTGAGCCGTATTGTGACGGGGGATGAAAAATGGATTCACTTTGATAATCCAAATCGTAAACGATCATGGGTGGATCCCAGTCAAGTCGTTCTTCAGACACCGAGATCCAACATCCACGGCCATAAAGTGCTTTTGTGTGTGTGGTGGGGTCAAAATGGTGTCGTCTACTATGAACTCTTGCCACCTCGTTAAATAGTCACTTCTGAAGTGCACAGTCGGCAGTTAAGACATTTAGACGCGGCACTGCAGGAAAAATGATCATTGTATGCCTCAAATCGACTCAAGATCCTTCTTCTGCATGGCAACGCCAGACCCCATACCGCTGCAGCCGCTGCAAACACCCTGACAGACTTGGGCTGGGAAGTCCTTCCGCACCCTGCATATTCACCAGACGTTGCACCAACAGATTTCCACCTATTCAGGTTGATGCAGCATAGCCTACAAGGACAGCACTTTAAAAATGCCGCTGAAGTTAAAGAATGGGTCGATAATTACTTTGCATCCAAAGAGCAAGATTTTTATAAGCGCGGAATTCAACTTTTACCTGAAAGATGGCAGAAGGTAGTCGATTCAAACGGTGCCTGTTTTAACTAAAACAAACTATTGTAAACATGTTTTATTAATTAAAATTTTTCAGCAAAAAATCCGGATTACTTTCTCCCCAACCTAATATTTCAAATGTGGATGCGTCCACCTATCCATAACAGCACAGCATCGATACTCCTCCGCATCGCCTTGACAGCAACTAGATTCTCTGCAAGAATGTTTTGCCGGTTAGGTGATGATCGCATGCCGATTGCGTGCTGTTCATACGGTGTCAACGAGGCGATCTGTTGCTTGTAATGTGTCGCACATAATGGAGACCGAAAAATTAATAGAATTGGTTCGCCAGTTTCCAATATTATATGACATAAGTCATCCCAAATATACTGACACTAAAGCAAAAGAAAAAGTTTATATTGATGAAATTTTTGTTTGTTGTTTAATAATTGTCTATATAATGTGTGGAATTCACTCTCAGTTTTTCTTAATTGTAGACTCCTATGTATCCAATACCTTCTTTTATTTCTTCTATTGTTTTCATCTTCAGCAAGCAGTAATGCTATTGTTACGGATGAACAATATTTTTCCGTTCGTATTCTTTAAATTTCTCAAGCTGGCGCCGATGATTCATGTTTATCTCGCGAGTAACGAAGGGGAGCATGAGCAGCATTCCCACGGATAGCAACCACAAGCCAAAGCTGATTCATCCAGGACCACGAAAAAGCTCCTTATGTGGAAATCTTAATGGATCCCCACCCATTTTTTGGAGTATATAAACCCTCAAATTTTAACCCTCTTGGGCAGAACTGAAAAGTCGTTCGTAACGTCACGTCGCATTACGTTTGTTAAAGAGTTGGTTGCATCCAGTGAAATCGGGCTCAAGTTCCCTTTCGAATCAACAGTTAACCTTACAGAATCCGCGAGTTCGGTAGAAAATCTATTTGGCATTTTTCTCAAACCGCTCTTCTTTCCCCGCATTGCCAGTGCGTCAACACCGAGCATCCATCGCATAGGTAATAGAAACATTAAACTATTCGCGATACACACATACACTTGTAACCAAAACTGACTTTTTGAATATACATTTAGTGTTCATTTATAAATTACATAATCCCTTTCAAAACCCATAAATTATACCAGCAATCTTTATAATAGTAGTTGAACGTTCCCATACGGTATAACTTTACCGCTCGAGTTATATTGACTTTTAACTTAGAGTTACGAGGCTTAACTAACATTTCCTGCGACTCCCTGATTTCGCATCAGGTTTGTTCGCACAACACATTTATCCAAAAGAGATTTCTCTAACCCAGTGGCTCCCCAATTTCACATTGGGTTCGTCCACGAAATCTAACCCATCCTGCGGCTCCCTGGTTTCGCACCAGGTTCGTCCGTATCCTACAGCTACCTAATTTCGCACCAGGTTCGTCTGTAAACTCATCCAACCTCCTACAGCTACCTAATTTCGCACCAGATTCGTCTGTAAACTCATCCAACCTCCTACAGCTCCCTGATTTCGCATCAGGTTCGTCTGTAATTTCTCCAACCTCCTGCAGCTCCCTGATTTCGCATCAGGTTCGTCTGCCCGTATCATCCTAGTGACTCCCTGATTTCACATTAGGTTCGTTCACGAAGTTTCAACCTCCTGCAGCTCCCTGATTTCGCATCAGGTTCGTCCTCGTTTTCAAAATCCTAGCGGCTCCCTGATTTCGCATCAGGTTCGTCCGCGTACCACACTAACAAACTGATAAACCATATTCCTTGCAAAATACATCTCGCCGGCCTCACGCGTTGCTAACGGCCCTGACACGTAACGCTATTAAAGTCAATTCTTCAATATTAAACTCTGGCATACTCTCTTTTATTGAATGCTACGTGTTACATACTATGCCGATGCGTTGCTGATGTGGTGCTGATGTCATATTGCTGTCGATATAAATGTGCGGCAAACAATATCAACGCGGAGACAACTAGAGATGGCATGAACTGCTACTTGTGAATCACGAGTGATACGATCACATTCGTTCCCAATCACGGTGATTTTTCACAGTGATTCGTGATTTTTGGTGATCGTTTCTGATTGGTGGAGAACTTAATAACAGTTCTTTGCACGCGTCACATAACCTGTATATTTTATATTAACGCCATCAAAACAAAAATGCGAGTTATATCGTATAAAGTAAAGGAATATTGAGGAACAGTGAAGAATAATGAATAAATTAATGACTATAAATTACAAGCATAAGTTTAAGTTTAAATTTCTTTAGACTTAATTCTACAAAATATAAATATAACTCTACTACAAAATAATATATAATATAAATACATAAAAACTTTTATAATTTCTTTTTTTTTCTACTGATTTTTAAAAACACAAATAGCAATGTAATTCATTTTCAAATCATATTGAATATGTTTTGTTTTAAACATCAAGAATTACGATCATAGTGAGCAAATTCACTGAAGATAAAAAAAATCACGATCACGGTCGTGAATGAAGTTAAATCACGACCGTGATCGTGGTTCTGCGATCACTGTGATAAATCACTGTTAGTGATTTTGCACACCAACTCTAGAGACAACTGACCGCCGCTGGTCCGATGCTGTGCTGTTAACCCCTTGCCGTACTTTGACGAGTCAGGCTCGTGATAACAATTTTGGACCAAACGTGAATATCACGAGTCTGACTCGTGGAATAAAATTTGGGCCAAAAACGAACATGACGAGTCAGACTCGTGGAATCAAATTCGGGCCAAACACGGACATCACGAGTCAGATTCGTGGAATTAAGTTCGAGCCAAACATGAATGTGACGAGTCAGACTCGTGGTATCAAGATGTTACTTTTTTCCGTTCTGCGAGCTTCTTTCCCGACGATTTCCGCTCGTATTGCGAGCGTTCTCGCGCATCACTTTGGCCCGTTTAGTGAGCGTCGTCCCCTACTAGTTGAGCCCGGATTTCGTTGAGCTAATTGGTACGGCAAGGGGTTAAGCGGACGACAACCTTTAGGATACTCTAGACCAGTGCTCCACAACCAGTGTGCCGTAAGACTATGCTAAGTATACCGTGGCACTGCATATAGAGCTAGGTGGTGTGACTACACTGTCATACAGTAGATTAATACACTTTTGTTTGTGGTGTGCCGCGGAATTTTGGGAATGACATGAGTGTGCCAAGGCTGAGAAAAGGTTACAGAGAACTGCTTTAGACCGTGCCGTAGAACATCTTCAAGGGCCTCACCCTTCATAAATTATTGCCAGGACCTTGCTCTGCAACGCAGAGCTTGTAAACGTATATTTCCACTTCCTAAAAAAGGGACCTCCTCCATCTTCGAACGGATCAATAGACACCTTTTTAAAAGACAACGAGAAAAGCGCTTCCCTTCGCCGAAATCAGAGTTAGTCCGGACCTCGTAGCGTAAACTTGCATTTGTATCCGTTAGCTTTGCAAGAAGTCGAGAATAAGGGTTAAACTTGCACATAGCTTAAGAAATCAATTAAAGTTTCTATAAAAACCGAGCTTGATCCCGAATCTGAACTCCAACAGATGGCACATGGCATGCTATTGGTAAAGGAACCGTAGATGTTCAAGTTTACAATAGAAAATATTGGATGGATCAGAAATTGGTAAATGTATTATGGTTTCCATCAATGATAGAACATAAACTTTTCACTCTAGGTGCAGTAACAAAACGTGGGTATAAAACAGAAACAAAAGATAACGCGTTGCTAATAAAAAAGTAATAATAGAGTTATAGTTCCTGGACATCGCAATGGCAACAATTAATTTTCTCTAATGATTCGGGTAAAATCGACGAATACGTTTCATCACGCTAACATTGCAGCAGAAAGTTTAAAATTATGGCATGAACGTTTGGCGTGCATTTCTACTAAAACAGTAAAGAAAATTACAGAAACTGAAGCCGTTCTGGGTTTCCAAAATATTTCTTCGTCTTCGAACGTTCGAAAGTTCGAAAGTTCTTCGAAAGAAGAACGCGCGCCGTTGTAATCGTTTAACTTTTCTTAATCTTTTGTAAACGAGACTACAAATAAATAACTTAAACACAAAAACCTTCAACACTAAGGGGACACGATAAGACAGGTCAGGTAATTATTGAGTAAAACTTATGCAAACGCAAAATTTATTCGAATGTTTGTAAAAGAATTGTCACGCATCTAATTGTGAGTACTTGGAACCGTGCAGGAATGAAATCTTCCTCAAGGATATTACGTGGTGCAAATGTTATATCTATGAAAAAACCTGAAATGGTACTAATTGTTAGATATACTACAAATATGGTCAGTGTGAATCGCGCTGATCAGTAAGCTTCAACCTATTGTTTTTTACGAAAGTCTCTAAAATGGTGGAGGCAATTATCTGTTTGGGGATTGGAAGTATGCGTCATTAACTCCTATATACTATACCGAGTATCAAAACAACACAAAAATAAAAACCTATTTCCCATTTAAAATTTATGAAGCTTTTGATCGATCAATTGGGAGGTGATTTCCAACAAATGCGAGGATGTTCTTCTACATCTTATTGAGACATTAGGCTGTACGGTTAGTTACACATTATTCGTGCGGGAGGAAATAATCGAGACTGTATTGTGTGTTCGAATAGAAAAACTCCAGGTGAAAGACGACAAACAAATTATTACTGCGATACTTGCTCTAACAAACCTGCAATGGTGATTGTTTTGAACGTTATCACACCTTGGTAAAGTATAAGCTATAAAATTAAAATTTTATTTTATAAAATGTGTACCAACATAGTTTTATTCCAAATATCATTTAAATACAGTAATTATTACCAACGCTATATCATTTTATTTGAAATAATATGTTACTCTGAGAAATCTCCCCGAGTGCAAAGGGTTAGAGTATAAAAATACAGAGAATAAAACGAAATGTATTGGACACACGATTCATAGCGATGTTTGCGGCAAAATGGAAGTAAAATCGTCGAGTCATTCGCAGTATTATATTTCTTTCAAAGATGAGGTGAGTAGTTACTATAAAGTATACTTCATGCATACAAAGGACGAAACATTGGATAAAATAAAACAATTAATTATTGAACGGCAAACCAAAACGGGTCGTACGATGAAAATCTTAAGATCGGCTAATGGAACAGGGTGCACCAAAAATGAAGCACAGGAATTTTTGTAGCAAAAATAAATAAAACATGAAATATCAGCGCCGTATAATCCTCAACACAATGGATTCACTGAAAGGGAAAAAAGGAGCTTGGGTGAACTAGCAAGCGCAATGCTTTTTGGAAATAATTTGCCTAAGATATTGTGGGCCGAAGCAATAAATACTGCTGCTTATGCATTAAATAGGGTACTTGTTTGGACTTCCAAACAATAAGATCTTTCAGGAAGGGTCTGAGGGCCATCTGGCTGGGCGACATGGGACGACGCCAGTCATTCTAAGCATCGGGAATCTAAAGTACAGGGTGCTTCCGATCTGGTGGTACAACCGGAAAGGGGGTGAATGTACCTGAAAAAATAAGACGAAAATGCAGAGTAACGTTTTTTCGTACGAGGCTTTATTTCCCAATAAATCGATGTTGAAGATGCGTCCAGTACGCGTACACTCGACTATTCCGTAGACTAGTTTTTGGTGCACTTGTGTGGGATTCAAAAATTTGACTTACACTGTGAGACGTGAGTTGATATATAAAACTATAAATATATATTAAAATAATAAAACAACACAATATATAACTCCTCACAAATATACTCCACACAAAACTCTGCATGCAAAACTCTCCACGCAATACTCTCCACGCAATGTTCTCCACTCAACTCCTCAATCGGTTCTCCTCTGCACTCTGACCCGGAGGTCCCAAAAATCTACACAAACACATACACACATATTCCACACGCATTTCCACACCAGATTCATGCAGAGGAGCTTGCATTCCCAGAAAGTCACACGATCCGTTCGACACTTGACTTATGAGAACGCACGCACCTCTCACACCACGCATCCCATCAATCCTTCCACACTTTTCATTCATACATCTAAGTAGTTCGCCTATCTAGACTGTCCTCGAGACTAAACGACAAACTATCAGGCGCCGAATTTCTCATCGCCTAAACGCTAACATATACATATAAAAATATCCACCAACTCCACATTTGTATTCATGAAGATCACCAATTTCATGGCTTGTCATCGTTTCCGACTCAGCCTATCAGACTTTGTCACTCTGTCAATATGGCTACATACATACATAATACCGACATGATCCTCGCAGTAGGTACTACAGACAGTACGCATAAGTGTGATCGTGTGTATATAAGTGTATGCGAACTCGACGAATCTTCAACATCCATTTATTTGAAAGTGAATCCTCGTACGAAAACATGTCACTCTACATTTTTGACTTATTTTTTCATGTAGATTTACTCCCTTTCCAGTTGTACCACCAGATCGGAAGCATCCTGTATAGTTATTTATTACTTCCCGATGCCTCGATGTCTAGAAATCTCATATTTCTGCGCACGTTCCGTCTCCGCTTTTGACACACACTTTGAATCTTGATGGTCCTCAGACACTCCAGGATGTTTTCCATTGCCCTTTCCTAGACACCCCGAGAGGGTGGAGAGTCAAGATATAAAAACCCAAGAGTTCAGAATATTAACGCATTCTCCACCCTCACGAAGTATCCGAGGTCGAGGAGAGGGAAATATTAAAATCATAAAAAGCCACCAGGAGAATTTCGAGCAGAAGCTAAACGAACTTTTAGAATCGTAGAACTTGTCACATTGTCACCTTGTCACCTTCTTATTTGTTAGTCACTGTAATAAGTGTTATTATACAATAAATTTTGGACACGAGGATTTACACAGTCCTTATTCAGTACCCTACAACTCGTCTCATCGGTACTCAACAATGATTTAGAAGTAACTCTATAAGAGTTGTTGGCATAATAAGAAACCATTTGAAACACACCTAAGAATATTTGCAACTAAATGCTAAGGTCACATACCGAAGGAACGGAGGGAAAAGAGAGATCCTAAAGCAAAGCGACTGATTTTGGTAGGATACACCGAAACGGATAAGAATTATCGCCTATGGAATTCAAGTAGCAGAAGGGCAGATACTTACAAAAATGTAAAATTTGATGAACATTCTGAATAGCGTACTGTAATTGTATTGAATCCATGTACAAATGAACATACAACCAACGATATAATGGAAAAGGAATCACTTCAGACTAATCTACGTATAAATGAAACAATTGAAGCAGAAAAATACGAAGATAAAGAAGAATTAGGTGAAAATTGTGAAAAATTAGACGTCCTAGAAAATAATATAAAACTTTTAAAAAGATTTCGCCCGAAAATACTGACAGGAACAATAAGAAAAAGGGAAGACCATTAGGATCAAAGAATAAAATATATCAACCTATAGAGAAAACACTCATAAGCAATCCTAAACCTGAAAGTTAGACTAGTAACTACTGTTTTTTAATAAAATCTGCTCCATTGACATATGAAGAGGCAATGAACTCTGACGAAGCATCCAACTGGAAATCTGCAATGGATGATGAATATAGTAGTTTAATGATGAACAAGATTGGGATTTTAACAGATAACCCGAAAAGTAGAACTGCTATTGAATCTAAATGGGTATACGAAATTAAAGAGAAAGCAGATGATACGTTAGATAGATACAAGGCCAGATTAGTTGTAAAAGAAGTTTGTGAAAAACCAGGGATCGTTTACAAGAAAACGTTCGTACCAGTGATGAAAATTGATTCACTCATATTTGTTATTGCAATACAGTAGGACCTCGATTAACCGGCTTAATCGGGAGACAGACAGCCCGGATAAATCGGGGCCCGAGGGGAAATAACTAAAAACGTATTTTCAATGTCAAAAGGAACTGTTTACTCTTAGAAAATGTATTTCCTTTTATAATATAATCACAACCAAATGTATATCTGCTTTGGGGGTATTATAGTGTGAAACCTCTTTTTTTACGTTCTCTACAGAATTTTTTTGCAAAGAAACTATTGGAAAAATGTATTTGCGACTACTGCTGTTTTGAATTTTTATTTTGAAAGTCGTGCGTGCACGATGCGCGGTCTGCTGCGTTACCGACCATTATGCAGATCGCATTTTGTTTCTTTGTTTCGGTGTTCGTTTTGTCACGTCGCATTTTTCGATAGTATCGCATTGGCTACTCGATCGTGATTGTCGTGAGTGCGTTACGTGCCTTTGGCTGTTCATTTTGTTTGTTTTTTTTGTTTCTAGCATTCTATCCTTAATTTTATATAATAAATACGCTTTTATGTTTCTCTGTGTTTTCAATCAAACCAAGACGTAGTGAATTGGACGAAAATTTCCAACAGAAACTATAATACTTTCTGCAGTCAAACTTCCAGGGTATATTTATACATATTTCCGTAACATTTACAATTTTTTTTGTCGAGGAAAAATCAGAATTGGTGGCACTGTATGCCCTCGTACACAATCGCTTTTAAAAAAGGTCGTCTCATGGCGTCCGTGATTGCGGCCGTTCTGCTTATCTAAAATGAAAAACCAAGAAGATTCTTCATTAGAATGAGTGCGGCTATAACAGGAACTAGAAAGAAAGAAAAAAGTCGATAATTGAAAAAATGCTAGCAGTTTGAACGTTGATTATCGATTTTTTCTTCCTTTTTCTAACTTTCGGCGGCTTAAAAAAATAGAAAAAATAAAGACTTTGAAGTGATTCTAGTTCAGACGATAGCGAAACATGTACTGAAGCTGCACACAAAATTTTAAGCCAATTGGTCAAGTAGATTTTGAGATATCATGGACGCCATTTTACGAAACATAGATTTGAGAAAAACACGTTTGAAGTTTTGTATACCGATAGTAATGGTCTATAGTAATGGCCACTCAAACAGTCATAACTTCGTTAATTTTAGAAATTTTGGCATAGGAATTTTGTAGCATCATTCTTTAAGAAAATGCAAAAAAAATTGTTTTTCGCAAAGGTCCACACTAGAATACCCCCTTAAATTTTATCTATTTGTTTAACTTTGCAGTTACAAGTGCTTTATTACAGCAACGTCCCACCGCCACTAAACTTTCTGTTAGGTAAGGTATAAACAAAAGAGAATTGTAAGATATGTACAACGTTTGTTGTTAGTAAACAGCAGACCCTGGATAATCGGGACCCTTGATAACCGAAACCTGGGTTGATCGAGACCACGGATAATGCGATCCGGTTAATCGAGGTCCTACTATACATGATATGGAAATGACATATTTTGATACTAAAACGGCTTTATTATATGGCGACTTAATACTTTACCGACCGGTAATCTATTAATCGGTTTTTTTGCCGCCAACGCTTACCGACCAATAGCCTATTAATCGGCTTTTTGCCGCCAACGCTTTTCGACCGATAGCCTATTAATCGACTTGCCATGGCAACCAATACTGTGATATCTATTACTGAGATAGAACTGTTAGATTGTACTGTAAGTATAACCCCATATTCTTATATAATTTTGACAATTTTACCGTTCGCGATGAATCAAAATAGCGTATATAATAGCGATGTATCTGCGGCCGAGTGAGCGGTCGGAAGCGCATAGTATGTTCAATCGCTACCGGTCGGTAAAGTGTTAAAAAAGGAATTATATATGTACCTGTTCGGCCCCAAAGACCGAATTTCGTTAAATTTATATTAGGCGCCATATACCTACCGGCACGGCCGGACAAATTATTTTATGACCGTCCTGGTCTCAAGACCTGGACATCAGGACGCCACATGCGCCAGGCCAGGTGCCGGGAAAAACCGTTTTTCCACGCAAACACCGTCTTCGACGGCCGAAGTCAAGGACAATACCGAGGAATATCCAAATTAAAATCCCACTCTACAAACTCGCAAACGCACCTACAATTCACACTAACCAATAGGAAAACATCAGCATCCACCACGTGCACTCATACACAGCCAATCACAGGCAAACCAGAACAATATAAACGGCGAGCACAGACACGCCAGGAAAATTTTCAACCAAGCCGCGACCGTACACACACATTGCAACATTGCAGCATCGAGCGCTTATTGTCAAGTTTGAATACAGTTTAAGTTACAATGAGCGCCAAACCATCTGTTTATCCTGATCTAGGCTGATTATAATTAATTTTATATCAGCCAACGTTCCAACACATCGTCGCGATTGAGCGTAAGCGGGATTTCCGACCCCGCGAAATTCTACACTGAATTGCGGTGTGCGGGACGTAACAGTACCAACCAGAGGCTTATTGAAGAGTCTATGTATATGGATTGAAGCAGGCTTCAAGACCTTTGAACAAAAAGATTGACAAGTTGTTTGAAAAATGTGGTTTCAAACGTTCAAAATAGGATCCTTGTATATATCATTCAATGACTGACGATACGAAAACGATACTGGGATCATATGTAGACGATGGTATTCTGTGTTCTCCGAATAAGAATATAATGGAATCAATACTGAAATATCTAAAAGAACAATTTGAAATGTATGTAAAAGATTCAAATCTCTTTGTCGGACTGCAAATCGAGCGAGATAGACAGAATAAAACAATCAAGATAATCAAGAACTGTACATAAGAAAAATCCTTGACAGTTTCAATGTGGGAGAATGCAAATCTGCGCCTACACCTGCTAACGTTGGTTCAAAGTTAAGTGAGTCTATTTCAAAAGATAAAGCGAAGTTTGTATACCGAGAGGCTATTGGTAGCCTAACATATGCTATGGTGAGTACATGCTCAGACATACAGTGTACATGTAGTAAATTAAGCCAGTATATGGACACGAATGACGAAAGTCATGGACAGCTGTTAAACGTGCCATGAGATATTTGAAAGGAACAATCAACTGTGGTATAATGCTTAACACAGATACATCAAAGTCTTTCAGAGGTTACTGTGATGCTGACCACGCAGGAGACTTGGACACAAGAAAATCAACAAGTGGATACATTTTTACTTTAAACGGCGCACACTGGTACATAAGCGGAAAAAACCCTCCATTACGAAAGTTGTATTTTTATGTGTTATATATGCTTTTTCATTGCTAATTAGTTGCAGAATGCTGTCCTGAAATTCGTTGTTATTTTTTAATTTTAATTACGATGTCAAACTCGTATGGAGTGGGCTTTCCCTTCCATCTTAAATTCAGACACTTTCTAAGCCAGAATTATTGACGCGATGGGTGCGTAATGGTCAACTCCGTTTCCGCGTTACACGCTCAATTTATTTACAATTATTATAACGAAATAAGAAGCAAGTGATTAACAATGTCGCACGGTCGTCTACGTGGAGTGTCGCAAGAGGTTCTGCTCGTGCCGAAAAGTTGCTGGTCTTTCTATGGTGTTCGAGAGAAAGAAGATAGAAAAGGAGAAACAGAAAAAGAAGAGAGATAGAAAATGGAAAGAAAATGGGAAAGTTCGCGCGTGGGCTGGTCGCCAAATGTGCAACGTTGACGCTGACCAGGCGCGAGCGGGCCTTGAGAAAAAAGTTGAAGAAAGGATAGGCCGGAAGCATTTAGAGAAAAGAAAGTTAGAGAGGGTAATATTTCGATCTTTCACGACAGGGATGTGGTAGCAGTGCCGTAACTGCTACATTACGAACATTTTTTTTGCCAATTTATGAATATACCTAATTCTGTTTTTACACGATTGATACGTTCCCGAAGAATATGTGTAAAAAAAATTCGCGTAAGAAAATATATTGCATCTATGGAAAAATAGAAGATTGGTCCAGTCCTAAGAAATCAGCAAAAATAATACAATAAACCATGAGTTTTCATGTTACGATCTTAAACATTTTATTTCATAAAGATTGCACATGTATCATACAAAGTAAATTATCATTTGAAAAGAAAAGAAACATGTCACTAATTCATGAACACAAAAATTAGGCAAAATAATACGAGTTACAGATAAAAAGATTTTATTCGTTGTCACTTTCTGACAATAAACGCATATGTTTGCGTAAGACTGCAATATTACTGCTATCACTAGAAATGTCTTGGTTATGGTCTTCGTGCTCCATTGGTGAAATTCTTTCTGTAATCTCTTGAACAAAATTAGGACTAGCCTCCTGTGGTGCCGTTGTTATAATTAATATTTCAGTTATAATGAATAAAACAAAGGTTTTAAAACTATAACTTACCATTTATTGACTTTTACGCAAAATTAATAAATATGTATTATGCACAAATTTTATTTTAATTTTTATTAAATTTTATAAACATCAAGAAGTACTTTTCACTTTGAACACCAAACTCAAAATGCAGACAAAGCAGGCAAAATTCTATATTGATCGTGTTAAATCAAAATAAGTCGTGTAAAAAGAGAATTAAATTTTTTTTCTAATTCGTGTTCACTCAAAATCGTGTAAAAGAAGTTAGTGTAAAAACAGAATTGGGTGTATTTATAAATTCAGTTCTCTTATATTTTATCACGTATAATCATAGTTTTTACGTAGTAATAATAATTTTCCAAAACAGACTACTGATGTAGGAGAGTTTAAACTAAAAAGACCTTCGGGTTCATGAATTCTTGGTTTTGTATGATTACAAAAAATGCTCCACGGACCTCCAGCCTGTTACTTGCATTTTTTTAAAGCTGTTATAATTCGTTAACTGCCCTGTAAAAGTGGAGGCCTACTTCCGCCGACGTTGATCACAGTTCTATTTAACTCTTATCTCTACATGTATAAAAGTCAAAATTTCTACGTATGTTCGGTAAAGGGATATATACCGTTCAACGTATCCGCACCAAATTTGGCATGAATATGCCTCGACACGCTAGAAAAAATACGGTGGGGGTTAGCACACCCCAACCACCCCTTCTTAACTTAAGAACCCAAAGGGGTTCTATACCGTTCAATGTATTCGCACCAAATTTAGCATGAATATTCTTCGAGACCCTAGAAAAGATTCTTAAGAACCCAAAGGGTTTCAGCCCTTTACCTTCCTCGTGCAGAGATACTGTTGTCATGTAATACGTGGTCATTTTAGCGTAGGTCAATTATAGTCAAGTATTACAGTCAAGTGTTATAAGTTTGTGAAGGACAGAACAAATCGGTATTATTTGGTGTGACTTATGTGTCTTCTCTTATTAGAATACTAGCTGATGTACCCGCTCTCATGCGGGCAGTATTGATATCAGGGGTACGGGTTTGGAGAGTACGAAAATCCTTCTTTAGTGGTTATCTACGCTGTAAAAAGAAAGTGTCTGCCAAATTTCAGCTTCTAAGGTTCAGTGGTTGGGAGTCAGTATATACATGATTTTACATCTATTTCAACTTAAGAAACAGGTAATGCTTTAGTTTTATTACATTCAGTTTGGTAGTTGTAATATTTTATTTCTGACTCTGTTTTGCATTTGTGCAAGTCACCGACATACAAATATTTGTAAATTTATTTAATACTTCGTTCAGAGGGCTTTGATTGCTCCAACGGCTGTTATTCGTCTTGGCATAGTACCTATTCAATGCCTACAATATGTTTGAGATATAAATTTCTTAATTATAATTAAGTTAATTATAATTATTTATTTAACACTTATTTATTGCTTTAAACGTAAAATGCTGAAGTTTTAAAAGAAGTTCGTAGGTACATTGTAAACTACTATTAAAAATGAATAATAATATAATATTTATTGAACAAAGGATAAGTGCAAATGGCCTATTCATTGTAGCCAGCAAATGAACAAATGCATGGTCGAGTTGCGTTTCACCTGCATATGTTTCATGACGGAAACAGAAAGCAAACATACGAGTGCGCGTGTACTTCTTTTGTAATAAGATTAAATTATTAAGTGATTTGAGCAAAATGCCCAATTTTGTAGTACCGTATCATATTTTGTCCGATGTGATTTTTGAAAGTGGTTACTCCTTGGAAAAGTTTCTACAGAACAATTATCCAGCTTTAACTTTTGACGAAGTTTGTTTGGATTTCCAAACAATAAGGCATCTCAGGAAGGGTCTGAGGCCATCTGTAGCTGGGCGACATGGGACGACGCCAGACATCTTGAGCATTGGGAAACTAAGTTGTATATAGTTATTTATTACTTCCCGATGCTTCGATGTCTCGAAATCTCAAATTTCAGCGCGCGTTCCATCTCAGCCCTGACATGCACTTCGAACCTTGGTGGTCCCCGGACCCTCCAGGACCTCTTGCATTGCCCTTTCCTAGACACCTCGAGAGGGTGGAGGGTCAAAATGTAAAACCCAATGAGTTTCGAGAATTGACGCATTCTCCACCCTCACGAAGAACTTAAGGTCTAGGAGAGGGAAATACCGAAAATGATACAGGTAGCCATCCGGAGAATTTCGGACACAATTAAGCGAACTCTTAATTACTCAAGACATTGTCACTTCTCACTTGTGTCACAAAAATAAGTGTGATTATAATAAAATTATGGAGATGAAGGAATATACAGTCCCTTACTTAACACCTCACAATTAGTCTCATCAAAGTTTCTATATTAAAATCGGAATTTGGAAAGAGATTTCTGCTCCATTTTAACCAAAAACTAAAGTCCGTCCATCACATAAAAACTAAATTTAAACAGAAGTATAGTGGGTGGTTAAATGGAGAGTTTAAAGTAAGTTTTCCGAATGTTGAGACGGAATCTCGCTCTGGCCTTTCTTGTAGTGGAGACAGACCAATTAAGAGCTTTGAGGAGTGCTGCGATAGGGCAAAACGATATTAAATAAAGAATCTCCATGCCTCACACTTTCAGAACCTTGTTGATGCTGCTGCTTCTTCGTCGACATACATGGGTGGGAATCATACAACATTTGATCCTGATTCTGCTTTGGCACTTATCACGCAAGCCAAACTGTCCAAGTATCAATACGAGATTATTAGGAAAGCTATGCAAGACATTGGTTATAAAATTTGTCCCAGCTACCACAAAATAATAGAATCCAAAAAAAATGTTATCCTGATAACATGGTGATAAGTGAAAAATCTGCGGAAGTTTCTTTACAAAATATGCTTGACCACACAACAAAAAGGATTTTGCAAACAAAAACCGTTACCGAAATTGAAAATTTAAAAGATCTCAACCTTATATTGCATACTAAATGGGGTTGTGATGGGGCATTCGATCAAAATGAATTTATGCAGACATTTCCGGATGGAGATCAGGAACAATCTGACTCACATCTATTCCTGACATCAATTGAACCGCTGCAGATGACCCTAACAAGTGAACAAAGTATATATGTCTGGAAAACTAGTCGACCTTCTTCAACCAGCTATTGTAGAGCTCTCAAATTTCAAGTTAAGAAAGAAACACCTGAACGAATACGCGAAGAGGTAAATCACGTTCAAAATGAAGTGAAAATTTTGAATGAAACCGAAATAAATTTTGGAGCGAACACAATCAAAGTGAAACATGTCCTCTATTTTACAATGATCCATGGGAATGTTGCACAAGTTGTAACCAACACAGCTTTGGCAAGTAGTTGTGTCATCTGTGTAGCAAAACCGTCGGAGATGAACGATTTGTCAAGACTTCATAATAAGCCATTAAATGAAGACTCTCTCAGGTTAGGAATGTCCACATTGCTTGCACGTATTAGGTTCATGGAATATGTATTACATTTAAATTATAATATTAGTTTTGGGGCATGGAGAACAACAGAAGCTACTCGTACTATTAAAGAAGAAACAAAAAGGCGCATTCAAAAGGAATTCAAGGAGAAGATCGGCATAAAAGTTAACATTGTTAAAGAAGGAACTGGAACATCTAACGACGGCAACACTTCACGCAGATTTTTTGGGAATCCAGCTATAACTGCCGAAATCACCAAAATTGATCTTAATTTAATTCAGAGACTGGCAACTATATTGGAAATAATTTGCAGCAATTGTCCAATAGATTCCCATAAATTCGGAGTTTACGAAGAGGAAACAGCTAAATTAGCTGTATCCTTATACCCTTGGTATAATATACCCGCAACTGTGCATCAAATTTTGATGCATGGGGCAGAAATTATCGAATCCGCAGCTTTACCGGTTGGTTTATTGTCAGAAGAGGCACAAGAAAGCAGAAATAAAGACTACAATTACTACAGAATCCACCATACTAGGAAGTACTCTCGTTTGTCCATCAATGAAGATATTTTTCATATGATAATGATTTCACCAGATCCGTGGATCATTAAAATAAGAACTGAACCTAAAAAGAAGAGTCCTCCACTTAGTGAAGAAGCTCAAAAATTATTATAAATTTTGATTTCTTGTTATTTTCGCGCTATTTCATCAATTTCGTTACAAGTTTATTGTTTTTCAGGCTCATATTTTTCAATATTACCTATATTTTATTTAAAATTAGCATGTATTTACAAAATGTTAAAATATTAATTAAATAGTTTCCTTTGTGTTTATTTCCGTTTCTTCATTAAAGAAAAAAAATATAAACAAAAGTTTATGTAGCGGCACTTCCCGACCTCGCCAGCAGAGGGATCAGCGGCGCACAGACTTTCCCGCAAGTCCACGACCATCCTGCGCTCTGTATACATACACCTACGACCTGACCCTCAGTATCCCACGTCTAAGGCACGGGCCTGCTAGGTAGCCTTACTGACGAGTCCACTAGCAGGCTCCGGACGAAACGCTCTATCCTCTTTCGTCCCTCCATTCTTCTCGTAATTTCTCAGCGCACCACCACAGTTTACATTACCACAATGCAGCCCTCCTCCACAAAAAGTTTTATATAGAGAAGTTCTAATTTCTCGACTTACGTTGTTTATAATTAATTGAAACTTGGCATAAACTAACTAAATCTTAGTTTAAAAACAATCTCAAAATTTCGTCAAATTTCATTTCGTAGTTCCGCTATTATCAGGTTTTTTCCTCCTTTTCTATGTGTACTGAACCACTGTATACGGCGGGGCAATTGCGTAGCCTTGTCTACCTCTGAAGCAGAATACATCTCCATGTCAGAAGCTGTAAGTAGGCGTTTTGATTGAGTTCGTTCATGAAGGAACTAGGATTTCACGTGGAAGCAATCCTTATATGTATATTGTGACAATCAAGGAGCATTAAAACTGGTCCGCATCCGGAGTTCCATCAACGTACAAAACACATTGATATCAAATATCATTTCATTAAACATGCAAGCGCGGAAGGATGGAAGAGATAAAGGACTTGCAATCAGAGGAGGAATCAGCAGATGTATTAATCAAACCATTGTAGCCTGGACAATTCGAAAATCGTTTGAATGAAATCAATTTCTGTTAAGGCAAAGAGAAATAAACGAAGAGCAAATGGGAGTGTTGAGGATAAATAATATAAGTGCTCTAAGCGTTATTTCTTTTATGTCGTAATTATATCATTCAAATTTCACCGTCTTTCAGTTCCATTGTTGTAATTATATTTTTGTTTCTTCTACGCGCGTTCGTATTTACACTGCTCTTCGACTTGCTTCTCTCACCACGTGCTATTTACATCTATACATACTATATCTTTTCGCTTTCATTTGTTTTATTAATAAACCACTGATATTCAAAAGTGTTTTCTTTTCGTGATGACATTGAAAGGACAATTATTCGGTGTATTTTTAAGATCCATGGATGTGTTTTATATCGTTCGTGTTTAACGATTAAAGGTAATGGGATCTCTAGTTACTTTTTATTGCGTTGGCCAAAAGTCTTCTCGTTTTTTTTAATGGAAATTCAGACACAACTTTTATATTTACAACTAAAACTGTATTATACAATGTATTGGCCATGTCTGTGCGCTGACAGCTTTTCTGCTATCTTCTGCCATCTTCCAGGCAACTTCATAATACCATCCTCGACAAATTTCCCACTTTTATTTTCGAAAAACTCCTCCAGATGCATTGTACAGGCTTCTAAATTTTCAAATTTGTTGGAATACAACGATATCCACACACAGCCACATACACGCAGCACACACATAGACAGGATGCAGAGAGAAAGTGTTGGGACTTTTGACCTGCAGTTTCTTTCCAGGACACTTTCCAAGTTCAGAAAGGGGCTGTATCAGTCTGACAAGGGGAACACCAGGGTGTCGAAATCGCCTTTGGAACGACAATAGGCGCAACTTGTAGTACACATATCCTGCAACAAAACCCTAATGGGTTTCCGTAACATGGGCCTTGGTTTTTGAGATATTTTGGTTCGACGTTTTTAAAGTTTTTGTATGCATTAGAAGTACGATTATCTTGAAATTAATGTAAGATTAAATAAGAATGATTTACGCAGCAAACATTTTATTAAAGTGGGAAAACAAATAGAGAAGAATAATTATAACCAGTTGCGAACTTGGAACCCGAGACCTCCAGCATAGTAGGCGGTCCCTCTACCGCTGTACCTACGACGTTTCATTAAGAGTTAATCATCTATAATCGTACTTCTAATGCATACGAAAATTTTAAAAACTTCGAATCAAAATATCTTAAAAACCAAGGCCCATTCTACGGAAACCCATTAGGGGGTTGTTGCAGAGTATGTGTACTACAAGTTATGCCTACTGTCGTTCCAAATGCGATTTTCACACCCTGGTGGTCGCCTTGAGAGCAGAGTCTCCAAAGCGCCCTGCAGCGCACAGACGTAGCCACAAGACACGCGAGTTATTTACAGACATTTATACAGTTCATTTCTACACTTCAATATAGTTTATATAGTTTCTTTCTTCTCACAGTGCCATGTACACTTCATTACTTTCCTTGTTAATATCTTTACAACCACTGAGCAGGTATAATTTCAACTGCGCATTACCTGTGTGATTAAATAAAATTTAACAGTTTCATTAAATAAAGTCTAACGAAGTTGTTTCCCTTTAAGGGAATTTTGTGGGGATCGGAATAAATGATAATTGGATGGTACAATGCCAGGCGAGTATGCCGAGTGAGGTAAGATATCCCACCCAAGCTCTAACAATTTTTTATGTGTTATCGAATAGACGTGAGGTCTAGCGTTATCTTGGTGGAACACAACACACTTCCTGTTGATCAATTCTGGGTGCTCCTGCTCATTCGCTGTTTTTAGTTTATCCAATTGTGACCAGTATTTTTTCGAATTAATTGTTTTATTATTTGGAAAAAGTTCATAATAAAGGATACCCTTCCAATCTCATCGGATGAAAGTGTTCACATTTGAAACGACGTTAATGTCACCTACTGACAAAAACGAGAAAACTTTTTCGCCAACCCAATAAATATATTTTATACAAATTCCTTTTTTAAATATATGTTCAATGGCACTTATAAAGCACTGGATAATATACTCATTGCGATTACTAAAGCAGTAGACGAAGAAAAAAAAATTCTTAAGCGGAAGAACCCTTGTTAGAATTATCGATATCTGAAGATGGATCTTGAACTAAAAGAGGGTTTTCTTCGCTTCTTGGTGTAATCACGCTGACTGGAAAGTACAGCAATAAAGTTATTGACCTTGTTGCGAAGTTCAGGACGTGTGCAGCATGTAATAACTGGAGAAATAAGGAAAATTCTCCTGAGTATAAAATGTGGTGTGATTCACACAGAGCCGAATGTGCTACAAATCATGAGGGTAGTACAGGAAAATGGAGATCAATGCAGTCATCGAGATGTTTAGAAGATCAGAAACGCTGCACGGTGTACAGTACGCCAATTATACAGGCGACGGCGACTCAAAAACTTTTACAGCCCTTTTGGACGTGCACCCATACAGCAACGATTTTACAATAAAAAAATTAGAATGCGTTTTACACGTGGGAAAACGTATGTTTGGAAGATTAAAAGAAGTCAAGAAATCTTTTACTTTACTTCAAAAAGCGAACAAACAAATAGAAGAGGAAGCGAAGAAAGAAAATGAAGATGCTCCAAAGAAGAAAAAAAGAAGAGTTGAATCGGTGGACAAAACGGCTAAATTTACAGATAAATTAATTAAAGAAATGTCTACGTATTACAGTCTGGCCATTCACAGATATCCCGATTCCGTTGAAGCGATGAGAAGGGAAATTTGGTCGTGTTTTCATCATATTCTTCGAAAAAATCCACAGTATAAGTATACAAAATCTCATGAAAATTGTTCAACATTTTACCAGAAAAATTTGAAAAAAAAACGTTAATTTTTAACATATTTTTTAAACAAATTACTTACTCGAAAAACTAATTGTACAGCTTAATTCAACATTAAAAAATAGGCATACCGTACATTTAAACTTCTTTCCTAGGACCAATAGTTTCTGAGATATACCGTGAAATATGTTTTTCGACTCCAACTTTAAGGGTTGTTTTCACCCCCTAGATATGGACAATTACCGATATAAAAAAATATGGATCAAATATTTTTTTGAGAACTACTACCCACAATAATTTCATTAAGATCGGCGATTGACACTTGGGTAATGTCCCTTGTAAGCTATCTGTGAGTGACGTTATTACTAAGCATTCATGAAAATGAGGTCGTGAATTAAAAACACGAATATAATAGAACTTTTTTTATTTAACAACAGAAATGTTTTATCTTATAAAGGAACAGGATAAATGAAATTAAAATTATATTTGGTATTGAATTCCTTAATGAATAAATAAGAAAATAATAAGCATAATTAGTTTATTTAGTAAGCGGACTATTCGATATCACGAGATTCAAATGTTCCGATTGTCATTTTTACGAAAGGTTAGTTATTCAGGGTTAAGCTATTAGATGTCCTTGGTTAACCTTCGCAGATGTTGGATTTTAATATGATACACGTATGTTGAGTGCCGTTTGATGCTTGAAGAGTGTGCGTTCAGTGAGCACTCTGATATGTTTGTGTAGACATTTTATAGGGACACAGGTGCGCCATAAGCTGGCGACAAAGAGCAGTTGCTGATGGCGCGAAGCATTGAGCGTTGCCATGTATCAGAAGTAACGTATTTGAACGGAAAAGAAATCAGCCGTTGAAGGTGTTCGTCGAAGAGGTCGACAGCTCTCGATCTCTTTCAACTCTTTTGTTTTTTTAACGTCACGCGTCCTGCGAAAACCGCCGCAAGACTCGTGGAACAGTTTGGCGGCAGTTAATCTCGAGTCAGAATATTAAACGGAGATTGGCTCAAAGATCAGTTCCTGTGTATTGTGTGTAATTGATTTGGCATTCATTTGTTTTTCTTTTTCTTTTAAATTAAACCATTTATACAGGATGTCCCAGGTTTTAATGGTCAAACTTTGTCTGTATACAGGGTGGACCACGAAGCATGATCAGCTTAGATTATTCTGCTATTAGAGGTTCGATCGGAAGTTTTTTTCGCTAAAATAACATGGACCAAGGAGAGCCTTAAGACGATTGTACCAAATTTTTTGTCAACTATTTTTTTCCAGAGTTATCAAGGTCACCTTCAGTTTTTTATAGGTAAACCTACAATTTTTTTACAGCCATCTTTTAGGAGATACTGAGACGAATTCGGCAAGCACCATAAAAAGTATTTCTTCTTCATCTAAACCAAAGAAACGTTAAAAAAATATCATTTACCTTAATTGAATTGATGCTCAAAATGGTGTCCACTAGCAGCAATACACTCGCGTAAACGGTTAAGAAATGACTGCTTGGTTCTTTCTATGACGTCTGCATTCATGGTTAAGCATGCAACTACAATTGAAATGTGTTCCAAGGTACAGAACGAAATGTTTACAAAAAGTACGCGAGAGATCAAATCAATAATGACTAATACTAATCTATGAACAGCTCTGGAAAGTGTACGACAGTGTGGCTTGCAAAATTCTTCCAACTAGGAGTTTTCTTCAGTCTTGTTAGATTCAGAAAAAAATGTTTGTTATGATGCTTGCCGAATTCGTCTCAGTATCTCCTAAAAGATGAGTGCAAAAAAAGTGTAGGTTTATCTATAAAAAACTGAAGGTGACCTTGATAACTCTGGAAGAAAAGGGTTGACAAGAAATTTGGTACAATGACTTTAAAGCTCTCCTTGAACCATGTTATTTTTGCTAAAAAAACTTCCGATCGAACCGTTAACAGCAGAATAATCTAAGCTGATCACGCTTCGTGCTCCACCCTGTATTCTGCGGGACTAAATAAGAGAGAAATGTTATATGAACATGGGACGTTTAAAACTTGATTAAAAAGTTATAACAAAATTACGAAATACGAAGGGAACAGTAACAAACTAGCAGTTACTGCGATACAATGTAGAATTGATCAGCCATATTTACATTTAGTCTGTTTATGCGAGCTGTATTCTCTATTTGTTATTGTCAAAGGTAGCATAATACTCTTAACACTCTCAGAAGTAACTAATACTCCATCTCTGTACTATGCAATCGCATTGTCGAAATCTATAGAAACATTAACGCTTCTCATTCTATCACATTCGCTAAGTGATTTTTCTTTATGCCAGAATCATGTATGTGCCACATTCGTTGTTCTGGCATACTCAAACAGCATTGTAACGCACATTCGTGAATCAAGCTTAGAGTATAACATCGTTGTTATGCCAGATATATATTTGCCATTTTGGCACAAAATCAAGAGTAAAAAGAGGCATTCAATACACACCTCAACTCAAGCAATGAAAATTTGCACATTCATCCCTCTGGAATATAGGGGACGGTATGGGGTATTCTTGGACGTTCACTGGGAAGTTTGAAAAGACCACCTGTGACATTAGATGGATTAGGGGATACACTTTGACGGCTTTGGAAGGATATCCCCCACGTGCTAATGCGGCGATGCATCAATATGCAAGAACGATGCCAAGAAGTGATAAGGCAACGAGGAGGCAATACTCGATGTTAAAGACAGGAAATAAATCCACATAAGGTACGTTGGGTTATTCTAACGCCGGCGGCACACTTTTCATTAAAAGTGCAACAAAACGACGACAAAATATCCTTAAGAAAATTTAATTATTTTCAGACGCAAATATCTCGAAATTGAATGATGGGAACGGTATGATTATTAAGGTCGTTGAAGTTGTTTTTTCACTCTCTACAAGACTATTGAAAAAAAATATGGGGTCCCGTTTAAAAAAATAGCGGTGACCTTGAAATCTCTTAAAAAATGACCATGAGAAAAAACCGTTTCCACCATTACATGTGCCCCTTGAAACAGTGTAACTTTGTCCTGAAAAGTTTTTTCATATAACAACAAATAAGGCAGATATTTAGGTGATCCCATATAGCTGAGCCTACCCTGTATAGTGTCTGATTAGGTATGGCCATTTTCACTGTGGCGTTCAACGTGTTAAAAAAATAGATCAAATTTTAACAGATATATAGTGTGTCTCACGAAGTCTGTCCACTTAAATATCTTGGTTATTTCAAACAATACGAGAAAATGTTACTTACAGAAATTGTAGGGTTTAAGAAACTACATAATATGGTATAAATGGTATTCTTGCAAGTGGAGGCGTAGAGAAGATATAGAGGTCACCTTTGTTTTTTTAAATGGAATGTCCAATTTTTTTATGCTCGATTTCGATAAATTTGCGTATTTTGAGTATAAAAGTACTAAGGTGCATTTGTCCTAAAACTTACCGTTGCTGAGATACTTCACTTTTTTCATGAAACATTATGACGCGTCAATTCTGTTTTGAGAGCTCGATGTCACACATGTGTGACGGAGATAATGGATAAAAATAAAGCATGGTGTATGGTGGATGTTTTTCTCGAATCGACCATGGTAGCGGATGTGTTACTGAGAGTTTTGACATTTTATTGACATATTATAGTGTGTATGACCAGGTATGGGAGTTTCCACTGTGGTAGTTGATGTGTTAAATGGTTACTGAAGAGCCTTCAGTGTATTATAACAAATGAATGGTTAGGGCGGATTTACGCGTGTTTGCACGCTATTTATCACAGAAAGATTGTAATAACCGACATGCAATTCTAATCAACTGATCTGAAACGGTATATAGAGTACCCTTATAGTGTAGCTACTTCTCACCGACACGCAATGTTTCGTGCAAGAATTTTAAGTGCTGGTAACAATTAAGGTGAAAATAACATCTCAGGTTAAATGCATTCCATCACATAACTGTAATCCTTTAGACACGGATTTTCGAAACATTATCCGAACAATGTCTAAAATTCATGAATATAAATGTAGGAACTCGCTGCGCGAACTATGAATGCGTACAAGATGCCCGAGCATGAGTGCGTGTGTTGTGCGTGCGAGAGGGCGAACAATGGAAAACAATTGTGTGGTTGAGGAACAAACGCGATGGGCGGTCGATTGTTATTTTCGATTGTTATTACAGTTACTCGTTTTTTGTTGTTGTTAGTCAATTTATTTATTTTTAACACCATCCGTGCCGCGTGGGTCGTATGCGCCCCACGCACCAAATTCAATTATTCTAAATAAATGGTAATATTCTTTATATTCCAATTAAGACGCACGCCACAATAATAGTGCCAAATGAACGGTATATCACAAGACAATTCAATGTTTGTGATTTTAACGTTATGTATTTATAGAAACTTATTTTCACGCGTCCGTCTAGTTATGGAATTTTTCACTGTGGCATGGAACGTGTTAAGCAAAGTTTTCCTCGAGAAATTGTTTACTTTGGACAGCTCAGCCAGCTGCGTTCATCCCGTAAAAATTTCCTGTGTAAAATTGATATAATTTTTCTACTGTCATATGTGTGATTAATTTCTACCAACTGTATCGAAAATATACAGGATATCCCGTAACATGTAGGAATCACTTTAGAGATGCCTTCAGCACATCAAAAGAATAAAAAAAGTTCATATAAACATATGTTCTATTTGACTTTGTTTTCGAGTTATAGCGGGTTTTGTGTCGCAACAATTCTTTCGACAGACGGAGGTAGTTTATCTAAAAAAAGAAGTGCCGATGGATTATTCAATATGGTCAATATATTGTATGCCAACGTAGTTTATAAGTATTGTATTGAACTATCTCTTTAGACCCGCACTGTGCAGCATAGGGGCCCCTCACGCGCCTGCTTCCCCTCCCAGCCGGCCTGTAACGTTGCGTGATGTGTACGGTCTGACAAGGAGAGGGCGCGAGATGAGCCTTTTGGATTTTGATGCGCTTTTGCAGAATTGTAGTGCAGGTGCGTCCTGCCCCAAACCCACAAGGGCAGGTGCCAATTCTCGCCGGTATACGAGATAATTGATATTAAAGTTTCGCGAAGTACTTACATACCTTAAGCGTTAAAGTTTTGTCACGTAAATTGTGATGGCGCAGAGACTGGTGTCACTGCTTGCCACGAGAATGTCCCGTATTCGCGTCCTTACGAGACTTTTTTTTTCATCTCATAAATTTTTTAAATTTGTTCTGATTATAACAAGACATAACATAACTTTTATTACTTATGATGATAGATTGCCAGCAATTCAAACAGCTTCGGAGTTAATCCGAAAACTCCGAGCGCTTTAAAGAACTGCCAGCAATAAAGGTACGTGCAACACAGATGTGCAGTTCGGGAATCTTCGTTACGCGTTTAGGGTACCGCGTAAATAAAAACGCGTATCCATCACTTCCACTAAATTTGCAAAGCTAGAGAAGGAAACTCACAAAGATTTTCTGGATAACATAATCAAACCCTATGTTGAAAATAAGCGATTTTTGTACATCGTCGATTCATGGGGCGGTTTCCATACTTCAGGGGTGTATGGAAATTATATTCGACAACTATTATAAATTATTATTATGTGTTATTATAATTAGAAAAAGATTAAAAAAAATGTTATGGGATGAAAAAAAATGAACAAGTCCAGCGGAGACGCGAAACACAGGACATTCTCGTGATAGGCAGTGCCACCAGCCTCTGCGCCATCACCATTTCCCTAACAAACCTTTAACGCTTAAGGTATGTAAGGGCCTCACGAAACTTTAATAACAATTATCTCGAACCGGCGAGAGTTGGTACTTGGCCTTGTAGGTTTGGGGCAGGACCCACCTGAACTAGAATATCGCAAAAGCGCATCAAAACCCAAGAGGTTCATCTCGCGCCCTCTCTTTGTGTGCTTCTTTGACGCGGAGGCGCTAGTCCGTCATGGTCGCCACCTTAGTGTCTCACGTATCCTTGACAATGCGGATAAGCGTGGGGGAACCCCAGTAACTCATGAGTAACGGTTTGGACAGCGCTGCTTTAGAGACTCACTATCATTGTTGCGTCTTTACTGTAAAATCCGAACATTAATTTTTTAATACCGTGTGCAACTTTGTCCGCATACCAGCGTACGCGCCTAACTGCAGCGCCCGAGCCAAGGTCGAAGGGCCAAGGTGGGAGAAAACCACAACGCAGCGCTTCGACGCTACCTAATTTCACGCACGCTGATTGGTCGCATACCAGCAACCGAAAACAGTATAAATTAAGCATAGCTGAAACCATAGATCAGATTCGTACATTACTATTACACGAGAGAGCATATTCATACATTCAACCTATACAGTCCACTCTATTCATTTACGAAAGGCTTCACTGGACTTACAACCCAGTTCGAAGTCAGCGTCATTCTATCGTCGCGAAACATACCCGTCGACGCTGTGACGCTACAACAATCATCCTAACTACCATTTCAAATTCCTTCTTGGTAATTAGTAACTCCATATTTTGCTGACCATTCCTCCTACGTAGAAGCGCATCATTTCATTCCTTACTCTAAGATAACCCCTTCCCTTCAATTCTCCGAACCCTTCTGTTACTCCTTAGTACCACTGTCACTTTACCTGCATCTTCAGTCACAGTTACATCTTCGGTCAGTTAGTCTTATCTTCTCTATCATTTGAGTTTGTCTAATGTAGTACGGTCCAATTACTTTGTTATTTAAAATTCCACACCAAACATTCACTGTCCCGTAAGTTCACATACCATCGCAACAATTTCATCACATTATTGGTCTTCAAGGTCATTTGAAGGTCATGATTCAGGCATATTCAAATATATTTTTTCATCCACTGCAAGATGCAATAGAAAAAAATACACGTTTCCCAGATAAAAAACACCAATGACCTTGAAAAAAAAAATGACCCGATAAAAAAAATTTGTTTTCCAGGGTACTCCTTCATTAAAGCCATTCAAATTGTGCCATGAAAAACGAAGGAGATATTTAGGTGGCCTCTTTGAGTTGAGACACCCTGTATATCTGAATCTGACATACAAAATCTTTCCAGGATTAGCTCTACATGTTTATGTTGAGACAATAGAACTTATCTGCCATCCTCAGGCAGATGGTACAATGGCTAACTTCACACAGGTCTTTCATCTGGAGTATTTTGGCCAATGATGATTTTATTTGACTGATCTGTGATTTATTTGCTGATGCTAACATCGTATGACCAACGTAAATAATGACTAGCATGACATGGTTATTTCTGCTGGCTATGAATATATGTAGGAATAGTAATATTTCGATTGTAAGGCATAATGCATTTTTGAACGGGTGCGCCAATCGATGTCCGACCGCGATCGTCAATTGTTGGCGATCTGGAAAAAGACGACAGATTGCAGAGAGCGCTAAGGCAGTCGGTGTGCGCATCTCGTCGCGAACGTTTGTATTATATCCTATTTAATACTTTTATATATTATATTTTCATTTATTAAATCTTGTATGAAACGATACGTGAAGTATTCTTTGCATAGGTCCTATACCTTACATATACATATACGTATTCTCATCAAGCTGCTGCTGACCCAAATGCCTTAACTCTGCCTCTAGACGTCGATTCCATTCGACACCGTACTGCTTCAAACCATGCAACGCTCGCACCATTTGACACAGTTTGTCTTCACTTTTTTGAAGTTCCTTTTTCCACATCTGTGCAGTTTTTATGAGTTTCTTATCATCAACCACCTGTCTACTCACAATTCGACAGGCTGCCCAGACAATACCTAGTCCATCAGTTTCTCCAATCCTTGTTTAATCTTCATGAGAACACTTCCTCTTAGTTTGCCATTCAAGGAAGCGCTGACCACGTCCATCTGATGGATCTCAAGCCCCAGCTCAACGGACAGTACCGCAAGAATACTGATTGACGTTATACCAGCAACTGAAAAAGAGATTACGGAAAAAATCTTCTTTTTCTCTCTGAAAATAGTCTCTTGCCATCAGTCTCGCCTTCTTTCCAGCTGGAGCGCCAGAAATTTCTTTTGTTTAAAAGATATAGCGATTCCCGATCACTTTACAATCCGCGTTTTTGTAGGCAATTTGCCATGTCCCGCCTTTCACCTGAGCTCGTAGCCCGTCTTCCAATGCAGCATTTCAAGCTTCAGAACCCTGCGATTTCCTCGCTTCTTCCAATGTCGTTGGATCTTTGATTAAATTTGCATATCCATATACTCCGAAGACATCATCATCAACGATTTCGTTGACACTTATTGTTAGATGTTTGTCTTCACTGTCTTGCACCACGTTGAAGACTCTCCTCGGCCAACCTCGACTTCACCTCGTCCTCTTTTCAACCATTCGCCAACATGAAGCTGATGTGCTCTCATCGATCTCGCTACAGGTCTACCAGAAAAAACTTGAACCTCTAGATATCGACCATCTTGCACCTCTGAACCCGAATCGTGTGATGCCTCAATTTTATGTTCGACATTTGCGAGCGATGAATCTCTGTTCTCCTTCTCCCCCTCGTCGTCAAGAAGGTCATTATATTGATCCTCACAGCTCATTTTGTCCAAAAACTTATGGTGTCCCTGTTCATTATTGTATGAATTTTATGTTAAATGAATATACTTTATTGGAATCATTTGAACAATTTTAATGATTTGAACAATCAGTCGTATTATGGCAGCGTCTCGTCGTCAACTGCTTTTTTCTGAACAACTCTTCATCGTTACGCACTGAGACAAATCGTCATCGCGACAAGCAGGAACGCTAGGGCCCTGCCTTACCATTTAGATGTGGGCATCCACACATATATGCACACACACACGCGCAGAAACGCAATCGGTACACAACCAGTTGACATAAACACACGCATGCATATACAGAAATTCGTTATCCCTACACTATTATCTTCTTCGATTTCGGGTCTCACAGTCGGTATGCTTTTGATTCCGATGAATAACCGACCATGATACAATCGGACGATTGTGAGTCGAATTTTTATTTGCCAATACTTTTGTTCAGAACGCAAGCTTTCATGCCAAGAATCTTAATATAATTCACTGTTGGAATTTTACCGGTCCAGATTTTGTGTGGCGCTTCCCCCTTAGCATTACTCGAGCATCTGTTTCTCACGTAATTCGCCGTTTTCACAGCTTTACCTCAAAGGACTTGTGGCATTTCTGCTTGTCTCATAAGACAACGAGTCATCTCATTCAATGTACGATTCTTTCTCTCTGCCAAGCCGTCCCCCTGGAGAGTGTGGGAGGTACTTAGCCTCCACTTAATTCTACTTTTCTTTAGAAAATCATGAAATTGCGTATTACAAAATTTTCTTCCGTTATCTGACTAGAGTGTTTTGACTCGTACCTCGGTGACTTTTTTTTAAATCTTTTCGAACTCTTCAAATTTCTCCAAAATATCTGATTTGGGCTTGAGAAAATGAGTTTCCTTCCACCTTCAAAAATTATCTACAAAAGTCTCATAAAATCTCGCTCCACTGTGAGAAGAGTGCCTAAAAGGACCACTCATGTCGCTGTGTAGAATCTTTAGTAACTCAGTCGTACGATTATTAGTTAACAATGGATATGGCGCCCTGACTTACTTTTCCCGTAGGCAGACTTCCTAATCTTTCAAGTCATCGATCGAATTCATACCGATACTGTGAACAACACCCTCCACGATCACGTAATTTACATCTCGACCATTAAAGTGGCCTATTTTAAAATGCCATTTGTTACGTCCCGTACACCGCAATTCACTGTAGAATTTCGCAGGGTCGTAAATCCCGCTTACGCTCGATCGCGACGATGTGTTGGGACGTTGGCTGATATAAAATTAATTATAATCAGCCTAGATCAGGATAAATAGATGGTTTGGCGCTCGTTGTAACTTAAACTGTATTCAAACTTGACAATAAGTGCTCGATGCTGCAATGTTGCAATGTGTGTGTACGGTCGCGGCTTGGTTGAAAATTCTCCTGGCGTGTCTGTGCTCGCCGTTTATATGTTGCTGGTTTGCCTGTGATTGGCTGTGTATGAGTGTACGCGGTGGATGCTGATGTTTTCCTATTGGTTAGTGTGGATTGTAGGTGTGTTTGCGAGTTTGTAGAGTGGGATTTTAATTTGGATATTCCCCGGTATTGTCCTTGACTTCGGTCGTCGAAGACGGTGTTTGCGTGGAAAAACGGTTTTTCCCGGCACCTGGCCTGGCGCATGTGGCGTCCTGATGTCCAGGTCTTGAGACCAGGACGGTTATAAAATAATTTGTCCGGCCGGGCCGGTAGGTTTATGGCGCCAGATATAAATTTAACGAAATTCGGTCTTTGGGACCGAACACCATTCTTCATCTTTGCTTCTCGGGAATTTACAGACATCAACTACGTTTGCCTCGATTGCCGATTTTCGAACATAATGTAGGTCACCGGCTCGGTCGTCCACTAATTGTACTTTTCCACTTTTATCCATGACAGAAGCACCTTTCTTGTGGATTTTCACCTAAAAATATGAGCCAGTGATTTTTCACACGGATAATAAGTTTGTCCCGAGGTCTGCGACATACAGGATGTTCCAGATCTAAACCGAAAACATGTATGTATAAGTGGAAACGAAGACGAATCGAGCCATGGTGTATAGACAATTTTTTGCTCAAAATGACTTCCCAAACATGTTGACAAAGTATGTCGGTTTAGATCTGGAACATCCTGTATAAGACTCTGTCCAAGTTCACGGATTTCTAGGCACTCCCATCTCTTACATTCAGTTTAATTTTGCCAACCCCATTTACCTTTGTGGATTCATTATTCGCCAGAGGCAATGATCTGTAGATTCCTTGAAATCTTGCAAAGTATCCTCATCAGCACTCATGTGAGATGTGCAGCCAGGGCCCAGACACCACCTATTCCCCTATGATGTCTCACTCAGTGTTTAAAAAGGCTATTATTTCATAGTATGAACTTCATACACTCTAGCCGCAGTAGCTTTCTCGGAGTCTTTAGTCTCTATTTAAGTCGCAGGGCTACCCGTTGGACGATTATGATAGCCTATGGCAATATATCCTGGTTCATAACATCGACAATATTGAAGGATTTGATTTTGCCGAAAACTCTATACGATAGTTGGCAAATGCGTTTAACAGATGGCACGGCTGATACCGAGCGGTGATCTTTGCGGCGTTGCGGATCGGTATTTTTTTATTACGAGGCTGTACGAAAGACCTTTAACAGTGTTGCGATTCATAGGCAACACTGATATTGTGTGCCATATTCTGTAGATTTAAATATCTCACAAAATAAACCGTTAACAGACAACACGTTATTTCTTTTGTCTCAGACTTTCTATTTCTTTCACCCGATCTTGTGAGTTGAGGCGCAATGATAACCAGCGAACCATAAGTGAGATTTCTGGGTAGTTAAAATAACTCATAACTAAAGCAATACTTATATTTTTACCATATAAACAGTTACGTCCAGAAATCTCAGGTAAACGCGCCTCAACAATATTGTGAGCACCTACTGCGACCCTTTGGATTTTTCCGCCGAAGGTACACCACCTCAGGTACACGAGGACGGCCTAGGAGATGTACGCCGTACTGCGTGTTGATTGGTCGCACCAAACTACCAACAATTGATTCAGGGGACCCTCCGATCATAATTTTTAAAAAAATCGATTTTTTTTTCTTGCATATTTTCGTAGTATAACATCCTGGAAATACTGTGTGAAATTTTCCAATCGAAATTCGGAACGGTATAGGTACTACAGTCACATAACCGATCCATGCTCCGATAGGTAAGAGGCGCGTGTGCCGTATGATAATTTCGTGATCCACAAATTGGAGTGCGTTTTACACATTGGAAAACGAATGTACAAACGACTGAAAGACTGTAAAAAAAATCTAACTCAAATTCAGAAAATGCAACGTTTTTCCATAAACTATCGACGGTCGCCAAGCCGCAACATGAGCATTGTGATGTTAGCAACGTTGAAAGCGTTTTTCTCAGAACACGATTTTTTAAAACGGTGGCCACGATTTCAGAAAATCTAGTGAGCCGATTCAGAAAAACCTTGCAGCATTCGATTTATAATTAGGGTCCCTATCGCGTCATCTATAAATATAAGTTTTGGAACACGTGTTCTTTTTTTATCTGCACTTTTGTACGTACATTTACCCGTTTTTTGCACTATTTTGCTTAAACATGCACCAATCATCGTAGTTTTGTATTCTTGCGCCGATTCTAGGTAAGGCGATAGCCACTGACATAAATTTTAAGAAACTATTTCGATTTTTGAATTCAGGCGATCCTGTGACTAGATTTTATGGCTACCGTTTAGGCGACCCTTTTTGGCAGTGCTGCACTAAGCGGCACCTAGAAAATGCACCGACACCGAAACATTGAAAAAAAAAAATTTGTTTTCTTATCTTTGTTACGTATGAAGAATATTTTTCCGTTCGCTTTCCTTAAATTTCTCAAGCTCGCGCCAGAGGAAGGAAAACGCCCTAAAACCCCTTCATGTTTATCTCGCGAGTAACGAAGGGGAGCATGAGCAGCATTCCCACGGATAGCAACCAGAAGCCAAAGCTGATTCATCTAGGATCCACGAAGATCTCCTTATATGGAAATCTAAATGGATCCCCACCCATTTTTCGGTGTATATAAACCCTCAAATTTTAACCCTCTCGGGCAGAACTGAAAAGTCGTTCGTAACGTCACGTCGCATTACGTTCGTTAAAGAGTTGGTTGCATCCAGCGAGATCGGGCTCAAGTTCCCTTTCGAATCAACAGTTAACCTTATAGAATCCGCGAGTTCGGTAGAAAATCTATTTGGCATTCTCCTTAAACCGCTCTTCTGTCCCCGCATTGCCAGTGCGTCAACACCGAGCATCCATCGCGTAGGTAATAGAAACATTAAACTATTCGCGATACACACATACAATTGTAAACGAGACTGACTTTTTGAATATTCATTTAGTGTTCATTTATAAATTACATAATCTCTTTCAAAACCCATCAATTATACCAGCAATCCTTATAATAGTAGTTGAACGTTCCCACACGATATAACTTTACCGCTCGAGTTATATCGACTTTTAATTTAGAGTTACGAGGCTAAACTAATATTTCCTGCACTCCCTGATTTCGCATCAGGTTCGTTCGCACAACACATTTATCCAAAAGAGTTTTCTCTAACCTAGTGGCTCCCCAGTTTCGCATTGGTTTCGTCCACGAAATCTAACCCATCCTGCGGCTCCCTGATTTCGCATCAGGTTCGTCTGTAAACTCATCCAACCTCCTACAGCTCCCTGATTTCGCATCAGGTTCGTCCGCACATGTCTCCATCCTAGAGGCTCCCTGATTTCGCATCAGGTTCGTCCGCGTACCACACTAACAAACTGATAAACCATATTCTTTACAAAATACACCTCGCCGGCCTCACGCGTTGCTAACGGCCCTGGCTCGTAACATCTTAATAAGTATATTAATAAGAGCCAAAAATATTTTTCTCGGTATGTTGTAATTTCGGTTTTTAAAAAATTCATAAAGACCATATATTTCTTGTGCGTTTTATCCGGAGGGTGCCCTTAAAGCCCGTACTTTTCGCGTATCGTCATATTCGAATACAGTAAAAGTGGGATAACTACCCGCAAATCGGGACCCAAGGCGGGCAGTTATGGAATAGGAGAATCGATTTTAATTATAGACATGGCTCGAGTTGAGGTTCGGTTTGCTGAGAAGCATCGAGAAGGACTGCGAGTAAACGAGAAAGAGATCCGAGACACAAAAGAATGCGAAAACTACGTATCGGTGAGACAAACTAATGCAAAGATGTAACTTTTTTATTTTTTATTTCTGTTGAATGAAACTTTTACCAATGTAATTGCAAGATTTTTCTAATTAAAATAAGACCAAACACGATATAATTTGAAACATATTTGGCTTATAATTTAAACTTACAACGTGGTTCAAAACGTGTTTATAATTTATGAAGCTTCATCAATATTAATAAGTAAATATAATTCAAATTATACCGTGTTTGGTCTTATTTTAACTAGAAAACCCTCACAACAAAACCTTATACAGTAAAAGTATAATTTGAAAAAAATCCAAATTAAAAAAGTTTCATCCTTGAATTAGTGTTGTCTTACCGACATTCAGTTAGAATCAGGTTACACTACTCGTCCGTCGAACTACTGGATGCGATAAGGGGAACCCCTCCCCCCGTCGTGGGGATGACTAACGCGCACTTATGCAGTAGATCGATGCGGACAGTTATCCAACTTTTAGTGTATCAACATTTCAACGAAGCGGACCTCCACGCTGTCCGACCTTGTAAAGCTCACCATGCAATCTGAACATTTACAGTAGCCCACGAAAGTATTCGAACACATGCAATTAAAACTTCTGTATAAGTACAACATGTATTTAGGTATAAGTTTTGAAAGTAATGTTATAACTGCTGTAAGGCACAAGTATCAGGATTATATACATAATATTTAAAGTCAATCGGATAATAGATGTCGAAGTTATGAATGATTTATTATGAACATGTACTGTGAGAGGGTCCTAAAAGTATTTCAACGGCGTAAATCATACATACACTGTCACTACACATACATTACATACATCGTATATTAACACTTTGCTGTCCGCATAAATTTATTGGCAACTTTAACCAGTAGCCGGCGTTTTTTTCGTGAAAATTTTCGAGTTGGTAAGCTTTAGGTAACATCATTATAACTATTGATTCACTAATCTAATTTACATGAAATTTTCAGGATATATGTAAATAAATGCAAGCCAAACAGGAGAGAGAAAAAAACAAAAATAAGTATGTGTTGGGAATATAAATTAATTTTCATCTTGTAAAAAAGTATCCCCTATTTCGTCTGCAACTATCAAAGTGATATGTTTAAAAAAAAAATAGAAACATAGTAAAGTAAAACAAATTAGAAACCAGAAAGTTTGATCAACTAAACACAAATAAAAACACTAATCAGAGTCCAAAATACTTTTAACCTCCTGCCTATTTTCACCCACAAATGTTCGATAGAATTTATATCGGGACTTTGGCGGGGGTGTGTGCAGCATATATGATGTATTATACAGGGTGGTCCACGCAACTTGTTCACCCTGAATAACTTGTAAAGTATGCATTGTATGACAACATTTTTTATAGAAAAGTTGTATGGTTTGGGGGGATACATTATGTAATGCACATATTTTTTTTGTAAGTGGAGGCGTTTCGGAGATTTCAAGGTCAACTCCGTTTGTTTAAATGGAATGCTGTATTTTTTATGCCAAAATATCGAAGAGCGTTAAATTTTGAGTAAAACAGTACATACTGACCTTTATTATCCGTAAACCTAATAATTAACGAATAATTTCACTTTGTTTCTTGAAAATGGTCTGTGCGTAATATCAAGTTGAAGATTCAATACCAGCAAAGAATTCCGTAAGACTTCTTCCATTCACTAACGTTTTTTTATATTTTGCATAATTATAAATGATTTTTGTCCACCTAACAGAACTCATTCGATCCACGCAACGTCAGTCTTAATTACTTTCTTAATTATGCAATATATGAAAAAAAGGTTCAGACAATGTTTATTGCTTTTTATGAAAGCCATTCAACGTCATCAAAATTTCTATAGTATTTCGTTAAAAAAATAGGGGGTGCGCACCCCCTGCGAACCCCTGAGTGCTTGCACGGGTGCACAATGTGCAATAAAGAAGGCATTATCGAACCATAAAGTGCGCAAAAAGAATTTTGGTTTTACTTATAATAGTTTTTGAGAAATTAATTTTGTCCAGCTAAATGTGCCATTCGTTCCTCTGTGGTGGCGCATTGGGACGGCACCCGGAAGTCTTTGAAGCTCCATCCTGACTATAATTATAACATGATACTAATGAAATTTGGTATGTGTATCGAGAAATATTCAAGAAACAACATATTTTTTTCCAGATTTTTAAAAACGTGAGTAAGGGTTCGTTTTTTCAAAATAAAAATTCATTTATAATTTTCATATTGAAAAAGAATACATACAACAAAACTAAAAATATATTTAGAAAGCTCCATGTTTTGCGATGCAAATTAAAAAAAAATTTGTTTCTAGGTGTAATAGTTTCCGAAATAAAAATCCATTTATACAGCCATGTTTGGCTAAAAATCCACTTTTTCGCGATTTTCAACATGTTATAATTTGTTAATAACTTTGAAGCTAGCAAAATGATGACATAAAACCACCATTATTTCACATAAACTACCACATGTTAGAGTTCCATAAAAATCGAAGGACATACTGCCAGAAAGTGATCGATTTGGCGTGGAATGGCCCATACTACTCTGTTCCACATTCTGATATATTGAAAAACTTTACGCTTTTACCGTCGCATGCGACTTCGTTCAGCATCTTTTTGCAGTGACAGCTCCAAGATTCCAGAAGCAGAATTCTTGCAAGTCCGATATTGGAGAAGAAAATTCCTCGTCGCCATGTCTTATCGTATTTACTATAAAAATGATTATACCTTAACCCTCTATAACGCCATGTGACTTGGAAGTTACATACCTACATATCTATATATCTATATTTTTTAAGTCTTATTTCGTTTATTTATCACTGTGTACAGTTACGTTCCACGACTATACTGTTACCAAGTAATCTATTAGTTTATAATTATGATACGAGATTTACCATTTATCTTTATTATTTACCTGAAGTATAATTTTCGTCATACGCAAAAAAAATTCGGATTATAGATTTCGTCATTCCTTTGACGATTGTATAGAACAATTATAGTGCACATTGTACTTATAATTTGTAAATCGCAATGGCTTTGACGTGAATATCGCGAGCGGCCAGCATAAAAAATAGATTTTTTGTGTTTACTGTTATGGAAACTATTGTGTATGCATATGCTTGTTTCTAGTGTGTCAAAAACCATTCAATTATGTTTAAAATATTTTTTTTCCTATCTCTAACTGTTCCCGATTTGCACTTTGACAGTCGAACTTTGGGGGGTGGTTTCACCCCTCAAACTTGAGTTATCGCAGTTAAAATAAAATACGGATCTATAATTTTTGACTGTTCAACAAGCGTACAAAGTTTCATCCAACTCGAAGTATATTAAGTAACAAACTGTTTAATCTACGACAAATTCAGTGATTCTTGTGTCGCAACCACGAACTTGCTTATAGCACGTAAATGTGCACTGACAATGAAAGTTTCTCGAAGGACCGCACAAATAATTGAGGCCAGTGTACATCTAATTCTCTTTTTATACGATTTCGAAATAACACGGTTTACAAAACAAAAGCAATTATATTTTGATTTAACACGGTTCAAATGGCGCTTATTTTTAAAATTTTTTTTTGGATTCAGTTCTGTTAAAAAGAATAGTTCCATTATAATCATCATTTCATATAACGGTACGTATGTACTTAAACTTGAATTTTTGAGAACTCCTTCGATGTTTTAACCCTTTGCCTGGATTTGGTCCTTTTACGTTATACTCTAAGGGCTTAAGCGAAAAAGCGATAAGGCCGAAAGAAAGAATGGTAAGTACTGTGCAGAGATGACAAAACGTGAACTGAAGTCATGTATGGTGCGATATGAAGAATTATACAAAGATTTAATAAAAACAGGATCTCAACGATTAATTACAGAGTTTGTGGTAAAAAAAATCAACTTTCAGAAGTATTGGAAATTATTGCTAAAGAAAACGTTTTGCCATTGCAGTATGAACAGGGCAACCAAAGTGTTTCAAGTGATGTTAGGTTGTAAAAATCATTTCTTCATCGATGGACGGATTAACCGGTACGGAAACTAAATTATTTTATGAGCGCCTTGTTGGAGGACTCGCACACACCTGGACGCTACATGCGTTAGGCGCAACGAGGAGGGCCAGGTTGAACCCCTAACAATGGCTTTTCTTGCCGTTCAAATTTTGGAGACAATTTCCCACACTCGCTACAGTAGACACACCCAGAAGACAGGAACGCCAATGGAAACTTCATACACCTTGTACAACACACAACACACATAAAATAATATACACAGGCGATTTTTGGGACTTCTCGATAAGATTTCGGAACATACATACATATTTGCTCAAACTACGCAGACGACACATTTGAGCTCCTCAATCGACGAGTGGCAGAAGTTCAAAATTACGAAAAATGAGTTTATTACAGAAATAGTAAGTATTAAGAATACTTGTTTTATTTACCAAATTAACTTGCGTATATTTTCTTTCATTTTGATAAAAAATAAGAGTCAATTTTTACATCGTAAGTAAAGTGACTGTAGAAGTATCTGGAATAGTGACTTAAGTCCAGGTTTTGGACTTACTCCATTAAAAAATATAGTTTTTCTTTTAAGTTATGTTATCATAATTATTATTCTTTCACTTTATATTCTTACAATAAAGCTGCATTCTGTTCTTAATTGTTTATAAAGTATTACACGAAAGTGCAATTTTCACAAAACTAAGAAAAGGGACTTAATTCACTTGTCAACTAAGGGGCTCATTTATACTTTGAAATACTTGTAATTCTTACAAAGTTATAAGCAGACCGCGGATTCTTATGCAATTTAGCATATCCAGATTCGTAAAGAATACACATTTTATAAAGTAACTGAAACAAAAAATATATTTTTAGCCGTTTAGGCCCCAAAATGCAATTCTGCCACAGTTGCGTTTCATGGGCTACAGGGAAATAAAAAATATTAAAGTCTAAAAGTGTATCTCTGCATAAAGATCCGCAGGCTAGTTATAAGTAAATACATCTTTGGTTGACGCGGTGTGTAGTTCCATACAATTTAATACAGTCCACTTTTTGTACCAATTTTCGAAAGGCTTCACTACATCCATTCAGAACTATTATAGTTCGAAGTCCACGTCATCCGATTGTCGCGAAATATAATCGTCGACGCTGTGACGCAAAACAAGTGATGGAAGTGATTTAATTCCAGTCTCACACGAAAGACTGCGGGTACTGTCACAAAGTGACGGCGAATAAAATTTAATTAATAACCATTTCACCTAATGACATTTCCAATTTCTGTATTATCAGTAAAACACTATTTTTTTAAAAAAGATACATATGTACACATTTTAAATAAGTATTAAAAATAATAAATATTCCATTAAAATTATATAGAAGTTTATTCAATGACTTTCATATGTTTTGTTTGAAAATAACTTATTGTTCGTATTGTGTTTTTACATCTAGAAGCATTCTTCTGTTTTTTCATATGCACTGTATTCTTTTTTCACGGTTTTCATTTAGACGTTTTTTTCTGGAACCAATCTACTGTGTACATGAATGGAGAATTTGGTGTGTATTTGATAAAACAAAGTTTATTAACTAACTGCTGGAGCAGAAGGTACTTTCCGATACTTATAATACTTTAAACAATGAGTGAATTCTAAATAAATTAACTGTGTAAATCAGGAAATGTTTTCAATATTTCCTCTACCGTGGAATTTGAACTTTTGCACTTTTTCAAAAATGTGCAAAAAGTCTCCCACGGACCCTACCTCCTTCAATGCGTCCTCAACGTGATTAGGGATGGGTCAGTGGGGATGATTTTCTGGGTTCAACGATTGACGGAAAATTGACAACACGGAACTTCCTCTAACCACAAGTGTGTGTTGTGTCCACGATTCCTGTGAACCTTTACATCCAGGGCCTAGGCTATTCTGAATAAATTGCAGTAAATTGCAGTGTTTATGACGAGGTGAAAATTTGAAATTAACATTGTGCCATTTTAGGCAAGTTCGGGGCCTCGAGTTTTGTAACCGGATGTCGGCACTAAATTAGATTTTTGTTCCTTCCAGGACGCCTGATGCAGCCTTCTCCGTGCCATAAGTAGATAATTACATGACAAGTTAAAAACTCAGTTAGAAACAATTTTCTATAATTTTAACGATATAAAAATACTCGGTACAATTTGAGATTGAATTCTGTAAAATATTCTTTTCTGTTGTGTACACATAAAATATTAAAAGTGACGTGATTTTCGACTGTTAGTGGTGAAGCCTTTTAGGGATCATTCAAAGGCAGGCAGCTTGACGCTATTTAACTTTCCCTGTGATGTTTGGAGTGAAGACAACAGCTAGCGACTCAAAGTTACGTGAGAGAGTTTAGGAATGGTAAGCGACTCGACGTTGCATTGTCCTTTGAATAGATACATTGTTCTAAAGGATCTAGCCATAGAGTAGGAAAGGCATATAATGCCTTTCGAGAAGAGGGCTGTAAGGAACAATATGGTAGTTACCCCAGAACCATCATGGAACGAGTTTCCTAACTTTTATCTTGACCGTCCGATTCATTTCTAACATGTCTTTCACATACAGAGTATATTAGAAATCAGGATACAATTGAAAAACAGGTGATTCTACGGTTAAAAGCGAACCATAAATGAATCGATGAGTTGAAGAATAGTACAAGACCAAAATTAGTAATTTTCAAACAATCTCAAAATTAAATGTAAAATGTATAGAACTATGTGTTGAGACCAAAAACAGTGCAAAAAAGTATCCTATGATCGTGTTTCAGTAGTCCCTTCAATTTAATCAGTGTAAATACAGTATCTGTCATAAATTTGGACTGCTTCAACAATCTGTTTAAAAATCACTTTTTATGAAATAATTTCTACTTCAATTATATTTAAAGCGAGTTAACAAATGTTTTCGTTGGTACTGTGTTATTTTTTAAATTTCCTGACTAAACAGTGACTTGAGTTGAAAAAACAGTAGAAATCCAATGGTTTTATTTTAATTATTGAAAATTAATGAACAAAGTTCAACCATAGTCAGACATATATGAACGTTCATCTGCGTTAGCATAACCGTGTTTAAATTGCAACAGCACTATAAAATCAATGGTACTGATGATACATGAAAAGTGACATTATTTTTTCAAATATCTCAAAATGTAGTTTTTGGACTTGTACTGTTCTTCAACTCACCGATTCAAATGTAGAATGAAATGTTTTCATAAAAGACTTCGACGTATACGCGCGCACTTAAAGAACAATAAATTCGTGGTTATATTATACTGAAGTCGTATGTGACGTCTTTTTAAATTATTTTTAACATAAATTATCTCTTTAATGCTACCAGGTAAATAAAAACCGAGGGTTCTTTTATTTCGTTTGGTATATATTTCTGCGTAAAGCTGGTATATTCAACAATTTGTAATTCAACCAAACAAACGCATTTACGTTAAGCTACAGTGACGTGTATTAATATTGATGCATTATTCACTTCATCAATTATTGACTTGTATTTCTACATAATTATGTTAACGAATTTATTGATTCCTGGTACGTTAAACATTTATTCTAGTTCATACAAATAAGTACACATTTTATTTATTTAAAGCATTCATTTATACATGACAACAATATAGAAATTTCATTTTACCAGATTCGGAAATTTTTTACTAGATTTGATATCTACTTTTCTACAAAAATCATATACAGCTGACTTAGAAATAGTAACAAATTTAAAAATAGTAAATGACAATGCAAAGCGTCTCAATAACAAATTACAATAATTTGTTAGCTAAAGACGAAGAAAATAAGCAATATGTTTTGCAGATATTAGAAGAGTATCGACAATGCTACCCTAATGCAACCAAATCTATATTAACACAAAACATGTATTAAAAAACACGTATTACATATTTCATTTTGTATTAAGTTAATTTTTCGTTTGTTCTCCATTGCATATGTCTATAAGTTAAGATTTAATAATATTTTATTCGTAACTATACAAACAATTATAATTTTTGTGAATGGTTATCTACATAATTCCTAAGAAATAACTAATAATTTTGTACGTAAAAAGTATTGTAGTCTCTGACTCTCGTAGCCGCAAAATTCAACGGTTCTGAGTATATTATTATAAGTCAAATACAAATGTTACTATTATACATCTACGTACTTGTACTTCTATTAAAAATTATTCACTAATGCTTGTAGAATAGCGAAACACAATTATGTCCGAAATTAACATGGAATTATTAAAATTTCAAAACTTCAACTCAAATGCGGTACGAGTTCCCTTTATCCAATCACTCTGAAATTTTGTAGAAATCATTTTGTTACGAAAAGTCAAAATTTTAGACGGTGCTGCAAAAAAACTTGACAAACAACTTTGATTCCTATAGCTAAGGACCACTCTAATGTATACACTGCATTTAATAATTATAAAACCGCCTTAAAATTTTCAATTATCACGTATTGTGGTTAAAATAAAAACAAACCATGTATAACATGCCTGAAATCATATTGAGACACAATGTTTACTCAGAGAAGGACAGATTTTTTTTACAGGAAAGCTTACACAATTGTTAACAAAAGCATGTAAATTTCAAGTGCAGTCTCCTGCAGCTTTTAAGTCTGTTCCGATTTGAACAAGTAGACGCTCGAGGTATTTTAGCGTCTTGAACGCATGTAGCTGCATAGCCGCTTGAAGAAGGATTTGGAAGAAGTGGATTGAGTCAGATGTTTCCATTGCGTGAACCTTATATATTGTTAGTATTATCTCATAAACACTAGATATTGGTTTTAATTTATGTCTAATTTATGTCTAAGGTTTCTGAAGAATTTTGTCAACTTCTGTACACGTTTCAAGTCTCTTAAATGTGTATTTAAACGATTAGGGGTAGTTTATCCCCTGGTAAGGGTAACTGACAACAAGAACATCATCCATACAGCAAGTATCGACGCAAATTACGTTTATATGAAATTTTATTCAACACAATGTTATAACTTATGAACTTTGAGGGGTGGTTTCACCCTTGATTACCAACTTTCAGAAAGTTTCAATGAAATTTTGAATTTTGGCCACTTTTTCGAGGTTCCTATCCGACTATGCGACGTAACAGAAACGATGCCCTAAGATATGAAGCGATATAAGACACTTGTAATGGACACAAGAAGGAGACGAACTACCGTTTTAATAATATATATTTATTAAACTAAAATCTAGAGTACTACAACGTTACTGCTGTTCTGGATCTGGACTCTGTGTCTGAGTCTGGTGGCTTTTTGGATTATGAACCCCTATACAGAAAATTCAGGAGGTTTTACGGAGTTTCAAAAGGAAGAGAGGGGATGGTAGAATAGGACAAGATTTTGGTATTATGACGCAGCGGTTAGGATGACGTAGTGTTTACGGCGGCTAAAGGTGACGTGGTGTTTGCGGCGGCTATGGGTAACGTAGCCTATGACAGTGTTGATTGTTTTGTGTGATGCATATTTGTGATGACGGAGAAAGTAGGAATGGAACAATATTTGTGTAGGCGAGGAGTCACGAATAGATAAGAAGAAGTACATTAAACACTACGTTCTGGCGACAATGTATGAAAAAGCACAGCCGTCACGCGCTAGTGGAGGAGACAGTTTCCTCCTCCAATAGTTATTCATCAGATTTCTTAAATAGAGGGCGCTAACTTTATGGAACAGATTGATATTATAGAAACTTCATTTCAATACAAACATGTGCGCTAAAAATGCTCCGCAAAGCGTCGTAGGTCTTGATTTACCACCAGAACTGCGTGGCATGGGGATGAATTTAGTACTCCTTGGCATACTCCAAGAGCTTTGTATTGGATACGATCTACTTGTAGTAGAGACTTTTAGCCGCGGCTCCGTAGAAAGCACTACTATAGTCAAATATAGACCGAATATAGGCTGTATAAAACAAGAGCGCGGTCCTAGTGACCGCTCCTTATTTCTATAACCTGTGTACCTCTTCTTATGAACTTCGAGGGGTGGTTTTATCCCCTAAATATGCAAAGGGGTCAAAATAAAGAAACATGTATTTGTTATTTTTCTTAAAGTATCTCCTTGTTAGTTTTGTCATGGCCATACCATGCAGTTCCGTTGTAAAAATGAATTTGAGCTTGTTAGCCAAGATGTCAAGAACAACCGCATCATATTCCCCCAGACTTCGCTTCATCGATTTCCACAATAACTCCATTTCCACCAATTTGTGTTTCGTTATTCATCAACCATTCGCACATAAGCTAAACGATTAACGAGTGGAATAAGTCATTAAAGCAAAACGCGGTAAATATTCACAAAAAGGGTGATTTGGGTTGAATTGGATTGGGTTTTTGTTGGGTACTTTTGTCTAAATTTTGTTTGTTAATAACTTTTTAATAAACGGCGACCGCCAACTAAAACCTACACAACATTACTCAGAGTGATGACCTTGTCAATATATGAAAAAATCATCGAAATCGGAGGTGACTCCCTTTTTGTGAATATTTACCAGAAATTCCTCCTGACTCCGACTCCACAGCCCTGAATTTTTTAAGAACGATATTTGTATATCTGTTACTAGGTAAGCCACCGTGTCGGTTGTCCCGAGACGACACCTGAAACCGTACTGTGCTTTGAGTAAAACAGAGTGATATTCGGTGAACCATTCTAATGTAGTTTTAATCATTCTTTCGAAAGTTTTGATGGTACACGATAATAACGAAATGGGGCGATTGGAGGACAGCAAAGATACTTAAACTTGTGCGAGTTGTTGAAATATAGAAAATTAACCGATCACTCTGATGAAAGGTATGTTTAATAGAGAGTGTTCCAGAGTGTCAGCGTAACGGTACAGTAGAGTAAAGTACAACGAATGCATTGGTGGATGTATGTGTGCACAATTTGTACACCTTTTGGTCGTTTGCATGCGACCAATCAGCGGTCAGGAAAATTAGCTGATGTCGACTATCGCTTTATGGGTTTTTCCCGCTTTGGCCCTTCGACCTCGTGTGGTTGCTGCAGGTCGGCGCGTAACTTGGTACGCTTGAGCTAACACGGGAAAACCACAGGAGGCTTCAAATTAATATTATGAAATTACATTACTACAGCCGCTACAATTTAACCCTTTGAGCTCCTAATTTTTTTTTAATTTTCTTTTCAATAATTCTATTATTTTAAATATTTTATTTGAAATGTACGTCAAAAGACAGTTGCTTGATAGATACCAATTTGAACAATTTTGATTACTAATTATATTGAAAAAAGCATTGGAACTTTGCTAAGATCTGATATTTGTGGTAAAGAAAATATTGAGAAATATAATGCATACTTATGCAGGCAATTTAAAAATGTCGAGTGTGGAGTTCAAAGGGTTAGAGAGGTATGTAAAACCATATCTGAGCCACTAGTTGTTAAATACTTGCAAAAGGATAAATTTGGCCTTGGTGATTATGTTGTTAATTAAACAGTGTCTGAAGCTATGAGCTATGAGCCTGGAGCTGTGTACGGAGACGTTTTGATAGCTATATCTAATTCGTTTAAATAAAAGGTTTTTGTGAGTGTATCGCTGTTTTTTTATCCGCAACGTACGTTTACGCTTCACCTGATTAAAAACGAAGGGGGGGGGGGGTCTAATTTCTCCAGCAAATGGATCAATAATACATCCATCAACTGATTCCTAACCGGTGCTGTTTTATTGTTTAATCTTCTCATATAGTTCCAAATTACTGTTGCTGGAGTGCTTTTGTTCAGAGTATAAAAGAATACTTTCCATTTGTCTCTTTGTTTAAATTTTAACATATGTCTTGCTTTTGCGGAGATGTGTTTATAATGAATGTAGTTTTGCAAACTAGATGAAGCTTTGTATGTTTTTAATGTTTCCTTACGTAAGGTTATCATGCTGCCATTCGTCATCCTACCAAATGGGAACTCTCGGTAAAGGTTTGGGGGGACATTTTTTTGTGGAATCGCAATATTTGCGACGTTTGTTAGATCTTTTATGAAAAGTGGAATGATATGCCCATTGCTGGAATTTGTTCTCTAATAAGGGATATGGTTATCACCCCCACTTTGAGGGTTGTCTTCATCCCTTCAACATGGACCTTTGCCGATAGAAAAAATACGTGTTAAATGTTTTTTGGAGCTCTGTATCATTCTAAAATTTCATCAAATTTGGTGTGTGACGGTTGGGTGTCATCCATTGTAGCGTGAAATTGGCCAGTTCGTATTTTAAGGTCTGGTTATATCGCTTCCAATTAGCTCGAGTTACGTCCCAAACCATAGTAGGCCTGATACTATAATCATCAGGAGGACTATAATATTGTACTTTAAAGAAAAACGGGTAATGGTCTGATCCCATAGTGTTATTAAGAATTTCACAAGAAATATAATTAGCTAAGTCAGGAGTTGAAATGATTAGGTGTAGAATCGAGGGAGGGTGATTCGCTGAGGATATTCTAGTAGGCTGTCCTTCATTAATTACTGATAGTTAATTTGCGTCTAATGCTTTTGCTACGGTATTTCCTTGACTGCTATTAAGAGGGTCTTCTAGTGTAACTGAAAAACAAATCGTTTTTTTTTCATTTTCTTATACCTTCGGGTCTGGAGTATGTGTTCCCAAAATACTATGGTGAAATTCACAAAATTCTCAAACCTATAAAAGAATAAATAATTGCGCCCATAGTATCGCGTGGCTGCAAGAGAAAATTTAAGGGAGCAAAAGGGTATTAGAAGTTTAAAAAATCGAAATTTTTTGTGGATTGTTTATGAAAGCCTCATCCTTTAGAAGTATTTTAAAAAAAGTTCGTTACAAAATTCGCAAAATTACGGAAGTTACAGTTCGAAACGTCCGAAACCAATGCAGGTAAATGCGGTAAATTAAACTTTTAAGCCGTTTGTCTCGAAGGCACACGTTTAAAGACGGTGAACATCATAAATCAGGAAGGGACCGACATTTTTGGCTGAAATTTTATGTGAAATTACATAACTCCTGTCTCCATAAGCTGAAACTCTCTCAATAAGATTGCAGAACTCGGAAGAATTGTATTAAACATTTTTTAATATAATTACTTCAGGAAAAACTTACAAAGTTGATATTTGTTTTCTAACTAAGCGAATTTTTATTAAAATTTTCCAACAAAGTTCCATGTAGATTTTGAGTCAGAGAATATTCATTTACAACGATTTTGCTTTCTGATGAGTTATTCAACTGGAGTTGTGTATAGAACCAGGACCCACGCATTGGGCAGCGTCCACTTTAGCGCTTTGTAGTTTACTTAATTCTTAATATTTTTCAGGTTTTTTGGTTTCGGAATACGTGTTATATCCACAACAAAGAACTGTAAGAAATTCAATTGGTTTGAGATATTAGTCACTCTTCAATCCGGCCCAAAAGGAACCGACGACTTTAGCCTTCAAATTCAAAGAAAAAGAAATTTTGCACACGTATAGGGTACATTGGAAGGTATAGTTGAAACTAAAATCTTGTTGATATCTTTAAAGTTACTATTTTTCCAGCTCACGAGAAAGAAAAGTTGTTGAGTAAAAATCAGGAAATCTCCTTTCAAGCCTTGTAATTTTGTCAATTTTTGTTATATAATTTATTTTAATTGCAACAATAACCACATATATGGAAAATAAAATGGCATGCTGTTTTTTTAATTCAGACGAGCAGGTCGGCGCTATCTATGCGCACAGTGGAACGAATGGCACATTTAGCTAGACAAAATAACTTTGTTTCAGACAATGTTTATTTCTTTTTATTCAATCTATTCAACGCCACGAAACTTTCTATACTTTTTCGTTAAAAAAATTGGGAGTGCGCACCCCCTGCCACCCCCCGTGTGCCTGAAGGGATGCACAATGGATCATAAGGAAGGTCTCATCTAGCCATAACATGCGCGAAAAGAATTTTCCCATTCTTTAGTCGATTTAAACATTTTACAAAAAAAATTATTTCTAAAATAGCTAAACCGGTATCTTTAACAAAAAGAAACAGGGTTGTACTCTGAGTTGCGCTTTGAGACAAAGATTGTTAGAAACTAGAATAAATAAACTAGTTAATTTTGAAATTATTACGGCGGGTACAAGCCGGTGAACTGAGAAATTTGTCTTTGAAGACTTATGAATAGGAAAACAGAATTGATATTTTATGGCAACTTTCCTATTAATTATTTAGTCATGGTGTTGAAATGATGTGTTTATTCCTACTGGAAATCACTTACCTTCTACTTATCATTCCATTCGTAAAAAAAAATGGCACCTGTAATTGTGAAGAGTATTGAATCGACGCATCGAAAGTTGCCACGAAATGTAGCATGCGCTAACAAGGAATCCTCCTAAGAAACATAAGTCTTCAATATTTTTTTAATTATGCAAAATATGCCAAAATGTTTCGGACAATGTTTATTTCTTTCAAACTATTCAAGGCCACCAAACTTTCTATAGTATATAATTAAATAAATTGGGAGTGCGCACTCCCTACCACCCCCGAGTGCCTGAAAGGGTGCACAATGTGCCATAAAGGGGGCATCATCAGACCATAAAGTGCGCAGAAAGAATCGTGTCGATATCTGTAATAGTTTTTGAGTTATTAATTTTGTCTAGTTAAATGTGCCATTCGTTCCACTGTGGCCTGGTTGAACAGGTACTTCGAGACACGACCCGCGCGTCTGTTTATAACTCTCGCAATTTTTAATAAAATGTCTTATAAAAATTCGTGTTATTACTCTAAACATATATAAATATATATGCAAAACGTCAGCTTACCACGTTTAATAATTTTCTTTAAATTAATTCCCAAAAACCACATTGAAAACGCGTGTCTACACTACAATACGCCCTTAAAAGAACATCGATAACATCGAAATCTTGAAAAACTGTGCTCTTTTCAATAAAATCTTTTCTTTCCGAAACATTTTCTTGATGTATAAAAAGGAGGAGAGATCTTTTAGATTCTAATCTTCAGTAACTCACCTGTATGCTTTACTACCGTACCGAAGAAATAGCTTTTTAGTTATAAAAATTTGGAAGCATTCATATTGACCTGAGAGAGCATCGACTAAAGAATTTATTTCAGTATTCGCTATGTTAATATTTTTATATATTCTTCTCTACAAACTGATTTTAAGCTTTAAGTCAAAGCACAGGGAACATACCCGTTTACACGTAACTATACGTTCTGAGTACTTTAATGCATTGAAAGAATTTCCGGAACATGATAATGGCGATTAAATAATAGAGAAAGAAAGAAACTCAAATTTCGAATCATGAGTACTGCAAAGGTGATGTTATTTTTCTTGCTAAAGAAATACACTATAGGTATTTTAAATACAAAATTAGTGAAGTTTATGTTACCTTAGTTAAAGCCTATATTACAGATATTCTGCCCATAAAAAGCTTCTGTTATCCCTGTGTCTTGATGCCCGTTTCAAAGATTCTACTTAACAGGTTAATTAAAAGTATGGGAGTTCAGATGCAGAAATTCTTTTACAAATGGAATTTGAATCCTTTTGTTACGAAAATCATAAAACTGTCAAACATTCTCCGTAAGTAAATTCTTTCTCATTCCCTTTAAGATGGACTTAAATGATCAAAGGCTATTTAATATACTTTTTTTTGGAAGTGATATGACAATCTTGGTTTAATTTTAAAATACTTTCGTGTATCTACATACATGTCTTGCAAATAAACCTATTATTCGTACTTGAATTACACTCTTTGAAAACTAATTATTTGTTCAGCCTGTTATGATAATTAAATACTTATGTATACCACTTTATAAGAGCATACTATTATGTGATCCCATAAGTAATGTCGTTTCCTATTTTATAAAACATACTTTAAATAAATGTGATTATATTATTCAGATGTATCTAACAACGATTTCACTGTGCACACGATGGAATATCAGAAATTTATATTCTTTCGAATTTTTCAGTACAGGTTTGCACTATCATAACAAAGGCCTTTAACCAACAATTATGTAAATCGGTAAATTATAAAATCGTCAATTAGAAATTGCATTCACCCTCTCTGCTTGAGAATCCCGTGAGGCGGGCTTTGATATGCTCTTGTGGATTTTTTCAAGTAGACAGGCTTAATGTTGTCAACGAAAGGTGTGTGCTTCTTCATAAATTGTCGCAAGAATGAAGTATCTGATCGCATCGTATGGTAGGTCATAGTTTCTGTTACGTCAGTAAGCGAACACTCTGTACGGGGAACTTGGCGCGCGATGGCAGACACTGCGCGTGTATGGAGTGCTGCCGATGGACAGGCGTGTTTAGCCCGTTTTTAACACATCGATAACTCAAAAATGAAGCCTCGAACGCGATTTTTTATACTTCATTTTCGTCTTGGCTTGTAGAATCACCCCTTAAAATATTTGACAGGGGTGGTGAAACATCCTGTATACTCCTACGACCTGACAATCAATGTCCAGCGTCTAAGGCACGGGTCTGCTAGGTACCCTTACTGACGAGTCCACTAGCAGGCCCCGGACGAAACGCTGTATTCTCTTTCCTCCTTTCCTTTCTCTCCTAAATTCCCACCGCAGCATACCACCCAAATATCTTTATTTGTTCTGAAATCATCCGCGAATAAGTTTAGTATGACAGGCCGTCATGGATAGGAGGCCGTATTACCTCAGCACTGGAATGTGCAGTAGAGAGGGAGATAGCTCTGCGCTTTCTAGTTATTGGGGCGGATTTTAAAATAGGTCTATTAACTCCTTTTCGTCGAAGTGTGGGAGTCTCCCGTCAAGGCATTTTTACCGTTGCGGTAGAAGGCTGGAAATCTCCAGTCTCGAGCGTTCGACTGTTTTATCGACTATGGGGCTTTGGTTTCAGCTATTTTATCGTTCTGCTGACTCATTTATATGCGTCAGGCGTTTTAAATATAAACAACAAATGGTCCACTAACCCGTTAGTTCGTTGGGTTAGTGCAATACGTACGAAGTTTGGTGGATCAATTGGTGGGTCAGTTCCGTGACACACGTACACCCTATTGTGGTAGATCGTCTACATCCGACAAAGAAGAACGGTTGAATGGAAAACTACACACTTTACGAAGAAATGAAGGAGGCCGAAGCAAACCGTGCCTAGTATCCTCCGAAAGACAAAAAGGCGTATCTGGTTACCATTGCAGCATTTGCACTCGAAAACCTGGAGTATATATAGGGGACTGTCTTGAAAAATGTCACACTAAAGAACAATATAAAACGTAATAATATAAAAAATATACAATACAATACTTAATTTTGATAAAATAAATTCATTTAAGGGGGTATTCTAGTGTGAAACGTCTTTTTACGTTTTTTACAGAATTTTTTTGCAAAGAAAGTATAATATTTTCTGGAGTCAAACTTCCAGGGTATATTTATACATATTTCCGTAACATTTTTAATTTTTTTTGTCGAGGAAAAATCAGAATTGATGGCACTGCATCCCCTCGTACACAATCGCTTTTATAAAAGGTCGTCTCATGCCGTCCGTGATTCCGGCCGTTCTGCTTAACTAAAATGAAAAAACCAAGAAGATTCTGAATTAGGATGAGTGTGGCTATAGGAGTAACTAGAAGGAAAGAAAAAAGGCTACAATCGGAAAAATTGTGTCACTTTGAACATTGATTATCGATTTTTTCTTCCTTTTTGTAACTTTCGGGGGCTTAAAAAAATGGAAAAAATAAAGATTTTGAAATGATTCTAGTTCGAGCTATAGTGATATGTGCACTGAAGCTGCACACACAATTTTAAGTAAATTGGTCAAGTAGATGTTAAAATATCATGGACGCCATTTTAAAAAACATAGATTTAAGAAAAACACGTTTAAAGTTTTTATACCGATAGTAATGGCCCGTAGTAATGGCCACTCAAACAGTTATAACTTCGTTAATTTTAGGAATTTTTGCATAGGGATTTGCACACGTATCTTTGAAACGCCATTCTTTAAGAAAACACAAAAAAATCGATTTTTTCAAAGGCTCACACTAGAATACCCCCTTAAGTAATATTTATTAGTGCTTCAGGCAATGAATAATTGAGTGTTCGCCAGCTTTTTATCAACGGAAAATAATTACGACCAACGGTGTGTCGGGTTTAACGTGCAGTGTGCACCCCGAGAGTCTAACCCTATGGCCGAGGGATTGAGATACGCTTAATCAGCGCGTTCGAGTATAGGGCCTATACAAGAACTACCAATTCGACCCCGGATGACAGCCCAGGAGACGACCCATGGTCGGGGTGAGGCCTTTCTAAACCTCTACCAGGGCTGTAGGCTGGTGCCCGAGCAGAGTCCTCTGTTCACCAGTCGAGTGTCCTACTTTCCCCCGCGATATGGAGTCACCACATACCTCCACGAATCCGACGCCAATGGTCGGTACGACACGGGGCAAAGCCCCGCCCGCGTGCACACCTACCCCGATGGTACCAGTTTTCGGGCTTTGAGCCTCAAGCACAACTGATCGCACTCTCGCGGGCCACTTACCAAAGCTTCACTGCCCGCTCGAGATGCTGTCACATCTCCAAACCGACACGGGTGGTTCGGTTTACCGGGAAATAGCTCGGATAGGGAAGTGTTGCTACTCACCCAGAGGCGGCCTGGCACCTACCACCCCTGCCCCAATAATTACGACCAAGGGGTACCCGTGCCTCTGAATATTCCAACGGGAAAGGGTTAAATATGGCCTTCCTGTCACGTGAGATTTCATTATTATTTGTCGCCGTAAACTCTGGATAATTATTTAATTCTTTAAGTAAATCAAACCTATCATTGGTAGTAATTTTAGCATAAGAGGGGTTCCTTACTACAGTTTGCGACAAAAAAATAGCACACCCAGTAATATTTTTGAATGAGTGTAGAAATATATATGAGCAAGTGAAAGTGAGTGATTGTTTGAAATATAGTGTCCTGAAATATTATATACAATTTGTAAAAGATGAGTCGTGGGAAGAAACTAACGGATGGTGAAATAAAAACAATTACAATGAAATAAAAACAATATTATCAAAAGAAAATTATTCTGTCTCGAAGATATCTAAAGCAGTTAATACGAGCCGGAAAGTTATTACGAATTTACTTAAAAACCCACAAAATTACGGAAAAACGAAACATCCTGGACGATCTGCAGCACTAACAGTAGGCGAAAAACTTGCTATTCTAAGAACAGTATCGAATGCACCGATGACTGCAAGACAGATTGCTGAAGCTGCTGGGGTCAAAACAAACGTTAGAAATATGCAACGTGTTATTCAACAATGTAAGCATTTGCAGCCGAAGAAACTACAAAAGTAACCTCCCCTAACAGAGTCACATAAGAAGATAAGATTACACTTTGCAGTAGAACATGCACATTGGAAGAAGTGGAGAAGAGTAATATTTAGTGATAAAAAGAATATTAATTTGGACGAACCTGACGGAAGGAATTATTATTATCATGATTCACGAAAAGGAAAAACATTTTTGAGCCGTCGTTAGATAGGTGGTGGAGGAGTTATGGTATGGACCGGTATTGGCTACCATGGGAAAACAAGTATAAATTTTATCAATAGTAAAATAAATAGTAAGAAGTATTTGAAGTTAGTTAATGAACAAATTGCAATACATGCAACAAAAATCTTCGCAGAAAATGTTATACTTCAAGAAGACAACGTAGCGGTTCATACTGCGAAAATTGTAACAGCATATTTTAAAACTAATAGTACTCAAATTTTGAGATGGCCAGCACGTTCCTCTGATATAAATATTATAGAAAATTGTTGGTGAGATCTTGCTAGAGCTGTTTATGCTAAAGAAAGATAGTTCAAAAAATGTATTGCGTTAGAATGGGAAAGAATAAATCAAGAAGGAATTAAAAAACTGTTTGAATCAATTCCAGAGCGAATAATTTCAATTATACGAAACTCTGGGGGATTTACAATGTAATTAATCTCGATTTCTCTTGGTAAATATGCATAGATTTTAATTAATTAAAATAATGTGCTATTAATTTGTCGCGACGGATTTTCATGATATTTATATTTTTACAGACAAAACAAATCCAGAAGTAACATCTTTGTATCCACGTAGCAGAAATTTATGTACAAAGCCTACGTGTGCCCACGTATATATTCAAAATTATAGTTTTACAATTCAATAAATAAAAATTAACCTTCTATAACCTGAATTTATTTGTGTATGACGGAAATGATACATCATGTAAATGATAAAGATAAATGATAAAGTTTGTATCGTGGAATACAAGCATAGTAATAAATGAACAGACTCCTTGGGGCAGTATAGTCATAGAATATAATTGTACACAGTGATAAATAAACGAAATAAGACTTAAAAAATACAGATATATAGATATATATGTAGGTATGTAACTTCCAAGTCACATGGTGTTATAGAGGGTTAACAAATTTGTAGGGTGTACTATTCTTTTGTCACGGACTATGTGTATTCAGCCTCTTTAAACAATATATTTTCAAATGCCAACGTAGTTTTAATATTTTTCTGGAATTTATATTTTGGGCAGTCCCTGGATAAGGGAGAGTGCTTTTCGGATCGACAATGAAAGCAGAATAGCCTGTTAGGGCACTGTTTTTGTAATTCGTGTGAAGTTGAGCACCTTCTACATATGGCTGTTACTTTGCACTGGGACCAAGTATGACCGTACCCTAAACAGTGGTAACATTATACTACGGGGTAAATACAGGTTTCGACGTGGAAGCTAGCAGTGTTTATCTGAATTGTTGATGGGAGTGTATTACCTGGAAACGAAACCACAATCATCTATTTACGTACCCGATTTTTTTTTCTGAATTACTTAATTTCCCTTTCAAACGCTTTACCTCTACTACGGGTATACTAGACACTATAGCTTCAACTATTTTAGTAACTCCTTTTTCTGTGTACAAAATTTAGATATCCAGTAAAACGTCGAATATTCGAACTGATAGGGAGACAAACCCATTCCGATAAGAGGTTTATCGGATAATCGGACTAGAAGAACTAGATTTGGGAATACGTCATAAAACGACTGGGATAAAACAATTTTCAAATATGGATGTATATTGCGTGATAAAGTACATGATAAACGAAATATAGAAAGTAAATTAATCGTTTTTACATAAAGGGTGGTCCACGGAACTTGCACACCTCGAATAACTTCTAAAGTATGCGTTGTATGAAAAAATTTGTTATACAAGAGTTGCATGGTTTGGAGGGGCACATTTTGTAATGCATGCACTTTTTTTTATAGGTGGAGGCGTTTCGGAGACTTCAAGGTCAACTTCGTTATTTTAAATGGAATGCTATATTTTTAATGCCAAAATGTAACCCTAGAACAAGTATTTTGAACAAGTCGAATAACATTAAATTAAAACTATTTCCCTTGTGCAAAACGTTCTCAAAAAATTATTTATTGTCCTATACATGTTTAACTTTGATATTTGAAAGTCCTTGTTACTATATGTGAAAAACACTGTGCATAAGAAAAAGAAAACGGACTATGCGTCGTGGTATCGGGCCGACGGCGATCACGCGTAGTGGACCCTTACGCTCTTCTTATCCTCAAAGAATAACGAATAACCACAGAACGAAAAATCAAACTAATTAATTGGAAGAGAACGATGCAGCATTCTCATTGTCACATAAAATTCAGCACTCAAACAGAACAGGCCAAAGTGAAAATTCGTTCCGTTATAAACGTGAGAATTATAAATAGTTATATTCGTGAATATTTTTGTCAAAGTTTTTTAAAAAATATCATACGTGCAATGGAAATTTTAACAGCAAAAATACTAAGCACAAAAGTAGTAAAAGATACAACGCCAGAAAACAGAGGAAGATGCTATAAGTGTATAATGGAGGCCAAAAACAAAGGAATTAAATACAGTAGTTTGTCTAGACCTAAACAAAGCTGTTTTAACTGCAAAATTCATATATGCAGAAAGCACTCAATGAGTATTTTACTTTGCAATTCCTGCTTAACATCGAGAGAATCAGAAGAATTAGATGCAGACTAGTTTCACATGTTAGTATACTATTTTACGATGCCATTCTATTTTACAAATACATATAAATCAAAATAAATTCAAAGCAAAAACGTGTGCTATCTTCCTTGCGATGAATAAAATATACTCGAATGTTATAAAAGTTTCATCAAAAAATAATTGATTTCCTGATAAATATGTAAGAAGAAGTGTGGGTTCGAGGAGACCCCCTTTAGGAATTTACATGACGGCTAGAGACTCAGGAGTTCCAGGGTTAATAAATATTAGTAATTGGCGTCAGTCTGTAGCTTTCGTAGTTTAAAAATCGAAATGCCTCAGGTACGGAGACGAATGCAACAAATTGTGTTACTCCTGAGAAGTGACATTGTCGATTAATCCACAAATTCTATGAAACGATTATCTGGAACGGGGAGGATTGCATTTCATTTTACAAATATCGTGGGGAATGGTGAACGCGCTCGTAGAATTCCACCTTACTGCAGATTAAACGGTACGGAGAAAATATCTTCTGCAGCTGTGAACACGACACCAGGTAAATTACTTAAACGTGGAACTAAAATGGTAGGGAAATATTTTCTCCGTTCACGTTGCTGTAGTACATGGCGAATTAAACTTTTTTTTTATCTGAATTAATTATGCTGTTAGTAAAAAACATTCACTCGTGTTTACGGGGGATAACAGCAAATAAATGTCATTTCTCATTTTAAACACAGCACTATTTCTTAAGCAAGGAATCAAGTATTTCTAGTGAGAAGTATTATTTCTAATTATTCAAAAACTTTTGTCAGTAGAAGAGACATTTGATTCTGTATTCGAAGCAAAAATATTACAAACATACGGTTTTTAATGTTAGAACATCCCTTAAGGGGGTATTCGCTTGTTTGGGGACCAAAAATTCGATTTTTTTTCACGTATTAAAAGTCTGTGGAAGAATTTTTAAGAAATCTCCGAAAGTACTGTTATTAGAAGGGTTTGAAGTCGAGCGCGCGCTTCTACCAAAGGGTTTACCAAAAACGTTAAACGCGTTTTTCTCGAAACTACATTTTGCTAAACGGTGCGCATGATATCTTGAAATCTAATAGTCTGATTTGAATGAAACAAGTGCATTCGATCAGTGAGGGAATCCTTTATCGTCCCTGCTAGAATTGTAAAAGTCTATTAACATTTTCACATTCTTTTGTAAGATTGAAGCTTAAAAAACTCGTACAAAAGTAAACTTCTTCGTTTATCGCGTTGTGATATTGTTGTACGTTATCAGATATAAATGATTCTAGCAAAGTCGATAATGAAAACCTTCTTGAACATAAAAATAACTTTGTTTTTCATTTCAAATTGACACAAAAGACGCAATCGTGATCACCGTCACTGAAAGTCCGTTCCACCCGACCAAGATCAAACCACTGTTACGTCAAAAGTATTGACTTTTTTTAAGCTAAATTTTGTATACATCATATGTACAAGCTAGTAAAAACATTGTAAAAAGATTGAGGTTATACAGTGTCTTTTTTCTATTAAAAAAAAATCACGAAAGTTACCTATTTTTGGCCCTCTGAAAAGCGAATACCCCCTTAAGTAACGTCGTTTTTAAATGTGACTCCAAGCGTAAGTAAGTCAACAATTGCACTCATGTTAAATTATCGATACATTGGACAGTAATGCTGGTATCAGTTTTGCGCTATTTTAACAGTTCTTCAATTCGATTTTCAACGCTATAGTTTTAAAACAATTCATTTTAACTCTATTGCAACTGATTAGTGTCATTTAACCCTAGTGCGGTTTTCGAGTCTTGTTCGATCCATCTCGTTCTTATTTGTTTTTTAACTTTTGTTGCTCTCAATGAAATGCAATGAAATTAGTATCAATATACTAGTCTCTGTTTCCTTGACATTATATTAAAAGTTTATTGTCTGGGTTCATATGGCGTGCTGATAACGAAAACTGTTACACGTAAGGTGTTTGGGTCTTTTTTGACCCAACGTAAGCGAGACATAATCAAGTAAGAGAAAGCAATTATGGTCAAATCTTTCAAACAAGTGGGTGATAGTATAGTCGAAAGAAAAGATATATGTAAATAGCATAAAATGACCAGAATAGTTTTACTAATGCCAAAAAGGAATGAATTATTGTATGGTAGGATCCAAATGGGGGGAAGTTCATATGCAAACAGTACTATTACCCAGCATGTGAAGCCTGTTATAAATAAACAATTTGGGCAAAATATGTTGTTTTCTATAATTAAAGCTATTATAATAGATGCAACTGCACGATCCTGTTTCCTTAATCTCCAAACTGTATGATAAACCTGAACATATGAGTTCCATGCATTCGGGTTATTTTTTTACCCAAAAACCTTCAGTGTGTACTCGAATGGAAGAACGCTGTAGGGTTAATTGTTTGTCAATGCAAAAATTGTCAAACTACCTGGATAGATAGTAGCCTACAGGAACAACAACTTTTCAGTTACTCAAACGCCAACATGACATTTTGTCAACAAAATTGTGTCCAATTTACATAATTGTTGGTTACAATTCTTTGCTGTGATGGTCCAAATTTGTATTGAAAAATTCAAAACAATATACATTTCTGACATTCCATCGCGGGCACAATCAAATCGGTATTAGATAAAATTGAACAATATAATCACATTTATTTAAAGTATGTTTTATAAAATAGGAAACGACATTACTTATGGGACCACGTGATAGTATGCTGTTATAAACTGGTATACATAAGTATTTAATTGTCATAACGGGCTGAACAAACAATTAGTTTTCAAACAGTGTAATTCAAGTGGGAATAATAGGTTCATTTGCAACACATGTATGTAGATACACGAAAGTGTTTTAAAATTATACCAAGATTCTTATCTCATTTTAAAAAAAATGTATTAAACTGCCTTTGATCATTTAACTCCATCTTAAAGGGATGAAAAAGAATCTCCTTACGGAGAATGTTTGACAGTTTTATGATTTCCGTAAAAGAGGATTCAAAATTGCACTCGTAAATGAATCCCTGTATCTGAACTTCTATATCTTTAATTAATCTTTCAAGCAGAATCGACGTACATCAAGACACAGTGATAACCGAAGCTTTTTATGGGCGGAATTTCTGTAATATAGGCTTTGACTAAACTAACATAAACTTCACTAATTTTGTATTTAAAATACCTATAGTGTATTTCTTTAGCAAGAAACATAACATCACCTTTGCAGTACTCATGATTCGAAATTTGAGTTTCTTTCTTGCTTTGTTATTTAATCGCCTTTATCATTTTCCGGAAATTCTTTCAATATATTAAAGTACTTAGAACGTACGGTTATGTGTAAACGGAGATATTCTCTGAGCTTTGACTAATAGGATCAGTTTGTAGAGAAGAATACGTACAAATATTAACATAACGAAGACTGAAATAAATTCTTTGGTTGATGCTATCCCAAGTCGAGATGAATGCTTCCAAGTTTTTATAATTAAAAAGCTATTTTTTCGGTAGGGTAGTAAACCATATAGCTGAGTTATTGAGGATTAGAATCTAAAAGATCTCTGCTGTTTTTTATTCAGCGAGAAAATGTTTCAGAAAAAAGAGATTTTATTGGAAACAGTACAATTTTGCAATATTTCGAGGTTATCGATGTTCTTTTAAGGGCGTATTCCAGTGTAGACACGCGTTTTCAATGTGATTTTTGAGAATTAATTTAAAGAAAGTTATCAAACCTGGTAAGCTGACGTTTTGCATGTATATTTATATATGTTTAAAGTAATAACACGAATTTTAGTAAGACATTTTATTAAAAATTGTAGGAATTATAAGCAGACGTGCGGGTCATGTCGCAAAATACCTGTCCAATCGGGCACATGCATAGCATCCATCCTAGTCGCCTGATAAAATAAAAAACAATATGCCATTTTATTCTCCATGAATGTGGTTATCGTTCGAACCGAAATAAATTGATAAAAAGGCAGGGAAGCACTGATTTTTACTAAAAAATTGTTATATCTCGTGTGCCGGAAGAATAGTAATTTTAAAAATATCAAAAAGTTTTTATGCAGTTCCAAGCGTACCATAAAATATAGTCTATATGTGTGTGCAAAATTTTATGTCGATCTGCCCCTATAGTTTCTGATAAAAGAGTGCGCCCGGTTTGAAAAATATCGTTTCGAGAGAAATTGCGTTTAAAGTTTTTCATGTAGCCACGCGATAGTACGGGCGCTGTTCTTTATTCTTTTATAGGTTTGAGAATTTTGTGAATTTCACCATGATATTTTGGAGACACATTTTCCAGACAAACTATACCAAAGAAAATGCCAAAAATAAAGATTTTCTTCTACGGTTACACTGGAATACTCCCTTAAATGGTACGATATAAGGGCGGACCAGTACAAATTACCACATTAAATATCTTCCAGACTGTAGGAGCTTGAGAAAAAATTGTTAAATAAAAACTGCACGGTAAGAAGTGAGCTATCACATGGCGTTAACACTTTTCGGTAATTATTTACAAAGCGAACAACCTCGCCGATTTTTATGAAATTTAAATATATTGTCAAGGTCAATATTCTTAACAACTTTTCCCTATACATACAACCGCCGTTCGGCTTTAGTTTCCCAGATATTCGCAAAAATATATTCGATACCATATATGGTATTTTGCTGTTTACAGCATGTATGTTATTGGTTTGAGGTACTCAACAGTACATACTACACAGGTCTAGCATTGTTTACGTGCTAGTTATACACCGTAAGGTTGGTTTGGGTTGGGTTATAAACACATTCAATAATTGTGACAAGTTATCAGATTTCTCTGCTTGGTCCGGGCACAGACGGCCGCCTCAGGGCGGCCGCAATTCAATCCAGCCCAACCAACACCGATTCAGTAAAAGATGACCTAATATATATTTTTGTGAATATCTGGGAAACTAAAGCCGAGCGGCAGTTACATGTATAAGGTAAAGTTGTTTAGAATGTTGACCTTGACAACATATTTCAATTTCATAAAAATCGGTAAAGTCGTCTGCTTTGTAAATAATTACTAGTTATTGGAACTTTAACATCATTTTTCAAGAGAACGGTTGAGTTGCGACCCATGGTTCCTCTCAGACTTTTTGTCCTCCTGACTTGTAGAATACGATACGATTAAAAAAAATTTTGACCTTGAATATCAAGGTCAAGGTCAAATTTGCGGCAACTTTTTTTAACAAATGTCCACGGATCCAAAGGTGTAGTATCACGCTGTGATGGTCGTGACATACAACTTCCACGCACCGTGTACAACAATAACCAGAGATCACCTCGGTTATGGAACCAATGAAAAAGTATAAAATGTTTAGGATGCATTAGTGAAGCGTTTGAGCATCTTCCTTAACCCTTTATCTGCTAACAGCACCCATAGGCCCTTGACATACCCGCTCATCGTGTTCTGTGGACGCCTATGGGCGTTCGGTTCAATGGCACAGTGTATACTACTGCAACTCGGCTGCACGCAGCGTCCGCATACGGTTAATAAATACAGTAATTTAAATATCTCACAAACTAATCATTCTTCGACCATGTTACCCTAATACTTTTTTACGTTGAATGACGGGAAGATTCGATGTATGCAAAGAAAAGGAAGGTTTCCATTAAAAAAAATACTGTAACTACAAAATGCACATGCATTATTGCACTTGCGAAAAAAATATGAACGTAAATATGTAGTCCATCTTGAACCATTCACCTTTTCCCCTAACATTTTTTCTAACATGAACCAGAAAAAGATATGGCTTGTTACAGTTACGTGAATCACCTTCTATACCGAATCAAAATACAGTAGGTCCTCGATTATCCGAACTGTGAGTAGTAACAGGAAAAGTCAAATTTCAACTACGTTTTGCATAAAAGTAATAATTTTATTTTAGAATATAGACTATACTGTGATGTAGAATTAAATATGCATATGGTATCCCTAGTAATAACTGTAATGTGTTGAGGTGATGGGTGCGTAATGGTCAACTTCGATTTCGCGTTACACGCTCAATTTATTTACAATTATTATAACGAAATAAGAAGCAAGTGATTAACAATGTCGCACGGTCGTATACGTGGTGTGTCGCAAGTGGTTCTGCCCCTGCCGAAAGGTTGCTGGTCTTTTTATGGTGTTCGAGAGAAAGAAGATAGAAAAGGAAAAACGGAAAAAGAAGAGAGATAGAAAATGGAAAGAAAATGGGAAAGTTCGCGCGTGGGCTGGTCGCCAAATGTGCAACGTTGACGCTGACCAGGCGCGAGCGGGCCTTGAGAAAAAAGTTGAAGAAAGGATAGGCCGGAAGCATTTAGAGAAGAGAAAGTTAGAGAGGGTAATATTTCGATCTTTCACGACAGGAATGTGGTAGCAGTGCCGTAACTGCTACAGTGTAATTGGCATAGGATGATAAATGTTTGGATAACAAGTGCTCGGATAATCGAGGTTCTATTGTATGCCATTTCACACACTGTTTAAGAAATTTCATCAATGCCTTTGTTAAGTCGGTTCCTTTGAAACACGACATCGAGATCGGTAAGACCTAAGTTTGATTCGACTCCTACCAAAGAGGTCCGCATCTTATGGGAAGTTGAACAAAATCCAGGAACAAATGTTGAAAGAATTTCAGCAGCAGTAGGAATCAGACATCCTCTTGGGCGGAGAAAGCTGCGTTTGCAAGAAATGGCATTACAAATTGTTATAATAACCACATGTGGGCAAAGGAACATCCTCAGCCATTATCAAAGCAAATCGCCAACATCGGTTTTCCTTGGGCGTATGAATGGGCATTGCAGGTCAAGTTTTAGGGTTTATTATTTTACCACACCTGCTATCAGGCGCACTTTATCATAATTTTTGGACAAATACTATAACACACCTTTTAGACGATATGTCTTTTGGTGAAACACTGGTACTGTGGTTTATGCTCGATGAAGCTCCAGCCCATTTTGCGCTTAGAATTCGACAACATTTAAATAGAACCTTCAGTGAAGGATGGATTGGACGGAATGAATCAATCTCGTGATCCGCTCGATCTTTTGATACAAATCCTCCTGTCACCTTATGGGGATTACATACGAGCATGGTGTACGCTTTTACAATAAATGACATAGATGGATTATTGGGTTGATTGATAAATAGATGCCGTTTTAATATTGAAATTGAAAATTTTATTTAAAACATGTTACAATAAACTTTAATCAAGTATGTATTCAGCGTTATTGAGTACAACTTGTTTCCATTTAGATAGCAATTTATTAATTCCTTCCCCGTGTTACTGTTTTTTTTATTATTGTATTTTTTCCAGCATTTAAATGATAAGTTTATTATTATTGTCGAAATACTTTAAGAATTTATATTAGTGTTAAGAGTGTATGGTGAGCGGAGCTACGAAAGCCCCTGGAACATCCAGTACTATATTATTGTAAATTTGTGTACACATATTGCTAAGGATCAATAAACAATCGTATCATATCATATCATTAATTCCTTCCCCGAATCATGGCATTTGCGAATAGTGGAAGGGTGGATGTGTTCATTTTGTTTTGGCACATCTTTTTTGGTTTATCAAACGTGCCATACTCGCGTAAATTAAGTTCTAATTTGTAGAAGTACGTACGCAATAGTTGTTTTCAGTTAGGATATGTTTCTTTATATAGCTCTGCAGCATCAGAACCATTCTGATTACATTTAATAAAGAAAATGAACATATCCGCGCTTTCACTATTCGTAAATGCCATGATTTTCAACAACTGAGTTACTGAATGAACCTTTGCTGATGACATAGTTAATCCTACACTGATTCATATTAGCAGTGGATTCATGTTTACAAACATTGTAATGCCTAACGGTACACGAGAATATCTCAGCGAATATGTGCTGATAAGCAGAAACGTAATTTAGCAAGCTTTTAACTGTAATAACTTTTGAACTAACAGGTTTAGGGCATAAGTACCTTAGTACTTTTTTGTAGAGATTAAACAACTGCATCGACTAGTGCAGTCAATACTATAGGGTTCAATTTAAAAAAAAAGGTGCAATTGCATTTTCCAGGTGCATCAATGCATAAAAATGCATGAAATTATTTCCAGATTATGCATCATTGGATATCATCTAATTTTGATTCATAGCATTTTTATCCATCTCTAACCGTTTGGAAGATACAGCTTGTCGCAGTTGAATGGGACACCCTGTATTCTGTTACCATTGTTCAAAATTATACATCTTGTTTACCATGTCAAGTACAATCGCGGCCACAATATTCTGAGATCGTAAAATCAATCAGTCGGCAAAGTACATGAAATCCAATCGCCGAAACAACAGTTTCGGCGATAAATGGGGGGATACGGACCTGAAACTCAGGCCAGTGCCGTACAAAGAAATGTTAGCAGGGTATCAATGTACTTTAGCTTCGCAGTTAAAATGAATTTTATGAAATATCAATGGTTATTTGCATATAGGAAAAAATTCTAAATAATCCAAGTAATAATTAAGACTTGTTGATTTACGAATACCATTGATCCTAAGGCATCGCTCTTTTATGGTACAGTGCCCGAAAACAGAACGCGGTACACAGCCCTGAGTGCCGCGACATCAATCTGCTCCGCTTCTGGATGCTTTAATTTACGACCTCAGAATATCGTGGCCGCTACTATACATTAATTTGACTGCAGCGTCTCGTGCGTGTATCATCAAGTTTGGAAATTTCGTACGGTGTTCGGATGAGATACAGCAGTACGGATGGGTAAAAGAATGACGAAGACAGCCTCTGTCCCCGTTTTGTCATGGTGTCACGTTAACGCTGCTTGTAGATGGCTGCACAGCCTCTCAATCATCCCGTTGTCCGCCGGATGGAACGCTATTAGATGTCGATACGTTATACCGGTGGAACGAGTCAGTTCTTGAAATAATATGGTCTCGAAGTACCGGCTTTGGTCTGCGCTAATTCTTCCTGGGCCTCCAAAGCGTGCGATACATAACTCGAAGAATGCCTATGCTACCGTTTCTGTTGTAATATTTTTAATCTGCACTACCTCGGACACGGTGTAACGAACCATGGACCAAAATAAAAAATCCGAAGTATGCAAACCAAGATGTCTTATATGTCAAAATGTTTGGAAAGAAACAGTTTTTAATATTTTAGGTGCTTCAGGTGTGAATAAAACTAACGTTAAAACTATTATATATATTTAAACTAAACTATTTACATCGAATTTGCGATCGGCGAATCGCGCGATCCTTCCCACGTCGAGGCTGGGAAACCGAATGAATTCTCCCGCACTCTCAATCGCTTCTCCTGGTTAACCGATTACCTTTTCGGCCTAATCTGCCCGAGTTCCGCGTAATCGATAGTGGGCCCACAAGCTGAGGATTTCGTCATTCTTGCGGCGCGTGTGACCCACCGGAACTCGTCGCAGTTCCCACGTACCGATGTTTATATCGCGGGTACGTGGAAAGCCGCCACAATATCATCTTCAGTTTTAATAAATGTGACAAACCCTTGTCAAAACTGAGAGCAGAATTTTGTTGCAAGTTTCGATGAATTTTTTTTAAACATTTGTCACTTGCAGAGTATTTGTGTATTTAATTTGATTTTTATAGGTTGCATTAAACACTATAATACCTTTAAAACAGATGAAACAATTTTTTAGAAATATTAACAAATTTTCTTAATTGTTAATTTAAAAGTTTATCAACTTTGGGTAGACTTTTAAAAAAAGTACATCAAAGTGCATCCGTGATTTTTCTTCTGTTTAAGCAGAAGACATTAGCTGTAGATTCACGTTAAATTTAAGACCACATACCACCACAAACTGCAGATAAATAATGAAAATAGTTATCAGCGCGCTTTATTATGAAACTGTTTCCGAAATAGCTCGTAAGTTATTTGTTGTAGAACAAAACTATAACTTGGTAAGATGTGTATGTTTGAATTCTAAATTCAGATATGCAAACGGTTTTTGCAAAATCCAATTTGTTTAAACAATATTTTAAAAACTACATTTTTGCACATCTTTCTAGGAAAATGTCGTTCGATGTCTATGCAACATTGTTTGCATAAACTATTGTTCATGTCCAAAAATATGGATTATGTGGAATATTTAATTTCGCTGTTATGAAGCAGGATATTAACCAGCAAATTATAATAATTCGTAGAGACATCTTTTAAAAGTGGACAGATTTGGAACTTTTCTTAAAAGTACATTGAGGTACATCACTGATTCTGTTTTATGCTTATTCAGGACGCACTGGGCTTTAAAACAAAGTCCAGTGAGACACTACAAACTGAAGAAAATAGTGAAAATAGTTATTAGCGCGCTCGACCGGGGACGTACCAGTCCTTTAACAGCTCATTGCAACGTTAATTTTAAAGACTCCATCCTGATCGACGGCTTATTCTGAAGACAAAATTTGAAGGAACATAATCATATTTTTTAAAATTTAAAATACCAGACCAGCAAGGAGAAATTTAGGAAATAAAAATGTATTTATAATTTTCAGTATCATAAAATTAATTTCCCAATTAAGAAAAATATTGTTGTAGTTGGTCAAACTTTCTAGATTAAAATGAAAAGGTAAACTCCATTTGACGAACAGTTACCGACGTAAATATTTTTCAACTTTCCAAGGTCCATATTTTTTAAACAAATTCGAAACGACCAAAACGATGAATCCCCCCCTCCATTTTACCTGCACTGCATTGTATTGCATTTCTAACAAAATCTCTGATACCTACGTCGAGAAATCTCAATTTTGCGTGAAATGACCCCATTGTATTTTGTTAATTTTTTTTTAACCCTTTGCGGACGATAGACGCATATATGCGTTCAAAAAGATCCTTCACCGTGTGCTACGGGTCACCACACTGGTCTGGGCACATGCGTTTATTGTACGCTTTAAACCTATGTATTTAGACAAATTATCATCTTTGCTTATTTCATTAAAATATATATGTCTCGCTAAATATTTTGCAATTTTAAAGGACTAAAACAACTGAGCAATCGACATCAAATATATAATTATAATTAATTATTAAATTTAACACGTGTTCCACCACGGAAAATTTCAGCACATGGTACACGATTTTTCTCGAAATGTTCCGGCCTCAAAGGGTTAATTAAATTTCGAAAAGTTGCATTATGTCACGGATTTAAAACAAATGAATGAAAAATCTTGGAAGGTTACGAAATTATGATTTCTGTCCCGAAGGCCCATGTAAGTACTCGTTACACAGTGCATCGTGTGCATTTATCGGTGTATGCAGGGTGTTTCACCACCCCTGTCAAATATTTTAAGGGCTGATTCTACAAACCAAAATAAGACAAAAATCAAGAATAGAAAAATCGCATTCGGGGCTTCATTTCTTAGTTATCGATGTTCAAAAAATGGGCTAGAAACCCCTGTCTCGTAGCAGCACTCCGTACACGCGCAGTGACTGTCATCGCATGACAAGTTCACCGTGAAGTACGCTCACTTACCGATGTAACAGAAACCGGACAATCATAATCCGCGTAATGCACATGGACACTTGCGAATGAAATAATCGCGATGCGTGTGTGTGATGAAATGAACAATCGTGGTGCGTGTACACATGAACACTTGCGAATACAATAATCGCGGTGCGTGTGTAAACGCGTGTGGGTGATTTTTTTGGACAAAATCGTCAATTAGAAATTACATTCACCCTCTCTGCTTGAGAATCCCGTGGGGCGGGTTTTGATATGCCCTTGTGGATTTTTTCAAGTAGGCAGGTTTAATGCCGTCAACGAAAGGTGTGTGCTTGTTCATAAATTGTCGCAAGAATTGTCTTATCGCATCGCATGATATGTCATAGTTTCTGTTACATCGGTAAACGAGCACTCTGTACGGGGAACTTGGCGCGCAATGGCAGACATTGCGCGTGTATGGAGTGCTGCCGCTGGACAGGCGTTTTTAGCCCGTTTTTTACACATCGATAACTCAAAAATGAAGCCTCGGACGCGATTTTTTTATTCTTGATTTTCGTCTTATTTTGGCTTGTAGTAACACCCCTTAAAATTGTTGACAGGGGTGGTGAAACACCCCGTGTATCAACCGCTCACAAAAATTTAAGTAGGCGTGTGTAAGCCGGGCGACGGTTTCTGGTGATCGTCAAGTACCTTGGTATTGAGTTGCAGTGATGTACCTGGGACCGCCCGCGTGTTAGAACGTTCGTAGTCACCATGTACAACGATAGTTGTTTAGTTTCCTGCATGTAGGCCTTTAAGAGCCTAAAGAGAAAAAGATGAACGATCGAAAATCTCTAGTTGTCATTTTCCGATTCACAGGGCAGTTCGGGTTAGCGTGTCGCAGGGAAAGGTTCAATACAGCATAACCAAAATTACATCTCACAGTGTTTTCGACCATTTTATGGAAACCTAGTCGATCCTATTGTCCACATACCTTTCCCTTACAGTGTGTGAGGTACCGTTCACATCTTGTTCAATCGCGAGTGGATCACGGTACGCAACAATGTACGAGGTGGCTTATGCGTTTGTTCACACCAACGCGAAAAATCCCGCGGAAACTGCGAAGTAGGAATTTTTTTGTGGCGGATTTGTTTCGCTCTCCAAGGCGTTTTCTTTGCTGCCACTCTAAACTTGCGACTTAAAAACAATAACGAGCTTAGAAAGGTTAATAGAAATTGTTAGAAATTGTCCAATTTTATGTGATTTATCACATGAAGCTTACAAAAACTAAAAGAGAAAGACAAAATATGGATCGAAATTGGAAAAGAAGTAAATGAACGTGGTAAATATCTGGTATTGTGGTTATGTTTTTACTACAATACAGATGATAATACAGGCAATATTAATTATGTATACGTGACGGCATTTAGTCAAGGCAGGTCTGTGTTCACAGTCTTTTGATATTGTAACACTTTCCGTGCGAGTTTCTCAAACCGGGTACAATCGATGCAACAATTTTGTTTTATTCCTATTTTTTCCACTATACTGTGAAATTATTCGTTGTGAATATGAATGTATATATACAGTGGATTCCGGTTATTTGGGACACATCGGGACTAGCGTCCTTTGGCCCGATTAAGCGGCTGTCCCAATTATGCGAAGTATCACATAAGTAAATGCAGTAGTTAAAATGATATAAAACAAACAAACTATAACTTAAATGAGCAATGAAGTGTTTATTTAAATATTTTTAGAACAAATCAGAGCCAAATATCTAATATGTATATAGATAACCTTCATGCAGATCTTTCTATTTTCATTCTTTGTCAATAACCATCAATATCATTAATGGACTGTCCATGGACAGGCATTTACCGCAGATACGCATTTTGACCGAAAGTGTCACATTACAAATAAGATCATGCAGCAAAGCATGACGGTGAGTAAGGGAGGAGAGTAATCCTCTTATCCATGTGCCGTCCCTCTTGCTATCTTCTTATAGAGTACAGCAGTAATCTGTCCCAAAAAAGCGGCACGCTATCCCAATTCAGTGAAGAAAACTAGGGCTATTTATTCGATTGGGTTCTGTTCTTTGAGCTTTGTCCCAAATGATCGACTACCTCGATTAACCGGCGGCTTAGATAAGCGGAATCCACTTTATATATAAATAACGCAACGAGAAAACAAGTTTTAAACAATTCATACGTTTTTATTCTGAATTTGATTCCGTGCTTAATTACAAGCTACTATCGCTGTCATTTACATTCATAATTAAGGGTTCAAGCAGTGTTTAAAGAATATAATCTAATTGCAAAAATTTGTTTTCAACGTTGGTGATAACGTGTTGTACACAATTTCTCCAATTTTCTTCAGTAACTGTATCCATTGCTTCAACATCAACAATTGACTTCCGTTTGCCAACCAATAGAAGATGCCACTGCCATTCACCCATGCTTAGCACGCTAATGTTTTGTTTATTTACTACATCTACTGACTCGACTCATTGAACGTACTACAGTTGTACATTGCATTCCATAACTGTAAAACACCCTCCTAACATTTACAATTCTCGCGTGTTGTGGTTAAAATAAAAATAAACCAAGTACACCATGCCTGAAATCGTATTGAGAAAAATGTTTACCCAAAAGAGGATAGATTATATTCTTTAAATAAAAAAAAGAACGGCAGAAAAATTATTTGTTGTTGTTTCATAACTATAGAACCAATCATATGAAGATTGTTTTCCATCGATATGTCATCAGTCTTACTTATGTTAACGCATCATAAATATAAAAGCATTTTTTCTGTTCATAATGCCGCGTCGAAGTTATGAGTGAACAAGAAAAGGGCAAAATTGTATATTTTCATGAAATCAACATGAAAATACTTGAAAGTGCGCGCAGACTAAATCGGTCACATTAATATCGTGATGAACTTTTTGAAAAATCCGAATGAATACAGGCAAAATAAGAAAGGAGGGCCGAAGAAGAAGCATTCTGCTCGAGCTGAACGCCGAATTCTCATACAGCAAATAATTCCAGTAACACTTGCTGAAATTAAATTGGAGCTTTAATTAGATGTGCCTCTTCCAAGAATACACTAAGTTATCAGCCGTAGTGTTGACATAAAAAGACAAAACTTAGTGAAGGCTCCACGACTGTTATCTCGCCTTAAAGAAAGGAGAAGAGAACTTCCTCGTACAAATATTGATCAAAATTGGAGTAAGGTAACGGACTTTAAATACATTGTCTTTACGTACTATACACATTTGCTTTGCTTATTTATTTATACGTTTCATTAACGTAGGCGCTATTTTCTGACTAAAAAATGTATTCAATATTGCGTTTTCTTAAGTATGTACATACATTACCGACCGAACATGTATAAATGGACACTGAGGCGCTTTTGTATTATGTAACTTCCTTTGTCTCATGCTTTTGTCTATCCGCTTCTTCGTCCTCTTTGTGTAATTCTACACGGTTTTCGTTTTATCGGCTACGAGTGAAAATCATTATTTTTGTACTTCATCATTTATTATATTGGTTGAGGGACATTTTATTTCTCTTTTAGTTAAAATAAAGTTTTTCGTTTGATTATTATCTTTTGCCTGCTACCACGTCTTATAATTTTATTTAGTCATAAAAACCTACAAAAAAATGTTTAATTTGGACGGTCCTGATGGTCATCATTCGTATTGGAGGTATCTTCGCAAAGAACCTCAACATTTTTCAAGGTGGAACTTTTGTGGCGGTAGTCTCATGGTTTGGGGAGCTTTTTGTATAAATGATACGCTACCTCTAGCTTTTCCGACAATCAGAATGAATAGTGAAGAATGTATTGGCATATTACAAAATCGTTTGTTGCCATTTATAAATGAAAATAGAGAAGTAAACTGGATTTTTCAGCAAGACAATGCCGCCGTGCACACCGGTCAGCACACAAATTGATTCGTTAGAGTGGCCAGCATGTTCTCATGACCAAGATCTGATGGAAAACATGTGGAGTATCATTGTTCGAAAAATTTATGCTGGTAATAAAGAATATCAGAACATATCTGAATTAAAAGCTGCAAACACAACAGTCTGGAGCGAGGTACCAGATGCAACACGACAACATCTGATTAGAACTATGCAAAATCGAATAGATGGACTTATTGAAAATAGAGGGTGACCCACGCATTACTAAGTTATTATTACAATTTCATATTACTGTACCTTACATTCAATTTTTGTGCAACAAAGTATTTAATTATATTGGTCCTGTAATTATGAAACAGTAATGAATCAGTTTTCGGTAAATATTCACAAAAAGGGAGCTACCTCCGATTTCGATGATTTTTTAATATGTTCTGAAGGTCATCGCCCTGAGTAATGTGAAGATTTTATCTGGCGGTCGCTGTATATTAAAAAGTTATTAACAAAAAAAGTTTAGACAAAAGGACATAATTTTCTGGGAACTATTTACATTTAATAGAGTGTAAATAACCGAGACCATTTTTTTTTTGGTAACCCAGGTAACCCAGACCTACCCAGATCTAACCCAAACTCATTTCTGATTAAATTAAAATTAGATTTGGCGTAGGTCAGGCTGGATTTTTCTCGGGCGGGGGGGGGGGGGGGGGGGGGGGTCCCACTCACACGCTTTTATTTACTAATACTACTGTATCAAAGTATCAAATAATTTCACGAGACATTTTTTCAATTTGTTTATTCAACGTACGTTTTCTGTTATGGGTTATGTAACTGCCATTATTTGAAAGGAAACATCTAATCGTTCGTCAAAATCGAAAGTGTTTTTGAATATAAATTCCACCAAATAATGGTTAAAATGATATTCTCTCCGACCATATTAAGAAATATTTCCGCGAATATCTCTCCGAAATCTTTCAAAATGTTCTGAGTGTGGACGTCCGTGACTGAATCGACGAAATTTTGCGAATGATTTACTATGCGATGTTGATATATATTTTCTTCAGTTTGTCCATACACTTTCCAACAATCGCTATGGATTATTGTTCCAGAAGCAATCTTTCTTGAAATAATGGGCAGGAAGACTTCTGGACTGTGGGATGCAATTGGTATTACAAAGATCTTTTTCGTATCTCGTTCTATACCACCGAAAATCCATTGACTCTTGATAAGTCGTCCACGATTATACTTTCGACGCCCAAATTTCGCTTCATCGATTTCCACAGTAACTCCATTTCCACCGATTTATGTTTCGTTAGTCATCAACTATTCGTACATAAGCTAAACGGTTAATGTATGGAATATGTCTTTAAAACAAAACTAGGTAAATATTCACAAAAAGGGTGAGTTAGGTTGGGTTTTTGCTGGGTATTTTTGTCTAAACTTTTTTTTGTTAATAATTCTTTAATAAACGGCGACCGCTAACTAAAACCTTCACATCCTTACTCATCGAAATCGGAGGTGGCTCCCTTTTTGTGAATATTTTTCCACTTTTCTACCATTTTTCTTTTTCCTATGGAACATAATTTGTCCTCCTCTGGATAAACATTGTTTCTCAACACGATTTCAGGCGTAGCATGCTTGGTTTGTTTCTATTTTAACCACAATATATCAGAATTGAGATTGTTGGGTGGTTTTACAGTTATGAAACGCAGTGTAGAGAAGTAATTACTTTATTACTATATAAACAAGTACTCGCGTTACCCGCAGCGGCAGCGAAATTTCGTACTTTGGTGTGACCAAACACGCGAATTTCGTTGCCGGTGCCGACCTACGAATATTTCGTTGACGCAGTCCCTGTGAATATTTCACGTTGGTCTAGGGGCTCCTTAATCTTTCGATGGTGGGGAGGGTACGATTACATCTATGTGTGCGTGTTGAAATGTTGTGACCTATTCTATAAATTCTCCACAAGGTGCTGACACGTGACGCATAATTTGCGCTTTCTGGCATGGTATGCTGCATTTTGTCCATTCTCCGACATCTTTATTTATCAAGAACCATACGAAGCGTTCAGTTATCAATTTTTTTGTTGCTTTTATCCCCGGGTGAGATAATCCATGTAATCCTATAAATACCCGCATCTGTATTTTTTTGGTACGAATAGACGGGCTGTCACGGGCCATTGCGTCTTCTTCCGCAGGACTGTTCCGCGCACGCCTGCCGACTCTTGGAGTTAAATGTTTGTTCAAACAGGTTTCTCCAGGAAGAACTAACACTGATTTTCTCTACCTATAATCTTTATTTATACCTGTGTTGGGTAAAAGGGTATAGCCAGATAAGGGGGTCAAATGTACCCTTAGACCAAATTTAACTTGCGATGGACCATTCGATAGCTTACTAAAAGTAAATATATTTCACAAATTTTCAGCCCTCTATCTCGACCGTGAGGGCAGTAACAGGGAAAATTCGGATTATCCGGTTTTTGCACAATTTTCCCTACTTATTCACTTGCGAAAATTCTAAAAAAAAATGTAGCATCTTCTGTATACGGTGGCATATATTCGGGCATTTTTTCCGATTTTGTCGTTGCAGATTCTAGTTGTAAGAAATTATTAACTTTAAAAAAATGCGGATTTCTTGTTGAAGTTTTAGAGACACCACATTTATATTTTTATGGTAAGGACACTTTATGATAACTATTATTATCAAAGTTTTGCAAATCTTTCGGTAAGGTGCGTCGTAGTTAAAAAAATTAAATACCAATTTTTTTCAGGTATTACGCACGAAAAAGTACCTTTTACTTTGAATTTTTATATTTTCTTTCGTCAGTGGGTACATTAAGCGATATTAAGCATTGCTATATTCAGGAAAACAGTATATAACTTATTGTTAAAGAAATAAAAGTGACTCGATTCATTGAAATTGTGCCCCGTGCTTTATGTTTCCAACTATTTACCACGTTTTCAATTGCGTCGTTGGCGCAGCGGTTGTGTGTCCTACTGTGGAACCACTATACGAACTTTTTGGATGCAGGTTCGATGCCCGCGCAGACTTTAATTGAGGTTTCTATTCCTAAAATTTCATCCCATTAGTGCAACCGTATCGAAGGGCTAGTTTATGACTTCCTTTCGATAAGGATGGACAACTGTTGTAAGCCTAAGTCCTAAGTGGTCGCCGTTGCAGGGCTACACTTGTGGATACTTCACAATAAACTTCCGCTTTGGCTTCAGGGAAAAATATCTTACGAAGTTTCAATCCGTTCTTCTGATCACCAAGCATCGTGGTTGGCTCCTCGTCTGTATTCCGTTCCGCCGTAAATTTCGCATAATACAGTGCATCTATTTGTTCTAATTGCGATAATGTATCAACTGGTACGTTCTTTTTGCCTTTAATGTCTCGAATATCTGTTGTAAATTGCGCTATGTTCTAAATATCTGAATTAGCGGGGCAACATTTATGTAGTTTCTGTGCGAACGCATAAATTACGGTTCGTGGTCCGTAAATACAATAGAACCTGGTTAATTCGACGTTAAGTAATTCGAAATGTTGGGTATTTCGAAGCTGGCATAATTCCCATTGAAATTCTCATTTCAGTCAATGTTAAAAAGTATTTAATTCGAATTTTCGATGCACAAGTTTGGATAATTCGAAGCTTAGATATCACATGTGAATCGTATGTTATTTTCATCAATTCCAGAGCATTCTATACAGTATCGCTTTGTTGTTTACTCAATTGTTTCCGGGAATCAACTGAAACAAAACAATACGTGACTCATTCTCAGTTTTAATGGGGCAGTGATCTATTGCGTTCAACCGTTGTGAAACCTTCATAAGTGTTAATTAAGGTGCCATATGACGGGAGCTGACAGAGGGAGAGAAAGAGGGGGGGATTATTGAAGATACATAGAAGCAGCATAATTCTGAATTTCTGACGAAGAAGAAGATAACCGACAGAACGTAACGGAAGCACCTATACCGACTACCTCTGCAGCTGCCAAAATTCTGAAAAACCTAAGAAGATTTATTGTTTTTTCACTGTCTAAATTAATTTGGCTATGTCAATATTGCCAAATGATACTACAGCTTCTAGTGAGGTTCTTTTGAAAATACTTCATGAATATGGATTAGTAGAGTTCTATCCAAGTTTGGAGGTGACATTAAGATTGTTTCCAACAAGTCCTGTCTCTGTTGCATCTGGAGAAAGGAGTTTCTGCAAACTTAAGATCGTCAAAAATTATTTGCATTCAACATTGGGACAAGAAAACCTAACAAATATGGCAGTAATATCAGTTGAACAAGTTTTGTCCAAAAGTATTAATTACGATACAATAATTGATGAATTTGCTTCACTTAAACCAAGAAAAATGCAATTTTAAATTTTGGACCCAATAGAATTTAAAATGAGGAAATCAATGTTGTTCTATTGGTGTTCAATAAATGTAATGTTATCCTTTTTATATTGTTTTATTTGCTTAGTTATAAGAAAAAACATTTACCAAATGGGGTCGCAAATTTGGGCTATTGTCTCAGGTGTTCAAGGCCCTAGCTCCGGCTCTGGAACCAATATAATAAAACACTTTATTGCACAAAAATGAAACGTAAGGTACAGTAAAATGAAGTTGTAATAATGACTCAGTAATACGTGGGTCCCCCTTTGTTTTCAGTAAGTTCATCTATTCGATTTTGCATAGTTCTAATCAGATTTTTTCGTGTTGCATCTGGTACCACTCTCCAGACTGTTGTGATTGCAATTTTTAATTCAGATATGTTCTGATATGGTTCATTACGAGCATAAATTTTTCGAACAATGATACTCCACATGTTTTCCATCAGATTTTGGTCATGAGAACATGCTGGCCACTCTAACGAATCAATTTCGTGGTCCCGGATCAATGCTATTGTTTCTCGACTGGTGTGCACGGCGGTATTGTCTTGATGGAAAATCCAGTTTACTTCTCTATTTTCATTTATAAATGGCAACAAACGATTTTGTAATATGCCAATACATTCTTCACTATTCATTCTGATTGTCGGAAAAGCTAGAGGTAGCGTATCATTTATACAAAAGGCTCCCCAAACCATAAGACTACCATCATAAAAGTTCCGTCTTAAAAAATATTGGGGTTCTTTGCGAAAATTAAACATTTTCTCGTCAGAAAGTATAATCTACGTTAATGAAACGTATAAATAAATATGCAAAGTAAATATGTATAATATGTAAAGACAATGCATTTAAAGTCCGTTACCTTACTCCAATCTCGATCAATATTTGAACGAGCAAATTCTCCTTTCCTTTTTTTATGACGTGATAAAAGTTGTGGAGCCTTCACTAAATTTTGTCTTTTTATCTGAACTGGCTGATAACCTAGTGCATTGTTGGAACAGGCAGATTTAATTAAAGCTCCAATTTAATTTCAGCAAGTCTTACTGGAATTATTCGTTGTATGAGAATTCGGCGTACAGATCGAGCAGAATGCTTCTTCTTCGGCCCTCCTTTCTTATTTTGCTTGTATTTATTCGGATTTTTCAAAAAAATCATCACAACATTATGTGAACGATTGAGTCTGCGCACAATTTCACGTATTGTTATGTTGGTTTAATGAAAAGCTACAATTTTGCCCTTTTCTCGTTCATTCAGATAACTTCCACATGGCAGTATGCACAGAAGAAATGCTTTTATATTAGATTATTGCAGATGAAATGGCCGAATCGTTAATGAAACTTTCGACGTTTGTAATTTTATTCAAAATTATATTTATTAATCAAAATATGATCCATCGGATTCAATACACTTTGACCGTCGTGAAATTAGTGCATTTATGCCTCTTTTAAAAAAGTCTGGGTCTTTATACGCAATAAAGTCTTTGAAAGCTCTTTTCAGTGCAGTTTCATTACTACATTTCTTTCCAGCTAAGACATGATGTAACTATTTGAAAAGATACTAATCTGTCGATGATAGATTCGGAGAGTAAGATGGGTGCAGAATCTTATGTAAAAATGGCTCTTTTTGATCCCGCCTTGAAAAGAGAAGTGCATATGTCCATCCGTCGTTGTTTCTGACAATGTCCCTTGAATCGTGCTGCATCCATTTATCCAACTTCTTCGATTTCCCTATACTTCGTAGGTGGCCGAGAAACTATCGCATAATGCACATCCAATTTCTGGGCAATATTTCGTACACTCTGATGTGTGTCAGACTCAATTAAAACCTTTAGATCGTTGTTTTTAACGACTTCTTCTGTTGAACCACGCGGTTCATTCTTGAGATTCATATTTCCCGATCTAAATTTTTCAAACCAACGGCGAGTTGTTCTTTCACTTACGATACCTGCCACAAATGCCGTATTAATGTTACGAACAGATTCCGCTGCATTATGACCAAGTTTAAGTTCGTACCAGAAAATAACATGTATTTCCTGTGCATCCATTGTTTGCTTCAGCTCAAAATCTCACATCTCATAATAAAATAATTGACGATACATACGCAGCACTATTTTGGTCGAATTTCAAGCTTTAAATTTATGTATCATAAGTGCCATCAGATGACATTTCTTAACCATTAAATTTTAAAAAGCATTACGCGTGTATGAAATCGGCCAAAAGTAAGACTGATGAAATATCGATGAAAAACAATCGTTATATGCTTGCTTCTATAGTTATGAAACAGCAATGAATAATTTTTCTGCCGTTCTTTTTTTATTTATAGAATATCATCTATCCTCCTCTGGGTAAACATAGTTTTTAAATACGATATCAGGCATGGCATACTTGGTTTATTTTTATTTTATCCACAATACGTGAGAATTGAAAATTTCTGGGTGATTTTATAGTTATCAAATACAGTGTATTATGGCATGCTCGTGCAATACCACGAAGTGGCCACATGCGAAAAGGAAACATTTTATCGTCCAGCCCAGCACCGACAAAGCAAGCGACAACATTTATTACTGATGTAAAATCGTCATTTGAGTTATTCATTTCAGGTGATATAAAAGATTTAACCTGCAATATGACCAACCTACAAGGGTTGGCTTTGTTCAGTACTGAATTGGAATCTATGGATTTGTTAGAAGTTGAAACATACTTAGGTTGCAATTAGTAGCAGGCGTTTTTAGATTGCATGATGAAAGTCTTGGCAGTTTATGGAAGCAAACATACGGTAGACCAATATTTCCTGCCGCTATGAACATAACAGGTTTCAAACAAATATCACGGTGTTTACGTTTCGATGATAACGAGAATAGGGAAGAAAGACAAATAAGAGATAAATTAGATCCAATAAGCATTCTTTGGGATAAGTGGAATAATGGCCTTCGCAAATATTATAATTTAGGTGGGAGTGTAACGATAGGCGAGCAAGTGGTTCCCTTCCGTGGCAGATGCAGTTTTCGTCAATATATGCCTTAAACCGGCAAGACATGGCATACAAATTTGGGCACTTTGAGACAGTGAAAGTAAGTATGCACGGAATTTACAAGTATATTTAGTAGAGATGGGTGAAGAGGTGATGTGTTCGAAAATAACACAATTGTTCGGGTATACTTCTTTATTTCGCGGATATGGTTACTCGTTCTCGGTCGGCGCTCGTGCGATCTATATTCCTCCTTCTTGGAAATTCTGCGCTTTTATTGCGCCTTGCTTACCCTAGTGGGGGTACATCTTTGAACCCGCGAGTTCATCGTCTCAGGTGTAACAAGGACGGCTGTTCGCGGATCATAGACCGAGGTGGCGGTTGATCGCGGATCATCGGCCGAGGTGGCGGTTGGTGATATTGTCTTTTGTCTACGAACGCGGATTGCTATATTCGGCAGTCGACCCAAACACAGTCGGATCGATGCCCCGTAAGAACAACAGCCTAATTCGAGTTCGTCGGCCGTAGACAGGTACAAAAACTAAAGCCGCGTGTGACAGAAACACACTTAGTTTTTTCTTGTCAGGGCACCTCTCTTTAATCCGATAGACCCGTTCGTTTTGTCGATGATACATTCGCGTTCTTATTTTGTGTGCCGCCACAATGGGATCCAAATATATTACAAGTAGGTTCGAATTTGACTGGGTAGTTTCGAACAGTTCATGAATACTTTGAATAAGAAAAGCAATTCTTTTGAGTAGACTCGAACTTAATCGAGATAGGTTCCAACTTTTTTAAAGTGCTACTACAAGCTAAAATAAGGCGAAAATAAAAAATAACAAAATCGCGTCTCAGGCTTCATTTTTTAGTTATCGATGTTTAAAGAATGGGCAAAAAACGCCTGGCACGCGGCAGCCCTCCGTACACACGCAGTGGCTGTCATCGCACGACAAGTTCACCGTGTAAAGCGCTCAATTACCGAGATAACAGAAACGATGACCTATGATACGATGCGATAAGACACTACGTATTTGCGACAATTTATGAAGAAGCACACATGCTTCGTTGACAGCATTAAACCTGCCTACTTGCAAATATCCACAAGGGCATGTCAAATGCCGCTTCACGGGATTTCCAAGTAGAGAGGGTGAATGCAATTTCTGATTGAAGATTTTGTCCAAAAAAAATCACTTCATAACTTGTCGCGAGAGCGTAGTGTCGTATTGCATCGTATCGTAGGTCATCGTTCCAATTACATCAGTAAGTGTGCGTTCTACATGGTGAACTTGTTAGCACTAACCGCCACTGCTCGTGTACGGACGGCTGCCGCGTCACTGGCGTTTTTACCCTATTTTTTAAACATCGGTAACTAAAAAATGAAGCCTCCAATGCAATTTCATTATTCATGTTATTCATGTTTTTCGATTTATTTTGGCTTGTAGGATCTCCCCTTAACCCTTTCGGACCTGGTGGTCACATTTGTGTACATGAAATTGCTACGTTGATATTTCGGTGAGGATGAATGTTTCGGTAATTCAAACCGTTTGTAGACATTCTTGAACATATTTTTCTTATAAATTTGAATTTTTTCATGTTCTGAATATTTTTAGTAGGTCTAGTGAATTCAGAATTGACTAACATTGATTGCATACTGTGCACTGACAGCTAATAGTAGAAACCTGAAAGCAGTACAATTTTCCACGTGTCTTCTTCAGTTTCAAGTGTCAATACATTATTATTAAATCTTAGAAAGTGCTGTGTATGTTTCTTTCCTCATTTGTGCTCTCTTAGGTGTCATGCGATACTTCAGTTCTAATGTACACACGTGTGTACATTTAATATCTACAAAACTATGGGTCATATGAACATTTTTTTAAACAAAATATCGTCTAAACAGTGTACTGAGTTAAAATGTGTAATCAAATATTTTTTTTAATATTAAAAGAAAATTCAGGTCTGAAAGGGTTAAAATATTTGACACCTGTTGTGAAACACCCTGTATACTCTCACGAAATCTAATGTTGAAAATATTGTTTTTGCATGTAATGTCATAGTGAAATATCCTATATGCGGAGGAGAATATCTGTCTGGTATCGCGCGAGCGTTTAATCTTCTGTAATCTCCGTACGGTGGAAATATTGTCTCCCTTTTTGCTACGATATGTAACGGTGAAGACCACTCGCTTTTTGAAGAGCGAATCATGCCTTGTACCATAGATTCGAATTCAGTTTTCACGATTTTTAAGCCGTCGGGAGCTAATCTACGCGGTCTGTAATGCACAGGTACCCCTGAAGTTGCTTTAATATAATGTTTTATTCTATGGTTTACTGGCTTGAGTGGGTCTGTCGGACGTGTAATTTCTGGAAATTGATTTAGTAATCTATTGTATTCGTTATTGTTACCAATGGTTTTTATACTTATATGTTCCACTGTTACTATTTTGGCCTCTGTCGTTATGGAGGTTACACTGTCAACCAACCTGCGTCTTCGCACATTTACCAGTAAACCATAAAAGCTTAAAAAATCTGCTGTTATTACTGGTTTTGATACGTCCGCTATTACGAAGTTTCACGTTAAACTACGTTTTAAACCTACATTTAAATTCAACGCCCATGAACCGTACGTGTAATACAAAAATTCATTAAAATAGATTAACATTTTACCAAAAAAATTTGGAAAAATATTTTAACTTTTAACATATTTTTTAAATAAATCACTTTTTCGGAAACCTGGTTATACAGCTGAATTCAGAATTAACAAATAAGCAAACCGTAAATTTAAACTTCTTTTCTAGGACCAATAGTTTTTTAAATATATCGTCAAATATGTTCTTCGACCCTAACTTCAAAGACTGTCCTCACCCCTGGATGTGAACGATTGCCGATATAAAAAAATATGGGTGAAATATTTTTTTGAAAACTACCTCCAACAAAAATTTCATTAAAATCGGCGATTGGCGCTCTGGAGAATGTCAGGTGTCAGTGTACATATCGTAGCTCCAGAGGGTAAATTCCTTAGATTCTTCGAAAGTGTCGCAATTGACATTAGTGAAAATGGGCCGTAACGATAGTAGTATTTCATTCAATATAAGACAGCTTGTTATTTTCCATCGTGAAAAAGGAAAATCATACCGAGAAATTGGTGCATTGTTAGAGTTAACTAAGTGTACTGTTGTGGGCATCATTAGGAGATCTGAAAATGAGAATCGCATCGAATCTATCCCGTAGACTGTTCGACCAGGAGTTCTAAATATGCGAGGGAGAAGGCAAATGATATGAAACATACAAAGGAACTCGCGATTGAGTGCTCCGAAATTGGGTAGTGATGTCTTTTAAGATACAGGAAAGCAAGTGCATCCTCAAACAGTTCGATGAACACTTTAAGAAACCGGGTATAACGGTCGAGTAGTTAAGAAAAACACGTTTATCAAAGAGGCGATCAGTCCGAAAAAGCAAGTTTAATGCTTCTGCTTCTGATGGATGAGCTTTGGTATGATGGAAGCCAAATACAGGACTGAATGTAAGAAACTTGCGAGCTTGTTTTAATCGTGGCGGAGGTAGTGTAGTTGTTTGTGGCTGAATATCAAGCGCTGGAGTTGAAAGATTAGTATTTAACGAGAATATAATGAATACAAATAAGTACCTGGGCATATTAAAAGATAATTTAGTACAGCGTGCAGTTAAAATGGGAATCCATACCACTTTTAACCCATTGCCGCAAATGACGGCTGTAGCCGTCAGATTTTTGTTAATATGCTGGCAAATGATGGCTATAGCAGTCGTCTTGTAGCAACAAAGGAAGATTTAAAAAAAAAAGAAAGAGTGTTTCTGGACCGATCTAGAAAACAAAAGTGTACATCTATGGGTTACATTTTATCAGAACAGTGATGCAAGACACAAAACTCGAATCGTGCAAGAATATCTGCTCTACCACTGTCCAAAAGTACAGTGCGTGTCATAAATATACCAACCCACTAATGTTCGAATATTTTGACAGTTTAAGAAAAGATTATGTCAATGTGCTATTTTAGATTAATATATACTACAGTTTAAGTAAATAAAAAAAAAGAATTGTGATACTTTAATCCATATAATAGAATTGGTTAAAGAAAAATAAAAAAGTACTAGGTTTCAAGCGTTCATTAATACATCAACTTTGATTGTTTTTAGTATTTTGCCAATACAGTAATGTCTCCCATAGTGTCCCAACTGGATGTTCCCTCGCACTGTCCTATGTGTTGTTCCTACGCCTATGCCGGAGTCAGTCAAGCGTGTATGCGTGTAATGCGATACGTGGCGGCGGTTCTTTTGATGAGAGTCCACGGCTTGACAGTTCTTAATATAATAATATAATTTTTTTTAATGTTACTTTTCTTTATCTGAAAATGTTTTTAACATACAGTAATGTCTCCCCTACTGTCCCACAGCTTGGAGTCTTAGGCCTCATTTCCACTTGCGACTAGCCGCGCGCGACTCTCGGTCGCGCCACTATGAAATACATTGCGGTTTATGGGGCTATTTCCACAGGCTGCCAGCTGCCAGCCGCGCCTGTGGAAATAGCCCCATAAGCCGCAATGTATTTCATAGTGGCGCGACCGAGAGTCGCGCGCGGCTAGTCGCAAGTGGAAATGAGGCCTTATTGGGACAATAGGAGAACACCAAGACTACATTTCCAACTGCGCAGCTCGCCTTTGAAGTTCGCCGAACAAAGAAAAGGATAGCGAATAAAAGAGAAGGATGGAATGAGAGTCGAGGCAACCGAGAGATTTAAATACCCACGTACCAAATGTTATAATAAAGACGACACTTAGACTTTTTTATTTTTAACTTTTTCGGTATGAAAAAGTTTATAACACATTGATGAGATTGTTCTGATCAAAATGAGACCAAACATGATATAATTCGGATCACATTTACTTATTAATACTTGTCGAGTTTCATTATCGCTTCGAATGAATTACAAAAACGGATTGCTAGCAAAATACATGAAATATCTCTACACATTGTCCGTCGAATACATAAGCTTGCCTGTGACAGTGTGTAACAGCCTACGTTTTTCGGACAGTATGAGGGAACAGCCTACGTTTGTCGGACAGTAGGAGGGAACAGCCTACATTTTTCGGACAGTAGGAGGGAACAGCCTACGTTCTTCGGACAGTACGAGGGAACAGCTTACGTTTCACGAAGAATATGAGTGAATAGCAGCCTATATTTTACGTACATTCTGAGGAAGCGGCTTGTATTTTACGTATGATGTGAGGGAACAGCCTCCGTTTTACGGGAAATGCTGGATAACAGCCTACATTTATCAGGCAGTACGAGGGAACAGCCTACATTTGTCGGACAGTGCGAGGAAACAGCCTACATTTTACAGCGGAGTCTGTTTTCTGTACTTTCCCGGCGTCACGTTTTTGTAATTTATCAGAAGCTTGTAGCGAAGATTACATATGTGTCGAATAATAATTACATGTTTCAGCTCAGCAAAATTTTCGGAAAAATTTAAAAAATTGTTTCTATGTTTTTTTTCATTTTTCACAACTTTTCTATTATTTTTTAGCATAATGACTTTGCGATAATGGAGCTAACTGGAGTAAAATGAGTTATACAATAAGTATGAAATAAGTGAATGTGGTCCAAATTATATCATGTTTGATGTCATTTTAATCAGAAAAGTCTCACGAATATGTTAAAAACATTTTCAGATAAAAAAACGTAACATTAAAACAGTTATGTTATTATATTATGAACTGTCAAGCCGTGGACTCTCATCAAAAGAACCGCCGCCGAGTATCGCATTACAAACATCACACGCTTGACTGACTCCGGCATAGGCGTAGGAACAACACATAGGACAGTAAGAGGGAACAACCAGTTGCGACACTAGGGGAGACATTACTGTACTATGTAAATATGTACCGTCGAGAACCTAAATGTAGGGGTTTCGGAAGTATTACAGGCGAAGCAAGCGGGGTACCCCTCTTATTCCTGTCTGTCCCACTGGCTAACTTGTCATCTTTGCACAGCACTTGTACCAATACTCAGGGCAGGAAAGCGAATATGTAGCTGGCCAGGCTATTTACTTACCACTAGCTTTTCCCCACTATACCTATCAGAATTTCACACTGTCCGGAAAGCTAATCTTTCAGATAGCCCAATGCAAACGTTTTCGGGTAGGATAGTGCCAACAGCGTGACAGAGAAGACGTTAAGAGGACATATAAACGCCTAATGTGCAAATGTCAACGGTCAATTATGTGAGTTTAAACACGATTACAAGGTTCTTTTTAAGGTTGTCGTGGATGCTGTTAATTGTACTTACAAGTACGTGCTTACAATCGTACTTAACAGTATGTAAAACTTTAAACGCGTTTTTCTGAAAACCGTACTTTTAAAACGCATGCTAAGAATGTCTTGAATACGGCTAAACAATACCATCTTATTAGTACATTTACGCCCTAACCTTGGTACATTGCCTTCCAAGAAACATTTTAGAGGCGTCATACGTTATTCATTTAAGGTCATTAAAATTTACAATCAGGTTAGAACATATTTTAGTACCAGTAGAAAAATTTGACAAAATCGTTTATTGGAAGTAGCATTTACTCTCTCTTCTTGAGAATCCTTTCGAACAGGTTTTGATATCCCCTTATGGATGTTTACGTGTAGGCTAGTTTAATGTCGTACAACTGACGTGTGTGCTTTTTCATAAATTGTCGCAAGAACGTAGCGTCGTATCGCAGGGTATAGTAGGTCAGTTTCTACTGCAAGGGTAAGTATACCGGCGATCAGAACAAAATGCCTTTTTCACCACTCATCCGTTTCTTTATCGCAATAATAAAAATAGTTTGGTACTATTAGGCATTCTTGTATTACTAGGCATTCTGTAGCACTATTTATATGGATTTTATGAATATTGTTTATGATATTATATTCGCGTTAATACCATTTTTGTATTAGCATTATTATCAGCGTAAAAACCGAAAAAATTTTACGAAATCAGAAGTGAAAAATTCAAACCTGTCGATGACTGACAGAACGGCCACGTGCGCGTGGCGCTAAGTGGCGCTGTGCTTCTCATCAGAGAACCTCGCATCATAGATGGGGAAGCCATTTTTCATAATGGCTCTCGGGAAGCAGAAGTGGGGTTGACAACTATTCTGATCGCCGCTGTATGCGTTCTACATGGTAAATCTGTTATGCGTTGATGTCCACTGAACGTACCGTAACTGACTAGCGTTATGCACGGCTGGTCGTCGTGCTACAGGCGCTCCAGAGCCGAATCTTTAAACATCGGTAACTAAGAAATGAAGCCTCCACCGCAATTTCGTCCTTCTTAATTTTTTATTTATTTTAGCATGTAGAATCACTCCCTAAAGTATTAGATTGTGTAATATGTCCTATCGCATCGAAGGCGATACGCATTTCGAGAAATACCATCTGGAGCTGTTGTTTATATTAGCTGGGATGGATAAACATGTTACGTACGGAGTCTCCCGTATTAGTTTACTTCGACTCCCCTAAAGGATTCTGATATGTATACGGTTAGATGTAGCTGTTGTTTCCATAGTCACGTAACCCGCGAGACTTTTCCATAGAAACTAGGGAAGCTCATGCGTAGCCCCACCACTTTTTAGGCCAAATTTTGGGTATAAAAAGGGGTTGATGTTTGTGCTCTGGGACGCAGTTAGAGCTGAGACAGGACGCAGTACACTTCTAGTTCTTGTTGGAGATAGCCATTAGCAAGATCGGGTTCAAGTCCCTTTCGAGCAACTTTAACCATTCATACGTAGATTGCTGATATGCAATATTTTAAATTCTACTCCTTCTGAGCGCGACCCCCGCATTTCTCAGTGCGTGAAAACCGAGAAGGTAGGTACTTTGCTACCGCGACAACACAAACCTTCAACAATTGCAAAGTTATCAATTTTAACTTCAGTATATGTACCTTGATCTTCCGTATCACTAGGTACTTTCATGTTATAAGCTAATTCAATTTCCTAATTTCCAACTCGAGGCGATCCCACGGTAATACACTTCAGCCGCTCGAGGTGTATTACAATTAAAATATAAAAGTTACGAGGCCAAATTACTAACTATCCTGTGCCACCCGGTGATGAAATAAGCATCGGTTCGTCCACGCCATCCAATCTCCTAGTGGCTACCGGTGATGAAATAAGCATCGGGTCGTCCACGAAAACTTACCATCCTAGTGGCTCCCGGTGATGAAATAAGCATCGGTTCGTCCACGCCATCCAATCTCCTAGTGGCTACCGGTGATGAAATAAGCATCGGGTCGTCCACGAAAACTTACCATCCTAGTGGCTCCCGGTGATGAAATAAGCATCGGTTCGTCCACGCCATCCAATCTCCTAGTGGCTACTGGTGATGAAATAAGCACCGGATCGTCCGCGACTATCAAATTCTAAATTCAAAATCCGATCCTCGGTTGCGCAAGCCGGCCTCAACCCTCGGCTCGTAACAAACACATCAAGTTAAGAGTGGTTGGGAAGTGTTTCATTTGCAGTATCGGCCAGTTATTCTTCAGTTTCGATCGAGAAAAGTGCGTCTTTGAAATAAGCAATCAGAGTATTCATTTTGGGCGTTTAACCTTCATAATACCGGAGTCGAAATCTGAGATTAAATACCGGGTGGGGTACAATTGCACCCCAACGCTCTTTTTGTCCTAATTGTTACTACACGTATATATAAGTAAATAAGACGAAAGAATAAATATATTACACCATACTAAAGTATAAATTTATCGTTTGCAGTCAATACAAAGAGTCATGTTTTTAGAATGTTCTACAGACACATACTGATTGCATTATACACAAGTCCTTCACGATTTTCTATCTTTATTCCGTTTACACAGGTAAGATCGTCCAGGTCTGGAGTTACTCGATTCAAGTTTTTTGTTTCTCATATTTAGTTGAGGTAGGATAGGAATCATGTTTTGTTTTATATTGCGGTTCAACAACTTGTTAGTAGTATATCGGCGAATTGTATTTTTCTTCACGAACTCTTGGCCTAGTTCTAGTAAAAAAATTCTCCTATTATTTAAACGATGCTTTGTCCAGTCCGGGTTTGCCAGCATCCAAAGTTTATAGGCAATGATGGAACCAATATCTAATAGATGAAAAAAAAATTGCCATTGGCCACCAATTACTTTTCCTTTGTGTTGTATATTCTTTTGATAATTTATCGGTTGTATCCACCGTACCTTTTGTCTTATTATAATGTGCTTTCTAGCTCTGATTATCACGTTTGATTGAGGATGATATACCGTGATGTAATAAGACGTTGAAAATATACATTCCCTTAACGAAATAGGTTTTTCTTGCAGGAAAAAAACGAACAGCTAAACTTCTTTATATCCTGCATCAAGAATGTATAAGTGATAGATAATAGAGCGGAGAAAGTGTATAAAAATTTATTTTTGAACTTATAACAAAAACATGATGCTTGAGGTACACCTGTACCCCGCTCGGTATTGTGAAGGTTAATGCTTTTTTTATTTTCGGAAGAAAGAAAGTGTGGAACAAATAAAGAAAAAATTCGACAGACACTGCTCCATCTGTTTTTTTATGTGTATTCCGTACATTAAAAAATTTTCTCAATGGGAAATCGTTCAAAAGCACTGAAGAAAAAAATATACACGTGCCTGAATTTTTTAATAACAAAAGCGAATAATTTTACACCAAAGGAACATTTAAGGTACCTTAAAGATGGCAAAAAGTCATTAAACAATGACAACAAACAGGTAAATTCTATATAACATTACTAGTATTACATTTAATATTCTTCTAAATAATACGACGGGATTTATTACACAACCTAATATTCACCACCTGTAGTGAAACACACTGTGTAACGTATTATAATTATGTAAGGAAATCGTGATAAATAGGGATTGTTGGCACCGGGAATCGAACTTGAGTCTTTGCAATCATAGCCGGCTATCTGTTACGTCCGGGCACAAAAACTAAGGAGCGACGTCCCTGATCGATTCCAGCGCCATCTACCGGCCGCTTTTACCTCCCAGCGCCTCTACTGGCCACTACCGATACTACGCCAGTCTCAGCGAGCCGTCGCCGAAGACGGATCTGTCCCTGACTAAAGTACATACCGTTGCCGCTAAGCGGTCGTCGTAAACCAGTCCTTCTCGCTGTTAATTAGCCCTCAATCATGTACATATATAGTAATGAGCAAACTGTATATGTCGTGAGTAAGAACATACTTGTATGACGCACTCGACTGAGCTCTGGAGCTCCCCCGCCACAGTGTGGTGCGCGTTCCCCACACCACCGATCATATACACAATCGACAATTATATATGAGTAGAATTACTCTTTACTCACTTGGTATACATGCTCTGAACTGCCTCGACGTCTATGACGCAGTTAGGACGCTTGTGCGTTACTATTAGTTACGAACCGTGTTGAACCAATCAGAGCGTACATGCGCTGAACGAACGAAAACTTACCGGAAAACAAGTATGTGCTTACGTGAAACGATTTATAAATTCGATCAGTGGGCTGTGGCTGTAACTACTCTACACCGGTCTCCCGATGGGTGGTCAGTTAAACGCTATGAAATAGCTGGCACTCCTTTTCTGCACCTCCGACGTTGGAGTCGTAGCTGGCATCCTATTTTCGCCGACGGAGCCTATCCCTAAAAATGCCTTCTTTTCATCTCACTCCAGTCAAGTCGCAGCCGGAATCTTGCATGACCTGACTGTATTCCAAATTACCCTTCCATCCTATATCTACCCCAAATTTTTCATTCACTTTTTCTTTCTCTTTTTTCTTTGTTTATTACTATTTTTATTTTTCGGTTTAAAAGATGCATAAGAAAGATAAACTACATGGCAGAGAAATCATTTTGGGGAAAGTAAAGGCGGAATTGTTCATAGCCTTAACGAAATTCAGCAAAAGGGACTCAGTGAAGGCCGGTAGCCCAAAATACATACCAATAAGGAAATATAAATTAATTCCCATCGCGTTATGAATGCCGGCTATTCAAAATTTTTGTTATCACCGTCCAAATTTTAATTTTATATTACATTTTCTTTTGTTATGACCTGTTAATTTTATTCTGCATTACTTTCTTATTTTTCACTTAATAAATATTTTTAGGTTAATATTAATCCTTTGCACTCCACGTATGGCTGTCAGGAACTGACAATGTCAAGCGTTCCACTCCCAGTATGCCTTTCAGGCACTCTGTTAGTTTATTAATTTCATCTACTAGTTTTTATATAGCATGTCAAAAATCAAATAATTCTTAACACGTGAAACTAAGCAAAGCGTAAATATCTTATCTCTATGACGGTTTCGTGGAATATGAATCATTGAAAATTAACATTTACTTGCAGTAGCTCGCAAACATATCAGTTGCATCATCACATTAGTTACGCTGGAGTTGCTAGTCCGTCGTATCAAAAGATGCTTTGAGTGCAAAGGGTTAAATTAAATACCGCGTCTGTAACTATGCACCCTTTAAATAAATTCGATTTTCCTTGCTCTTCCAGAACGATAGTTTGACCGGCCCGCTCAAATTCGAGGTACACTGTTGGCAGAGTATACGTTGTCCGCTATGCCACCGCCAGTCCACTGACATCACCATTTCCACTATTTTTCTTCACACGTTCAACCCGGTGCGTTTTTTTATACCCTGCATGATGGGGCGGCGTGTAATTATGTGGGTTGTTATTCTGGCGGTACTTGTTTGCTTCACTGCTTCTTTTCATTATCAGTGATTTGCTGTTAGTTTAAAGTAGCAAAGTTAGGGCCACGACGCCTGATGGTGTAAATTAGGCGTGACACACCGGTGGGTCACGCTGCCGGATAGAAGCGCAGACTGTGACCCACCGGTGTGTCACGCCGGGTTGAACGTGTTAATGCTGGGTCCGGAGATCCTGATCCCGCAATTATTCTACATTTATGTATATAATATTTGTATTTTAAAACTGTGTACGTTAATTTATACTGTTCTACAAAATTTGACTTTTTTCGGAGTTTCAACATTAAATATGCGCTTTTTATACATTTTTGTGCACTGAATACGAACCTGCAAACTTTTTGTTTCCAATATCCTCAGTTTTTGCAGAAATCGATTTTGAAAAAAAATGTGAATTTTCAACTTCAAAGATGTTTTGTGTTTTAATGGTAATAGTTACTCAGTTGCTCTTTGCACAAAATTATTTTTTGGACTTTCCTGAATAAAATGATATAAATTATTATAACATTATGAAAACTTAAACATGTTTACACAATGATCCAAGTGAAAAGGACACCGAAAACGCACCAATTTTTGCAGATATTATTCAATTTATTTTAAAAAGTAAGAGCTCTTTCATACGGAAATACGTGTAGCGATATACGCCCGGGAATAAAGTATTGAAAGATACTCGCGCGATACAGTATCCGCAAAATTGTGTAGTTGCAAAGGAAAAACGAGAGGAAAAAAAGAAAAAAGAATCGCAAACGGCTGAGATAAGCAGGATACACAAAATCAGTATCACGATACTGTATCTCGCGAGAATCGCCATATGAACACTTCTATTGGCATAAGTCCGTCATGGCCATCCGGAGCGCAGCCCCACTCCGGCTTACCCCCAGTCTGCGTCCATTCTCCTCATACAAACTGATTTGCGACGACAATGGACTGAGGGGGAACTGGAGGGAACTGAAACGCAGGGAATGGACCTAGAGTGGGGGAAGGCTGGAGCAGGGCTGCGCTCCAGATGGCCATGGCGGGCATAAGTACTGTGCAGATCTGGACAGCGGGCATGCGGAAACAAACCGAAAGGAATGTGGGTCTGATTGATTAAAGCATAAATAGGCCCACCTAGTCGGACACAGCCATAAGAACAAAGCACATAAATTTTCTTTATTGGCCGAAACGGTCACATCTACTGTAGCAGTTACGGCACTGCTACCACATCCCTGTCGTGAAAGATCGAAATATTACCCTCTCTAACTTTCTCTTCTCTAAATGCTTCCGGGCTATCCTTTCTTCAACTTTTTTCTCAAGGCCCGCTCGCGCCTGGTCAGCGTCAACGTTGCACATTTGGCGACCAGACCCGGGCGGACCCGCGCGCGAACTTTCCCACTTTCTTTCCATTTTCTATCTCTCTTCTTTTTCCGTTTTTCCTTTTCTATCTTCTTTCTCTCGAACACCATAAAAAGACCAGCAACTTTTCGGCACGGGCAGAACCTCTTACGACACACCACGTATACGACCGTGCGACATTGACAATTACTTGTTTCTTATTTTGTTATATTAATTATAAATAAACTGAGCGCGAACGCAAAATCGGAGTTGACCATTACGCACCCATCACTTCACTACTAATCGGATCATGTAGCACCATGTTTCGGAAACATTTAAGGCGGAGCGATTAGCCCTTCTTGCCCCTGTGCCGCCTCGCACGTCAACTTTTCAGCTCCGCACAGTATTATGCAGAGATGACAAGTTGGCTAGCCTAAGGAATGCGGGTCTAATTGGTTGATAGTAGAATGGGCCCACCTTTCTTACGCAATCATAAAAACAGAGCACGCGCATTGTTGAGTGCCGATCTTGATCGCAAGGATGTATGCCTGGGCACTCTCGTAGTACTCGCGTTCGTAAGACGGTCGTACTATCTCTAACACAATTTAATGTGTTAGAGCCGCTTTGAGATGAGTCACGTAGGCAGAGGAGTTATGTTTAAAGTATAAGGAAACTGATGAATAACGAGTGGTATAATACTATTGCAATGTTGCTGTTGGTGGTTCGGACGTAACTAACTTTCGTCGGTATATACAAATTAGTCGTCACCTTCTTAGGTGGCGGAATGTCTAAAATTCAAATATAAATGTATTTTGATTGGCTGGTGGTATGCGCCGATATTCAAGGAGGAGGGTGCACAGTGGCCTAGGAAGGGGGCGTCGCGGCGTTGATACCTGTGTTGTCTCCTGGCCGAGTCCTCCTGGACGGTGAGACGGTCTCCTTTGTCCATCGTAGGACTGTCCAAGCTATTGTTGGAGGGCCAATTCGAAAATATCCTCGAATACTAGTGGCATGCTCACCAGATGTGTCGCGTAGAGTTTTAAATGGTAATTAACGTTTTAGCTTTAGGGTGCAGGCTATTGACACGGCTTTAGCGGGCGTCAGCACGCATCTTCCTTATTTACCGAAACGATCACATCTACTAATCGGATCATATAGCACCGTGTTTCGGAAACGTTAGCGAGTAGAATACCCTTCTTGCCCCTATGCCGTTCCGCAAGCCAACTTTCCAGCTCTACACAGTATGTACATTCAGTATCGAACATACTCGTATCTCCGTGTTGAAGAGGTCCATCTAGCCGGAATCCAGCTACACGACGGGAAACAGCAGACCTTTTTCCTACAAAAAGCATCAAGAGAATGTACACGTCCTGTTTTGTTTTCAATACAGAAGCGAAATAGCTCGGCAAAACATGCGGCGCTGGCAGTGGTACATAGTAGCGGCGGTCGCCTTCCCTGCCGCTATAAGCAACACAATTGCTAAGCACGGGCATTGAGCACCACTGCTGGCGCTTCATGTTTTGCCAAACTATTTTCGCTTCTGTATTGAAAACAAAACAGATCTTGCCCCTTTCGTCGATGCTACCCGCACGAAAAACGTCTGCTCTATCGCGTAGGTAGTTAGATTTCCTTCTGGACCCATAGTTTCTAAAATAAATTGAAAAATATCCGCAAAAATTGGTGCGTTTTTTGGTGTTCATTTCATTTTAATCGTTGTGTTACCCTTTGGCTACGATGGGCGACTATAGTCGCTCTCCAGAAAACTCTGTATATTTACTCTGACTTGTAGTTTCAATGAATAAATGTTTTTTCCACAAGATGTCATTTGTTTCGTACACCTTTTTTTCGTACGGGTTTAATGATACGATGTTCATGAGTACTTATTTAATGTTATTAGTAGAAACATTTATTTCAAAGTTTAACTAACAATAAGTTTATCAAGAAATTAAGTGTCTTGTTTTAAAGAAAAGTTCTTTTTCTTCAAAAAAACATTGTTAGAGCAACTTTTTTGGGCACAAGACATAAACCCCAATGCCGACGACTGTCCTCGCGTAATGTGTACACTTATGGCGCGGCGTCTCATTCAGCAGAGGTGTTTCAGCAGAGAGGACCGTCGTAGCGAAAGAGTTAAACATGTTTCAGACTTTATAATGTAATAATAATACATATAATTTTATTTGGTAGAGTCCGTAGAATCATTTCGCGCAAAGAGCAATTGAATAACTACAGGGTGCGATGAAAGTTTGGCAACTTTTTAGGCAACTAATTACTAACAAAATTTGTATTAACAAAAACTAAAAGTCAATAACAACATTGAAAAAAGAATACAATTTTGTTTACACCAGGACATTTTCGAAAAAGCCTCCATTTGTTTTGATGCACGCTCTGAGACCCTTTTAGAGTTGGTTGATCCATGCGCGCAGCGTATTTTCATCTATTTCGTTCCACGCTTTCACAGAATCTTGCTTTAACGACTCCACAGAGGTTTAGCACAGGCCTTGATCCTTGAAACGTTTAATAGCATTTAAAACTACAGATTTTTCGACATTGAGCAAACGAACTATGTCAACCGGGGGTTTTTCTCGCATGTGTAAAGAAACTATAGATGCACGAATTTCTTTATGTTTGTTCGGCATCTTGAAATAAAACAAGTGCACAACATCTTTACACCATAAAATAGACAATTGAATAGCAAATCCAACGATAACGAATACTTTTAGAAAACATTTACTTATATGAGAAATATTTTATTACACAAAAGTTGTCAAACTTTCATCGCATCCTGCATTACTGCCAAAGCACAAAACCTCTTTGTAATTGAAAATTTGCATTTTTTTTTTCAAAACTAATTTTTACAAAAGTAACAGCGATGGAAACAAACGGGTTGCAGATTCGTATTCAACGCACAAAAATGTATAAGAAACGCCTATTTAATGTTAAATATCCAAGTATGCGTTGAACAGTGTTATTATCTTTGGTAATTATTTACGTTAGGGCACACCTCACCGATTTCAATGATTTTCAAATATGTTATCAGGGTCATGATTCTGAGTAATTTCACTTGCACATATAACCGCCGGTCGGCTTTAGTTTCCGAGATATCAGCAAAAATATATCCCATACTATATCGTTATCTGCTTCTGACAGGTGGAGTTTCAGACTACACACACACAGTTCTAGTATGTCTATTATGACAAGTTGTTAGATTTCATGGAAAGACGAAGCAGAAGGTTTCATCCTAAGTCTTAGATCATCTTTTACTGAATTGGTGTTGATTGGGCTGGATTGAATTGCGGCTGCGGCGAGGCGGCCGTCTGTGCCCGGACCAAACAGAGAAATCTGATAACTTGTCATAATTATTGAATATGTTATAACCCAACCCAACCCAACCTTACGATGTATGACTCGCACGTAAACAATGCCAGAGCTGTGTGGTGTGTACTGTAGAATATCTCAAACTAATAACATACATGCTGTAAACAGCAAAATACCATGTATGGTGTCGAATATATTTTTGCGAATATCTCGGAAACTAAAACCGAGCGGCAGTTATATGTATAGGGAAAAGTTGTTTAGAATGTTGACCTTGACAACATATTTCAAGGTCATCAAAATCTGTGAGGTGTGCCCGAAAGTAAATAATTACCTTATCTTCTAAGGAATGAAACATACTAAACATTATTTATTGAACGTACAATCCGTTCAAGGCGGACGATATTCAAAGGCTGAACAATACAGATTATGATACGAACGAAACCTTATCTATTTTTTGAGAGACAGTTTTATATTATAGGATGAAAGAATGAAGAAGATAAAGAAGAATGTGATAAAGATACCCGTTAATAACGATTAATTTTTTGGCATTATTGTTGAAGTAATATTTCTGAGTAGACCGACACCCGTTAGAGTTATATGATAAGTATCCCACTGGATCTACATTGTATACAATCATGTGAATACTACGCATCTATTTTCATCAGCCTCCCAATATTCATTAGTATTCAACAAAAATTCGATTATTTTAGTTCTGCTTATATGAAATTTATTCATGTGTATATAGAAATATACATATGTATACGAATCTTTTGTTTCATGAAGATTTGTTGAGAAAGGATACTATAGAGGATCCTTGAGAAATAGGTGGCCAAGCTTTGGTATCGTATTCTATTCTCCCTAAGGATGAAAAAGGTTATATAAACATAGGTCCGGGCACTCTTCCATCTCGAGATATAAACACTTTTTGTTCACCTCGAAATTTTACATGAATACCTGTCACACGTAGAATTACAAGCACTGTCGACACTTTTTTCTGTTAGAAGTAAATATTGTAGTAGAGCAAGTCATAGTGATATTGAAGGCAGCTTATGTCATAGTGAATCAGTTTCTATCTAAAGTTTCGGGATCATAAGTATAGAATCTTCGAATTACTGTCTTTTTTGCGTCCCACATTGTTGGAAAATATTCGTTCTACACTGATGAATTATACAAACTCAACTGTTCTATAACGCAATAACAGATCGACTAACCAACGATGATGGTCAAAATCAGGGCTTTGGAGTCGGAGTCGGAGTTCGGCAGGAATTTCTGATTAATGGAGTCGGAGTCGGAATCGGAAAAAAATATGCCGACTCCGACTCCATGTTAGTAAATTTTATAAAAATAAAAAATGTGCTCAAAATAATTGAAAGTCGGAATAAAACAAAATTAATACTAAAAATACTACATTTGTATCAAATTGTATATTAAATATTAGTAATTTAGTTATAAACAAACATATACTTATTATGTTGACAATTTGTTATAAATGCAGGAGTCAGGGTCAGGGTCGGAGTCGGAGTTGGAGTCGGAGTCGGAGTCGGAGGTCAAAAAGAAAGGGAAGTCGGAGTCGGGACTTTTGACTGCCGACTCCGCAGCCCTGGTCAAAACGCAGATATTACGCTACTTTGTAAATACAATGTTTGTATTCAGTATCGTCCTTAGCTTCCTAACTGTTCATTTCAAAAAGAAACACAAACAAGCTTTGAACTGTGAATTATCTTGGTAAATATTACAAATAAATAACATACTGAGAATATCAATTTAAAATTTAACTACAATAATTATTTAATATCGTTGTAGTAGTATTTATTAAGTAGTATCCAGTATCTGTTACAATGTTTGAGAACTTTTTTTTATATTGATAAACAAAATATCTATTCCTGTTGTAGAACAATGTTTATTTTTATATTTTATCAGTTCTATTCAAACTAAAACTTTTATTTTTAAGGACTTTTCTTTATCTGTTCTCATTGGAACTTATAATGTGAGATCTTTTTTAAAAAGTTCCATATTTAATAGATTCCAATATAGCCTATTAAAAAGTTCCAGAACCCTTTCGATCCCTGATCTAAACATTTGATAATGAAGACAGTTATCAGGATGGCTTATACTAATATCGAGTGGACAGATATTCACTTCATCTATGGACGAGCTAATGGAAATTGCAGAAAAGCTCAGCGTCTGTATCGGGAGACTTTTCCTCAGACACGGTGTCCTCATTAGACACGTCGATGCGATGCATGTATTGTTGCAGAAGGAAATCATTTTCAGTAATTTTTTAACTAAGTTTTAACTGTTTCTTCAATACTCCACCATAAACAAAAAGCGATTATATTTCGGAAAGCATGTGTCTTCGGACCTATGTTTACACGATCTTTTTTCATCCTTAGGGAAGGTAGAATACGACACCAAAGTTTAGCCACCTAATTTCTGAAACATCCTGTATAACATTCCTGTTAGATTTATTCGCTGTACGAATATTTTTAACAGATATTGTATTTCTGCTACGTCGAATACTATTTCGAAAGAACGTAGAATGGTCACTACCACTTTGGCAGATTAAACGAAATGAACAGTTTACAAAAACATTGATGTTCTGTTTTTCATGCGAATAAGCAGTCAAATTACAAATACAACAAAGTATGTGTTTGTGTTATTCAGCAATAATTATTTGTCGGCTGCAATTTTATACCATGCCGTTCCATCAAGATGTGAAGCAATATCTACTCTGTATTTATTGTGAGCAAAAATTATAATTCATTGTTGTATTATTCAGAACATTATCTTTAGGTGAAATTACCTGAAACATAAACTTATTCTGCTCTGTTTTAGGAGAGGATTAACTGATTTTTTTAAAAAAAAATAGCGACACGCAAAGTGCTTCTGTTACTAGTATTAAACCAAAGAAATTGTAATGAATAAATTAAAAATGTTCGTCACAAGTCTTTTAATACCAAAACAAAAGAAATTAATATTCATGTACTAAAGAAGCTTGAACATCTTCATCTCTCTTGCTACGAGTCGAAAACAAATTCTCCATACATTTTTAAAATGAACATTGTCATTTTTATATACACATAGTACGTGTGTGTTTACAGATTGGTACATACACACGACATACTACTTTGATAAATTTGTAAATATTGTAATAGCAAATTCAAACGAATAATTCAACGCAATCAAATCGGCTTCCGTTTTGTAATGGAACACCCTATACATTTTTTATGAAAATGAAGAGAACATCGAATACTGAATAAAAAAATAGTATAACTACTTTGTCCATTTTCTATATTCGTATTGATATTTGCTGCAAAAGGCCTTGTTTACCTTCTGATGGCTTATTTACTATAGAAAAGAATGACGGTAGCTTCAGAAACGGTACTTTTTATGTAACACGAAGGGGCTACTAGAAAATCTAGGGTGAACTTTGATAGTTTTTTTGTTGAAAATATTTTTCAATTAAAAAATCTTTATATACATCTTAAAATAGACAATTTAATGTAACAATTGTGCAAATTTTATTCGGAAACTAAGAAAATTGAATAAGTAGTAGCCATTTCCGTTGGGCAGTTTTTTGATGATCGGCGTCCGCGGTAAGCAAAATATCTCAGATGATTTTTATTTGAAACGAAAAACACAAATTTTATCTTAAAATAGATAAGAAAACTTAGTTTTTGTGCTAGCTGATTTTAAAAATATCAGTTTGTCGCAAAGTGGCGGCCATGTGAATAGAAATGTGTGATTTTTCATTAAAAAATCTACCTTTTGTGATTTATACATAATGAACTAAACGTTTAAAAAACCATTCTGTGAAAAAAAAAGATAATTCTGTCAAGAACATCTGTGCCGAACCTCAGCTTAATCGGTCTATTAGTTCCCCAGAAATATTGGTGACTGTTTTTAAGAACACCATTTTGAGAAAACGCTTGTAAAGTTTCAACACAGTTATCATTGGTTTAATTTGTTTTTCCATACTTGCGCCGAATTATCGATTTCTGGACCATATAGTTTTCCTTCTGTAGGTGTCGAGGCTTCCAAAAGATTTTATTCCTATTTATTTATTTATTTTTATATAAATTATTCAAAGCGCAACAGCGATCGTACTATACCTGCGCGCGAGGGACCGCTCGACCAGGTGTCTATTGCAAGCTACAACTTCGTTAATTTTATAAATTTTTAAATTAAATTTTCAGGGAATATATCTAGTTTAAAAATAGGACATTCGAATTAAAATATTTTTGAAAATCGATTTTTTTACCTACCTAGGTGTATGTAGCTACTTAAGCAGGAGCATTGAATGTATGTTTTTGTTTTCTTTTATCACACTATAATAAACACATAGTATTGTGTTCAAATACCATAAATGGCCTCAAAAGGTCTTTAAAAAATTAATGAAAAATACTGTCTTTCAGACTATCAAGTTCTGTATAAAAAATAGCGAAGGAATGTCTATTCACCTTTGCTTGTATTGTCCACGATTGTACAGTTATTTCGTGACACAGACTAGCAACATTTTTTATCGGTGAAAAGAATATCCGTTTTATGGAAACTTACATACTTCGAACGATACAGTGATCGTCTCTACTAATTTTTGCTAAAATCAGTATTTACTTATAATAAGTTACATTAGTTTCACTAGTTGTGTGCCCTGCTTAGTATATTTTTCTGTATTAATAATTAAAACTTAACGTCTCAACGTTAAATGGTTAAAGTTTAAAGTCATACTTCTGTTATGACCATTTCAAAGCATTCGTTTCGATCTGCAACTGCTTAGTGCAGAGCTACTTGCTGAGAAAAGTTTGAAAAAAAAGGGCGAGAAATTTTTCTAGAATACGGCGAGAGGAGAAAAAGTTTGCAGGTTTCCGTACCATATTGCAGCGACGAACCTGTTCAATCTTCGTCTTCTAGCATGTTTTTCCTTTCTTGGTTCGCTGCCACTACTTTCTCACATTTAGATGAAAGTTTCGCCGTATCACGTGCAACAGTCTTCAAAAAGTTTTGAATAGTTACTTCCATTGTGCATCGTTCTCTTATACTTCATTAAGTACCACTCGCTAAGCCGCTTATTTTTATCTCTGACAATTTATTGCGATTTTGAATTGTATTAAATATGTATGTCGCAACTTAATAACATAATAGAAATATATAACACTTATATTGGTTAATTTTAATTATTACATACAGAAGACTTACCGAATTCGATGATTTTTTAACTGTTATCGCATAAATTAGTATTACTGATTTCTATGTTCGTTCACATTAACCACAGTAACTTATAATGAACAACTCCCAGTCACATAGATTTCAGGGGTTTACGTAGCACAAAACAATTTCGTATTTACTTCATAAACGTCTGTCACACGATTTTTATATAGTAGCGCATTAAATATTTATCTGCGTGCGTGCCATTATATTTTACATTTATCACCGTTTCTGAATATCGTCATTATCGCTGGATGTTGCAAGGTTAAAACTGGTCACTACAGAAATATTCGACAAAGGATTGCATAGACATAAATATAAAAGAAAAGCCGGTTTACGCGGTGTGCAATAAAAGTTTTCACAATCGCGAGTGGTGCGAAATAAGGGTTTATGAAGCACGGCTAGCGGCACACTGCGAACGTCGCTCACAGGACCAACTGACGGCCAGGAATGCGCATCCTTATTGCGCACCCTCATCGCAGATACGATATTCTATCTACATTCGCCTGTCATACTTCTCCTGAATTTCCATCATCGCCTTGGCATTGTTATGTTAATTGAACGAATTTCCAGATAAAGAGCAGTTTACACGTATTACAAAGATTTCGACGGCAATCGTCGTCAAGACGCAGATATACGACTCTGTTATTCAAAGAGTTCAAAGCACTTTTAGCTTGATATCAGGATAAAAATAAAAAAGACGTTTACGGTAAATGTACCAGTAGTTGACAGTGTACCAATAGTTGACACTTCCATTTTCAATCACGAAAAATGAGCTTTCTAAATTTCTAAAAAAATGTTTGGTGATTATTTACAAAGCGGACGACCTCATCAACCTTTATGAAATTGAAATATATTGTCATGGTAGGCATTCTAAATAACTTTTCCCTGTACATGTAACCCCCGCTCGGCTTTAGTTCCCGAGATATTCGCAAAGATATATTCGATACTATACGAGTATGTGGTATTTTGCTGTTTATAGCATGTATGTATTGGTCTGAGGTATTCTACAGTACACACCACACAGCTCTAGCATTGTTTACGTGCGAGTCATACATCGTAAGGTTGGGTTGGGTTGGGTTATAAACATATACAATAATTATGACAAGTTATCAGATTTCTCTGTTTGGTCCGGGCTCAGACGGCCGCAATTCAATCCAACCCAACCAACACCAATTCAGTAAAAGATGATCTAAGCCCTAGGATGAAACCTTCTGCTTCATCTTTCCATGAAATCTAACAACTTGTCATAATATACATATGATGACACGAACATAAACAATACTAGAACTGTGTGTGTACTCTGGAACACCTCCTGTCAGAAGCAGAATACGATATAGTAAAGGATATATTTTTGCTGATATCTCGGAAACTAAAGCCGAGCGTCGGTTATATGTATAGGGAAAAGTCGTTCAGAATATTGACCTTGACAACATATTTAACGTCATTGAAATCGGTGAGGTCGGCCGTTTTGTAAATAATTACTAAGTGTTTTTCAATAGTGTGCCGTTTGGAAGGTTATTCACTGTAGTGTGAAAATTTATAACTACAGATATCCCCCGTATAACACGATAGTTAAGTTCCGAAAAAATACCGTGTTATACGAAGAAAAGAACTAGTATTACGATATATGTACGAAGAAAAGTATTGCACGTTAATATTACATAATATTTCCTTCTGCACTGCTAAACACCGTTAAACGTAGGCGTTTTCTTTTTAGCAAGATGTCGTTATCTGTCGAGGTTTCTTATTGATTTTGATCAGAAATATCAGCAACAGCTTGATTTTTCTCCCTTTTTAAGACGATGCAAAATCTGTATTTTTAAATCTAGCGAGATGAAATGCCTGTTATGTTGTACTTTTTCATTTCTGTCAGATATAGTTTAGGGCTACAACTTAAGTCCAAAAAGGAGTAATTGACATTTCACGTACCACATAGATACATATTGAAATATTTCGTTCGTCATTTTTAAGAATGATCAGTTTATCTACGATTAAAAAAGATTCAATAATACTTATCTAAAAATTTTTAATCTGTCTATGTACATACAGGGTGGACCACGAAGCGTGATCACCTTAGATTATTCTGCTGTTAGTGATTCGATCGGAAGTTTTTTTAGCTAAAATAACATGGTTCAAGGAGAGCCTTAAGATGATTGTACCAAATTTTTTGTCAACCCTTTTTTTCCAGAGTTATCAAGGTCACCTTCAGTTTTTTATAGGTAAACCTACACTTGTTTTACACCCATCTTTTAGGAGATACTGAGATGAATTCGGCAAGCACCATAAAAAGTATTTCTTCGTCATCTAAACCAAAGAAACGTTAAAAAATATAATTTACCTTAATTGAATCGATGCTCAAAATGGTGTCCACTAGCAGCAATACACTCGCGTAAACGGTTAAGAAATGACTGCTTAGTTCTTTCTATGACGTCTGCATTGATGGTTAAGCATGCATCTACAATTGAAATGTGTTCCAAGGTACAGAACGAAATGTTCACAAAAAGTACGCGAGAGATCAAGTCAATAATGACTAATACTAATCTATCAACAGCTCTGGAAAGTGTACAACAGTGTGGCTTGCAAAATTCTTCCAACTAGGAGTTTTCTTCAGTCTTTTTTGATTCAGAAAAAAATATTTGTTATGAGGCTTGCCGTATTCGTTTAGTATCCTCTAAAAGATGGGTGTAAAAAAATTGTAGGTTTACCTATAAAAAACTGAAGGTGATTTTGATAACTCTGGAAAAAAAGGGTTGACAGAAAATTTGGTACAATCATCTTAAAGCTCTCATTGAACCATGTTATTTTAGCTAAAAAAAACTTCCGACCGAACCTCTAACAGCAGAATAATCTAAGCTGATCACACTTCGTGGTCCACCCTTATATGATAAAAACACAACACAGTGAGTGTCTTAAGGGGTTAAAGTTAAAAAGAAACGATGCTGTATTCTCACGTATTTTTTGTTCCAATGTAGATCAACGACTGCCTACACGTGCCTATTGACCATTCTTTCTTTCCGCCTTATCGTTTTTCGGCTTAGATATTTCGACCATAATGTGATCTGTCCAACTCGACTCCCATTACCAACGACAGCGATATCCGGCTGACAGGAAAGCTGAAAGGGAAGAAGAACAATTGTACGGGCTGTTCTCATAAAAGCAAACCTGGCGAAAGGCATGAGACAATATTGAAAATTTCAATATTCTAAAATTTCCTGCGCAAACTTGAAACAACACGCATGTTTGTTCGCATAAAAAAATACTAAATGACGGTGCTTGTACATAAACATCATGACGTTTCGTAAGGGGGGTGCTCCTAATTTTCGATCTATGTTAGAACGAGACCGTGTTGTGCGGGGGATTCCTGTATTTTCATTGCAATGCATCGTGGGTGTAAATGTCAGAACAATTGCTTTTGTTTGTACTCTGCGTCCGGTTGGATGGTTCTTTTCCTTCAAAGTTTTGTTAAGGAAGTTAGTCAGGTCCCAAAAAAACATTAAAAATGTCTTTTGATATCAACTATCGGTCTCGATTGAAAAAAAATCAAATAAACATTATTCCAATGAAAATTAGATAAAGTTTTTTATTGCCTGGTGTCGAGTTTTGAAAAAAGGACATACGCCCTTTCAATAATAAATAATTGAATTATTGTTCACAATACGTAAGCATTCACCCCGTGACGTCAATAAAATTTGTAAAAATTCCACATGGCCAACGATTATTTTATGTTTTTACAGTGTATGTACCAACTAGGTATGTCAACTACCGGAACGATTGATAATAAAGTAATAGGCTTTAATAAATGTGTGCATTAAATTCACTATTTTTCACAGAGTACAAATAGACATAAACATTGTATTTTAGTTTGTCTAGAGTCAATTACTGGTTCATGAACCTGTCAACTACTAGTGCCTTTAGAAATTTGATGTGTCAACGACTCGTGCAGTTTGGAGGGTTCAATTTTTTGTTAATAAAACTTTATTACAGGATTATTTATCAATAGTAATGAACTCAACTCATTTAACAACAGTCGAGGAATCAAGCCATCCACCTACAAAATTGCTTACTAAAAATGAAAAATCTGTAATAATAATTACAACGAGAAATGAGTCTTATAGTATCAACTACTGGTACATTTACCCTACTTATACTATAGTCCCACGAGTTCTAAAAAGAATAAAAAACAAGCGTCCCCGACCGTTATGTACAGTTGGCGTCTTTATTGCTGGGACACTGCACACTTCTAAATTTATTAGTTTATGACTCAGCAACCATTGAAACATCCGATTGGTCACCTTGTATTACATTACATTATTAATTCTGGTTTACTGAAACATAGGCAATTTTTTTGTATTGTAATGCTTCGAACTTTAATTGCGCAGTGTATTTCAAACAAAATTATGTCTAATTGTCACGTTATAAAAATATTTGATCACATAGAAGAAAACTAATTTTCTTTAGTAAAAATAACATTTTACATAAATTTATTTAAGATAAACGTAATTTTGTCGGGTAACGGATTTGTTTACTGACATGCATCAAACGATGAGGAATATTTAAAATAATTTGTATTAACTTCCACGAGTAATGGGATTCTCTGCTTGTTTTAACGAAATCTCTAATTAACGTTTTAAATAGACTGGCATTATACAAACCTTACGTTCTAGACCATTCCATAGATTCTTTATCAGGTAGCGATCTGAAGATTAAAGGGGTAGATCTATTATTTGAAGATAATTATTCAGTTGAATAATGCGAGACTTTTGCGTTGAATCGCGCTCTCGATAAAACGAAAACCTTTCCGTTTCTCCGTATTGTTTGCATTTTCTAAGGAATTATTTTGTGGATTTCCAGATACTTGTTTTTGTCTAGAAAAATCTAGAATGGAAACTCATTTGCCGACTCCAGCATGGGGGACATCCCCAGAAGATCACACTTCCTACATCATACTCTATACTTGTCCTTAACCCTTTGAACTCCTAAGTTTTTTTAATTTTCTTCTCAATAACTCCCTATTATTTTAAGTGTTTATTTGAAATGTACTTCAAAAAACAGTTGGTTGATAGGAACCAATTAGGTACAAACAATCATGTACCTGAACACTTCAAGGACTTTTTTGTTACAAAAGAGGGTCATATATATGTAATGTTGTTTATCTATGTAAAAAAAATATTGTGAAATATAATACATATTTAAACTGGCAATTGAAAAATGTTGAGTGTGACTCGACATAGGAGTACCTGTGAATAAAATCGATCTCGAGTCACACTCGACAAAGGAGTTCAAAGGTTTAAAATAGAGGCCATGGTTTTGGACGTGTATTAAAGATACACGTGTAATTAATATATCCGTGTTTCAGTCCGTGTAGTTTTTAATACACGGGTGCACGGGTACTGAAATACACGGGTACACGTGTATCAAAATATACGGGTACACGTGTATTGACGCATTCATATTTTATTTCGTGTTATTATTAGTGTATAACAAAATACCCGAATATTGAAGTATTTTCTAGGTTGCAGGTAACAAAAAACAACATAATCTCGGTTAACAAAGTTTAATCATACATTTGATTCGAAAATGACTTGTGTAAATGTACTTCAATATTCGGGTATTTTGTTATACACTAATAATTACACGAAATAAAATATGTATACATCAATATACGTGTACCCGTATATTTTGATACACGTGTACCGGTGTATTTCAATACCCGTGTACTTACTTCAGTACCCGTGTACCCGTGTATTAAAAACTACACGGACTGAAACATGGATATATTAATTACACGTGTACACGTGTATTTAGGTACACGTGAAGTGGGGAACTCTAGTTTAAAATGTTTGATTTCAGTTCTTCATCTCCTTTCCGCCAATTATACGTATTCTATTTGAAAAGGAAACCTTTTTATTTTCATTGGTAAAGATCACGCCTTTTCACCATTCTCCGTCTTTCGAAATATACTCTTTCGTGAAATTTACTCTTTATCACTTATTTGCTTCGTTCACGTATGAATTTCTCCAAGTAATAGACCCATTGTAGTTAGAGTTTTTAAATGTATCGCACAGTATTTGACAATTCAATCCTTTTCCGCATTTGTGGGATAGTCCTAACTTTAACCGCAAGACACTTAATCTTTAACTTCCCTTGTTTTTCTTATAACTTTTCTCTTATCCCGCGAATTAATCGTAGAGCGTTCTTCCTAGTGATGGGCGTGATACCAGTCTTTCTCATAGGTTTTAAGCAATTTTATTCCCAAGTAATTGTTGGAAAGGTTTGATACGCATTAAAAACTTAAGTGCTGTGTATTGACATTTGACACGAATAGTACCGAAATGGGTATTGAGTGGCATTGGTATCACGTCAACAATAAATGTATCGATACTATTCGAACCAGAATCGAGCATATGTAAGTATCGAAACAATAATGAATACTGTATGTATCGAAAAGTATTGATTCCCAAATGATACCTATAAAATCTTGATGCTTTAAAGCCGCCGCCAAATAGTTTTTTTGTCGATGCAAATGAGTCATCGTATAACGAAAAACAAAATTTTTTTATTTTTTATACTACATTGATGAAAATACTACAAATGAATAGGTGAGGTTTTTCCAATGAAGATGAGTCCAAACACGATGTCATTCGGTTCATTTGTTATTAAAATTTTGCATAAGGTAAAATTCGATAGTCGGAATGTCACTGATAACAAACAGTCCGAATGAGATCGTGTTTGGAGTCATTTTAATTGGGAAAACTTCATGTATCTATTAATAATATTCTCATGACTGTACAATGAACAACAAGAATTTTTTATTTCCGTTAAAGGATGGCTCACTCTTCGTACAACGTATTATGTTTCTCAAACGCCGCCGCGAACTGCACTTCTCAGCCTGGCTCCGAAAAGCACAGGGGGATATGTGGTAGGAGTAAGGCCGGTTCAGACAGCCGTGTCGAAAAGCAGATCAGACAGCCGGGGAACTCTGTATACAGAATTGTGAACGTATCGATACCAATTCCATCCAGGACGTACTTATAAAGGATCGAGACTTCTGAGTAGATATTATTTAGGTATCGATACCTTCTGATACTTACCTTCTGATCATGTGTGCTTGTGATACCATGATATTTTGAAACTAGGTATCGATATCGCTTGAGTCGTATCATAACCCATCACTAGTTCTTCCGTTTGACTATACACTTAAGGTATTTGGATAAAAAACGACCCGAATGTGTGGAACTCGTATTTTCAGCTTTATAATATAATATGAGGATTGAGAAAGCGTAGGCTCATCCACTCGCAGCTATTATAATAGATTTAATTATAGAAAAACGACACATTTTGCCTAAATTGTTTATTTACAACAGGTTCACATACCCATTCGAATTCCACCATACAATAATTCATTTTTTTGTCGTCATTAATAAAACTATTCTGGCCATTTTATGGTATTTATATCTTTTCTTTCGACTGTACTATCACCCACTTGTTTGTCAGATTTGACCATGATTGATTTTTGTTGTTCGATTGTGTCTCGTTTACATTAGGTCAGAAAAGACCCAGAGACCTTATGGGTAACAATTTTTATCCGCCCTCCATATGAACACAGGCAATAAACTTTTAATATGATGTCAAGAGAACAGAAACAAGCATGTTGATACTAATTTCATTGCACTTTTTCGATAACAACAAAAGTTTAAACAAAAATAAAAGCGAGTTGGATCCAAAAAGACCCGAAGAACGCACTAGGATTAACTGCGCATGGATATCCTTTTTGCTCTTTGAAATCAATACAGCCCTTCTCTTTGAATCTTTTAACATCATCTATCGCCGTACTTTTGTTTATACTCAATAAGTTTGTAACTTCAAGAAAAGATTTACAACTTTCTGGGTCGGGCCCTTTCGCTGTATGTTTTGCAATGTTCCTAATTCTGTACATTTTTTCATTATACTTTGTACCGGAAAACGACTTCTTTTTACAATTACCGCGATACTTGAATATGATTTACCTTCTTTATATAAATGTATAACAATTTTTCTTTCCTCGATTGTAGTTTCAATGCTTTTTCCACCCATACTTCAGATTATTAGTGATAACTTCAGCTTACTAATCGTAGCGTACTATCACGACTGTTAGATTCAAGTAAACGACCTTCAGATTAGTTGTTATTATGTTTATGTCAATTGTATTTATGAACAATGTTAATACTGTACAAATACTTTTGTCCTGACGAAGTCTTGCCATTCTGCGAATTTTCAATCCTTGTAAGTTACAAAATACTCTAATTAAGGGTACTAGGCAGTCGTTTTTGTCAAAAATGAAGCATTTTGTTTTAATTAATTACAAAGGAATTAATTAAATCTGAGGTTTGTTCTTTAAAACAATGTTTATTAACACCATAAATTTTAATAAACATGTTTGTTTAATCAAAAATATGCATTTTAGATGGCGCTACAAATGGATCATTGTAGAGCCTTTTTAAAAAAGTTTCTTCTGTTTTGAAACGATATTAACGAAACCAAACGAAATCCAGCGACGCGCTTGTAAACTCTTCTTTAGAATACCACTGGTTCTGGACGAAACCTATAAAAGAAGCAAAATTATGAAAATGACGGTTACAAACTGCCGATTTTTCAAAAAAGTGCGTTTTTCGTTTAAAAAATGAGGTTTTAGTTTGTTTTTTTTTTATAGAAAATAAGGGTTTATTAACTCCAAGTTAGGTTCAGGCCGAAACTACACATTTTGTGAACATGCTCGAATTTAATTTGAATCGATTGGAACCTTCGGTTACGTGTTACCACTGCAAAATGAAACGAAAATAAAAAACGGTAGAAAACGCATTTAAAGTCTTTTTTCCCGATGCAGCACTTGTACTTTGATCTTTCTGATCACTCGTAAATTGATTTCCGCAGAAATTGCGTTTTTTTGGCCTCTCTCCCCGATTTTTTCTGTCGGTTCTGGCTGTATCATCCAATCTGTCCGACAAAATTTCCAAATCAAAACACAATTTCATAGCAAATAATATTTCTTTGGGTGTACACGACGCTATATTTTTATTACGAAAAATTAAATATATGAACTTCTACTTTATGGACTTGCGGCCTTCATTTGTTTTCTTTCATTGTTTATGTCCTCCGTGATCTCAAATTGGTTGTACTCAGTTTTGAACTACTATCCACTTTTGTTGTTTATAGACTCGCAACCAGTTAGAAAATCGCAATTTATTATTCAGAAGCATTGTTTATCTTGTTTAGTACGCTTGCAGAAAACATGAAGTGTGTTCATAACAAAATATTTAAGGGGGGACAACAAGGTAACGGCCCGAAAAGTAAAGGTACTTTTGGGAATTTTTTGAAAGAAAACTACTGAATCTTTTTGAAACTTTCAGAACTTTTTATTGCATATTCAAATTATAAGAAAAAATTTTTTTAATTTATTTAAAGCAGATTTATAAGCTGCACACGACCAGTAACTTAGCTCTGCAAAGAATCTCTGTTGCCTGGTTGATAGCTTTCCGACAAAACGGTTCATCTGAAATAAAAAAAACCGAAAAATTTTATAAACTATATGCGGGCGGCTATGGTACTACGTAGGCGATTTTGAAAATTTCGAAAAATAACAACATGGTGGATTTTTAAAAGAAAAGTATTGAAATTTTGTTAAAACATTAACCCCCCATTAAAAAAAAATAGAAAGAAACGACCAATCAAACAAAATCCTATGTTATACCATAGCCATCCGAATATAGTTTCGAAACCTTTTAAGGAGGGGGAGACTTGTATAATGTCTCAACAAAGTTGATTTCCCTTTGCATAAATCAATAGTATTACAACTGAAAAATATATCCCTGAAGTTTAAAACCGAAATTCGAAGTATTTACCGAGTTACTGTCGATTTTACATATGTACCTGCGCAGGTATACCGGTGCGTCCCTCGGTTCAGTCTATTCTACGTAGCAAATGTTTGCTTGGGTGTTTATGAGTCAGTGTGTCTGCGTACTTTGTGTACGTTTGTGTCAATGTGGGGTCTTTTTACGAAGGCATAGGTTTGGCTGTTCATTGCCAGTCGTACTCCCAATTCTGACCAATGCAGAAATATTGCAATATCGAGATGTATCCGAAAGGAAGTAAAGAGGACAGTTATCGTCAGTCTCGTCCACGGAAGAGATCATTCGCTGGAAATCAGTACAGCGATAAAGCAGGCACCTCCCGAGGACATAGTGCTACAGCGAACAAATTTAACCTTTTAACTGGGTCGTTCTTTGATAAGAAGTGTCTATTGTTTGTAATTAAAAACGAATAAATATGAGGTAAAATGTCTTGCCCATCACGGAAACACTTTGAAATGACAGGTTAAAGCGTCTTCTTCCATCAACTGGTTTAAATATTTGTCAGCAAATACTGTGAGAACAATTAATAGGTGTCTTGCTCATGGCGGAGCAATTTTCGCAGGACGAGTGAACTCGTTTTCCCTTGTTAAAAGGTTAACACTGCGAGTAGTGAAGATATTGTTGCTACTCCAACACAATATTATCGCAATATTTTTTACTGTTTTTGGTGCGATTGCGGAAATATTGGGGTGGCCAAAAAGTAGTTGCGTTTTTTTCCTGTGTAAATGAAAGGCGAATTTCTCATGCGAAACAAAAACTTTGTTAAACAATACATCGTCTATTTTGTTCGATTACCTTTTGCCACCTTTCAGGCAACTTCATGATTCCACGCTCAAAGAAGTTTTTATCTTTTTCGGCAAAAAACAGTTTCAAGAACGATTTGATATCCTCATCAGTAGTGAAGGTTTTACCATTCAAAACGTTTTGCAAAGAACGAAACAAATGGTGGTAAAACGGACGTTTAGGGGAGGCAGCCCCGATGTCCTTGGCTTTGACATATGTCATCAAGGTCATCCTCCTGAGTAACTTTCAGAAGGTTTTAGCCGTCGCTCGTTTTTTATTAAAAAGTTATTCACAAAAAAAGTTTGCAAAATGTTGCAGGTATTTTCAGTATTGAAAGGCATAAACAACAAATATGTATGTGGAAGTAGTACATGTATGAACGAAGAAAAGTCATTTGAAGCAGGAAATCGTTAATGGACAGGGGATTATGATATAAGAAATAGTCGACCAGTATGCGAAATGAGAATTTTAATCAGTATTTAAACGATCTAATGGATACATAGGATTCATTATTTCAAAGAAAGCCTCAATACGTCATGGTATTTTTGCTAACATGGCGTCGAAACCATAAAAAATCACGGGACTGGCGCCCCTCCCGCTGCACCCCCACCCTACAAACATCCAACCCTACCTAACTCATTTTTTAATTAAATTCAGGATAAGATTGTTTGATTTATCCCAAGGACAGATTAGGTCACGAGTCCCTCCCCCTGCACCCCCACCCCGTAATAACCTAACCTAACCTAACCTAGTCTGTCCTTGGGATAAATCAAACTATCCTTTTTTTTTACGCAGAGGAAACCTTCAAAAGGCACCCCGGACCCTGGGGGGAAGTCCTGGGTAGTGTGGGATTCTTACCCACTAAAACCTCCACGCTGACCGATCCTCTGGCGTGTAAGGGAGGGCTCCGGAAACCCCATAAGGACACGACTCGGAGCCCTCCCAACGCCGAGGCGCAATATGCGCCCCATCCTCGGGGGGTCAGACGGACCCCCTTCATACCTCCAGGCGACGTTGCAGCGGTCACACCGCAACGCCGCCTCCACATCGGGACCGCTCACGCCGGCGGACGGGCCCCCACCCTTTTCCGCCTGCGATTCCCTGCGATCGTGACGAGGAAACACAATGTTCCGCGCCACGATCGCTCTGTCGTCGGCCGGCTTCGCTCAGGGGGGGATATAACCCCCCCGAGCGCCGCCGTCTCACCTACACATGGGGAGGCTGGCGACGGGGCCTTACACCGCCCCGTCCGCCCCTCCCCCTCCCCCGGCGGGCGGGGTCGGAAGCACGTTCACGACTCCGCTCCGCGGCCTCCTTCTGCTGCATCACTTGCTCGCAGAAGGAGGCCATCGCGTTCCACGCGCTGATGCTGCCGACCATCTTTCTCGCGATGGTCGGCAGCGACAAATCCCCCCCGATTTCATTAAGGAGGACACGGCGCTCCTCGGACCAAGCCGAGCACACCTCCAGGGTGTGTTGCGCCGTGTCCTCCGTCTCCGCCTCGCAGTGGCGACACCGCGCGGTGGCCTCCCTACCGATTCGACGCAGGAATTCACCGAAGCAACCATGCCCGGTGAAAACCTGCGTCACTCGGTAGGTAAGCCTGCCCGCCGCTCTGCCTCTCCACTCGGGGAGCACCGGCAGAACGGCCTCGACGGCTCTTCGAGCGGCTTTGGCTGGCTCTGATAGCCAGCTCTGCTACTCGATCAGGGAGAGCCGTGTCGCCTGGTCATTGATGGCCGCGACCGTCCGCTGGTCGGGCGCAGCCACCCCGAGGTTACGGAGCTCGCGGAGACGTTTATACGTCTCCGCGCTCTCCACCGCCATAACCTCGAAGGGTAGCATCCCCGACAGCGCGCTCGCCGCCGCGCAGGAGACGGTGCGGTACCCGCGGACGACTCTGATGGCCAGCTTGCGATGTACGCGGCGCAACAACATTCTGCTGCGCTTGGTGGCCATCAGGTCGTCCGCCCAAACCGGGGCCCCATAAAGGGCCACCATCCGCAGCACTCCCGCGAATAAGCGGCGAACCTTCGCCTCCGGTCCCCCGAGGTTGGGGAGCAGACGGCCTAACATGGCCACCGCTACCTCAACCCGGGGGGTCAGACGGTCGAAGTGCCGGCCAAAGGACCAGGCGCGGTCCAGCGTGAGGCCGAGATACTTCATCTCGGTCCCCACCTGGACGCGGGCGCCACCTACCTGAATGAGCGACTGGGCCGGCCTCCCACGTCGACGGGGGCCATAAAACCATATGGCCTCCGTCTTTTGTGGGGCCATCTTCAGCCCCAGCCGCTCAAAAATCAAACTATCCTATCCTGAATTTAATTCAAGAATGAGTTAGGTTGGGTTGGACTTTTTTTGGGTGGGGGTGCAGTGCCCATGTGTTGAAGTTTCGAGTGGGTTTTTCATTTAGTAAGGGCAAGTGTTGTGATATGTGAGCCCCTCACTTGACGAGTGGCGTAAGTCCAAAATTACGAAAAATGAGTTTATTACAAAAATAGTAAGTATTAAGAATACTTGTTTTATTTACCAAATTAACTTGCGTATATTTTCTTTCATGTTGATAAAAGATAAGAGTCAATTTTATCGTAAGTAAAGTGACTGTAAAGGTATTACACGAAAGTGCAATTTTCACAAAACTAAGAAAAGGGACTTAATTCACTGGTCAACTAAGGGGCTCATATGTCTCTTAATACTATAGGACGATTATAAATTTGCTGAGATTGATTATCCGATCTTGAATGATCGACTCGATTTCTCGTATCCTCAGTAGGATCTCTTACACATAAATAATTTATAAATCTAGCACAACCATGATCGCTGTTATTACACTTATTTCTTCGTATACAAAATCTATGTAACTTATACAAAATATGCACGATTAATACAATTGCTACTGCATATTCAATGTATGTGAATATAGAAAGTTTCCTGTTGATCTTATGCTGTTTTGATATTTTTTCTAAAACAGTAGATATTGTAAGACTATATAAAACAATGACGCAAGGCGAGTTCTAACAAGAGATATATTTGAGTTCGGAATAGAATGCCTTGACTTTTCCTAACCCGCTTCCCTCGACTTTGTTCGTACGATCCTTAGGCCCGGGGTTGAATTTTGAAGGGCCCAAGAGGGTGGTGTTAAGAGACAAACTCCAGATGCCTTCGCCTGGAACATGCCTTCGTCATTGGCCTTAGTCACGTTGCTTAGGCTACGTTACAGCATGTGACGTCTTACAATATTGTGTGTAATTTATAACCGGCTATATCTAGATTTTCTAAATTTACATTAAGATTCCCTACATCTCTTATTTCCGGAATTACATTAATGTTCGCTTTTTCTCTTACGCAGCAATCATCATCGGAAATATTGAAAGTAGGTACAATAGACGAGTATGTACTCTCAAATGAGCTTTGCGCTATTAGTATTGTGGATGGTGTATACGCTTTACACTGTCCATTTAACTGGAAAATTCCCGGTCCATTTAAAACTACATCGCAAGGTGTGGTTTTATTTCTACAACTAATTGTCACATCAGTCGCTTTTGGCAATACATATAACCAATGATTCTTATCTGCTAATTTATACCATACGTCGTTTTGAATTCGAACAATACGCATATCGCAAGATTTCGGAATTTGCTTTTCAGAAGATAATAATTCTGTCTCACAGATTGCTTTCACGTGTGATGTATATATAGGTTTTGCCATTTTGCATGTATAAGTCATTTCAGACCTACGTTTGCAATCCGCTAAGCTATCTAAACTGGTATACTGTAATTTAGTGCTTGATATAACTAAATATTTGGTTGAGGGTTGTATAAAGAGATATGTACTATTCCCATGGGAAACAGGTAGTGGAATAGGATTATAAAGGTAAAAGTTATTAGTCGATACAAGAGGATTACTTATAACAAATATCAACTTATTTTTCATATAATATATTTGAAGGTTTATAAGGTTCAGAAGCTCATGGACATCAGCATGTTCCAGCATGTGAAGATAATGAATCCCTGGAGGCAAATATTGCACTGTTTTCTTTAATTCTTCGAGAATAACACTACTGGTCTCTAAATCTTTTGAAATACAAACTGCATAATTATGAGGTGAAGATAATAGAATATCATTATTTTCTTCAGTCTTATCATAATTAATTACAGAAGTTTCTAAGGCATTTAAGAAATCAGAGTATGATTTAGTAAACGTTGAATCAATTACGTTAAGTTTAATTTCAGCTTCCCTATTGCAATTTATTCGACTCAGAGCATCCGCATTAGAATTGATCTTCCCTGCTTTATACAGTATTTCATAGTCATATTCCCCTAATAGCAATCACCAACGAATCAACTGTGAACTTGGACCTTTAACATCAAACAACCATGTTAAAGGTTTATGGTCCGTGACTATTTTGAATTTCCTACCGAAAACATAAGAACGAAAATGCTTTACTGCCCACAGGATTGCTAACAACTCGCGTTCTATTGTCGAATAGTTTGATTCTGCCCGATTGAGAGTTCTGCTGGCATAAGCTACCGGTAAATCTTGAGTATCATGTTTTTGTGATAAAACAGCACCGATAGCAAAATTACTGGCATCTGTGGTGAGAATAAATTCCTTTGAAAAATCAGGATACTGTAATATCGGTTCAGAAATCAATTTAAATTTTACTGTGTCGAAAGAATTCTGCTGACTGCTTGTCCATAGAAATGCTCCATCCGTTTTTAGTAATGATGTTAAGGGCTTAGAAATTTTGCTAAAATCTGGAATAAATCTACGATAGTACCTAGCGAGACCTGGAAATGACTTTATATCTTTAGGTGATTTAGGTACTGGAAAATCTTTTACAGCTACCACTTTGGAAGGGTCTGGTTTTACTCCTGTTTCCGATAGAACGTGTCCGAGATACATTATTTCACGGCGTAGAAATTCACACTTATTTAACCAGTTAAGTGTGGCGATCTCTGTGCAGAGCGCGCACCAGTGTATGTTGCGATAATCAAGCGATGACGGGTATAGTCGTCAAACACAGAGTAAGTGTCGCTGTTGAAATATTGGGACAAAAAAACGACTTTATTTTATAAAATGAACAATTTTATTTCTAATATTTACACAGTCGCTTAACATGAACATATATTATATACATAAAAAACGAAAAACTTAGAAAAAAAATTAAATATCTATAAAAGTTAAAAATTTATACTGTTGCTGTCGTGTGATATTCTCGAAAACAAGAAACGACGCATAGTGGCACTTTGCACGTCGGACACCAATACCGCGATTCTTTTCTAATCTTTCTATTATAACATACTGCACACCTGCTGCTCTCAGGAAGTTATGAATCCATCTCAAATTATTTATAATTTTTATTTGTTTGTTTCATTTCATCTTGACCTCTAAGCATTTTAAATATATTAAAATTTACGAATATAGTTCATTTTTTGCAAAAATTACAATTTAAATATCAAATTGTAACAAAATTTTACGCATGATGGATATAATCGTCATGACACAAAATTCTGCCACATCTCCATGACGGATATAGTCGTCAAACACACTTAACTGGTTAATTCAATTTTCAAATTATGTTGTGATAATCTCTGAAGTACTTCACGCAATTTCTTTGTATGTCTCTCTAAGGAATCAGCGTAATGTTCGATACCGCTCTAAGCTAGAACATATTTTCATACTTATTGAGTTTAAGTTAAAAACCCCAGAATTTCCTTCTGTCTTCCATATGCAATTACGCATACGACCCCTGAACCTCTTACTCATCAACCCCGAGTCATACGCTTAAACATCTTACTCATCAACTCCTAGTAATATCCAAGAATGCCTATTGGACCTTTTCCTTCTCCCATTACCTCCCAAATCAAACCTCCGAACCTTCGTTAAGGATGCGCTAACATTAATATTCACTTACGTCTAAGATCTTGAGACAGACACAGAGAAGAATTGCTACATCCAAACAGTTCTAGAAACTATAGTCTAAGTGCTTTTACAAACTTGTAAGATTTCGTGTAAAAAAGTTTAGTAGAATAAAATTATTGTTTTTTTATTTAAAATACTAAACATCGGAATCTAGCAGTAAACAATAATATCATCCAAATAAATGAGGCACCTAATTCCTTGTATACCCGCAAGAACCGTGTTCATTAGTCTTTGAAAAGTCGCCGGTGCGTTCTTTAAGCCAAACGACATACGACAAAATTCAAAATGACCGGTAGGTGTGGAAAAGGCTGTTTTCGCAGCATCTTCTGGATGCATTTTCATTTGATGAAACCCTGATGCAAGATCCAAAGTCGTAAAGTACTTTGTATTTCCCAACTGATCTAAAATATCAATCATATTGGGTAAGGGGTGCGAATCGCCAACAGTAACTTCGTTTAACTTGCGATAGTCAATAACGATGTGCCATTTGACTTGACCGGACGCATCCAACTTTTTAGGAACCACCCAAAGAGGTGCATTCCACGGGGAGTTTGAAGGTTTTATTATACCATCTTTTAACATTTTATCAATTTAGTTGCTAACTTCTTTTTTATGACACTCTGGATAACGATATGTTTTGGCAGAAACAGGATCATCCGTATGTGTTACTATCTTATGAGATATAGCATCAGTACATGTTAGAGCATCTTCCTCTAAATATACGATGTTATTAAACTCAATAAAAAGATCAGTAATACTTTTTCTTACCTCGTCAGTTAAATGAACTAATAGAAGATGTTGAGTAATTGTTTTTAGACGTTCAGATTTGGAATTGACGTTTCTTTTGATTTCGGTCGATTCTACGGAATCGAGATTTAAAATTCTCAGAACATCTTGACCTAATTCCTCTGATACAACTTCAGGCTTATTGATTTGTATATCTTCGTTGGTAATATTTAAAGTAGACGTTAAAGTTTCAGATTCTTTATTGACTTTAACTAGACTTTCGCAAAAGAAAAGACCGTCTTGAATATTTCCTCGAGGAATTATTCCTTCTTTAATATTTGAATTTAAAACTCTGATTGGAATAAACGTTTTCGTACGAGCTGGTATTGTAAGAACATTCGAATTGACTACTGGATATAATTCTGAATTTAAGGTTGTTTGATTATTAGAACTGAAAGAAGTTTCTGAATTTATATGCATTAATGGTTTTTCCTCATGAATTAGACGTAGAGACTGATTATGCGGAAAATGTAATAAATTATTAGTGTAATCTATTCGAAGCCTTAGATCTAATATAATATCGTTTCCAAAAATTCCAGGGTAAGAAATAGGAAAACTATCTTTTACAATATGGAATATGCCCGTATGCATAGCATTATTTATTTTCATATTTAAATAACAATAGCCTAATGTTTCAAACGGTTCCAGTGTCAAACCCCTGATTTTTAATTTTATGACATCGTAGGAAGGAGCATCTCTCTTTAACTGTGGAACCTTTATAATAGAAATATCTGCACCTGTATCTAAAAGTAATATTAACCCTTTGCACTCCGCTGTCCCCTCTCGTGGGACATCGTAATTCTAGCATATCACTCGCCTGTCCCCACCCATGGGACATTAAAGTTCATTAATGATTACGGGGAATTAAGTTATTTTAGCGCAACTTCTTGAGACATGCATGTTTCCCTGAAGTTTTCTCTTGAAATGGCACAAGAAATTAAATCAAAATATAGTAAACTTACTAAGATATATAAAACAAATGTCAGCGGGTTTTGTGTCCGAAGAGAACATAAGAAGCGTGCTCACGACGGTCCGAGCACTTCTCGACGCCACTTGAAAAGAGCGATAAGGAGAGTTCGTAGAAGAAAGGTCGGTATGCGAGCATACCTCTATTATTGTCAAACTTGCACAAATCAGCCTGCAATGCATATTGGGGAGTGTTTTAAGATTTATCACACTGTACAAAATTATAAAAAATGAAATATTGATTTTTTTGCAAATATACATTCCTCGATGTCACCTAATTTATATAAGTCCAATATCATTATAATACGTTACTTGGTTCCAAAATTATACTAAATAATACGAGGGTCTGTAAATGCACGTTTCCGCCGCAAAGTAGCGTCGAGTAGCTGGTAGCCAACGTCCAGAATGGTTCGGAGTGCAAAGGGTTAAAGGAGATTCTGTACCTTTTGACTTATCGTTCTGCCTGTAATTCGTGAATCGCTCTCGGTGCGGCAGTCACCGAGGCGCGATTGGAGTTTAAAGAATTCTCACTGCTACGTGGATTATTGCGAAAATGTTGGGGACCTGATTGAACATAATTTCGTGAGTTTGTAGGAGAATACGTATTAGTTCGATTTGGTGGTGAGCGATAAGATTGATGCGCTCTTGCTGAGGAATTCCTATCCATCTGTTGATACCATCTATTATTATATTCGCGTTTTCTACATTCGTTAATTACGTGCCCTCTGTTTTTGCAATATGAACACACCTTAGAATCATACGAATTATCTCGGCCTGTCATACAAGAATTTACATTTACGTGTCTGTCAGCTGGGTTTTTTCTGAAGTATGTGTAAGAAACGTTATAATATTGCTAGGACTTCTAGCACATAAAATGTCTTTTGGTCTTTCAAGAGCGCGTGACTTCGTCGGTGACTCGTTACAGAATGAGGACCGTGGCCCATTTCGTCGTTGCGACGGGCCCTCAACCAAAAACATAAGCCCATCTCCTCTCGATAATGGTTGCGGGTGGTCGGTTTCCCAGAATCAACGTTCCCTGCGCAGCACTCGTCAAGTATCAGACCCTGAAATCTCCGCGGTAAAAAGAATGTGTCTTACATATGAATTTTGTCCTAGTGTTAGGTTCACGGAAACGACAATCTATTGTTATATGACCATTTCGATTACAATTTGTGCAATACTTTGTTCCTCTCAAACTTAATCCCTGAAATCTTGCAATCTCTATTTGCGATTTTTGTTCGACTTCTTCCGCTTGTGCGATTTGAATCGCATCTACTAAAGTAGTTGGTCTTTGTGACTTAACTATAATTGAAATATCTTTTCGCAACCCTATGACGACATCAAGAGCTTGTTTTTGTAAAATATTTACGCATGCGCTACGTTCAATAGCCGATAAATTATCATCAAGATTATTTGTGTGGGATTCAAAAATTGACTTACACTGTGAGACGTGAGTTGAATAAATAAAACTATAAATATATATCAAAATAATAAAGCAACACAATACATAACTCCTCACAAATATACTCCACGCAAAACTCTCCACGCAATACTCTCCACACAATCTTCTCCACTCAACTCCTCAATCGGTTCTCTACTGCTCTCTGACCCGGAGGTCCCAAAAATCTACACAAACACATGCACACATATTCCACACACATTTCTACACCAGATTCGTACAGAGGAGCTGCATTCCCAGAAAGTCACACGATCCGTTCGACATTTAGTGTAACCGGTCGCGAACAACTAGCCGCTCCTGGGGGTTTCCCCTATATCGGCATCGGTTGGTTTACCACCGGCGAAACCGTCTCGGGACGAGCGCGGAAAAATCCAGAAGTGCCGCAGAGCGTTTTCTGCGGATGAGTCCTTTAGCTACGTTGTGGCCAAGGGAGGATAGCTCCTCCAATGGTCAGCGCCGTATCCACGGGGAACCACGGGGCGGCGAACTCACTGCGTACACGCCTGTACGCTCACTCTGCCCCCGACCAAAACTGAAGAGATGACCGGTAGGCAGTTGTAAGCTGCCTCTGTTCGAACCGGTCCCTGTTCGACTCTTCAGCCCCATTCAATTGATCGGAGATTCATTTCGAATCCTCAGAGCCTTGAGGCTCTTTGGATGTTCACAGGCTGCGATCGGACGGGAGATACGCTATGGCACTCCTCCGAAACCGAACACCAGCGCTGCTTTCGCGCAGCCAAAGCCCCAGAAGGTTCCAGTTTAAGCCACACTGGTCACACTTTCGAGGACATTTGTCCGCTACCCATGAAGGAGCACCCGACCTTCTAAACGATATGGGTCGTCATAGGCATGGGATATAACTCGGGTTCGGGGGTGTCGTTTACTCACCCAATGGCGGCCCAGCACCTACCATACCCTGCCGGACCTACCATACCCTGCCGGAAATCCGTTCGACACTTGACTTCTGAGAACGCACGCACCTCTCACACCACGCATCCCATCAATCCTTCCACACTTTTCATTCGTACGTCTAAATAGTTCGCCTATCTAGACTGTCCTCGAGACTAAACAACAAACTATCAGGCACCGAATTTCTCGTCGCCTAAACGCTAACATAAACATACAAAAGTATCCACCAACTCCACATTTGTTAGTCTTATTAAATCAGTTTTCGATCTTTTGGGAATAAGAAAGAACATCTTCGATATTGGCCTGTTTGCAAGAAGATAATTCCAATTACCATTGACTTTGCGATCTTTTATCGGAATATGCATCTAACAAATACGATTTTAATGCACTCCGATTTGTAAAAGTGCGATTTCTAATCAAGGTTCTAGCGTTACCCGTTATTTTTGTCTCGATTATCGCGAATAGAATTATTTTATTTTCCTCGCACACTAAAGAAATTGCTTTGTCGCAATTGTTACAAAATTCGTACAATATAGATTTAGAACCGTCAAACGTTATTAACATTTTTTCAGCGAGTTCGATTTTTATTCCGGATTGTGCCATATTGATCTCTAATTCGTCCGTGAGAGATTGAAAAATATAGAATAATTAAATATATAAACTTTTTGTTCCTTAACTTACAATACGAAGATCAGACGATGTAACATTCTTCTGTAGTGAACGTTGTTCAAAATTGAAGAGTCCTGGGAAGGATGTGCCAAACAGCTGTAGTTGTTGCTCAGGAGGAGGTCCAGTCCAGTGATACGCAGTCGAAGATAACGTTGGATTTTCTTCTTCTTAGATTTTGGTAGTTCTTCCTCGAGACGGCAGCGAAATTCACTTATTGGATATAATTCTGCACACGCTCGGCAAAGTGATGTTGCTATTAGGCTTGACTATGGCCCTTAGAATAGCGTCTTCACCAATGGATCGTTTTCACAATTTAAGACTACGTAGTCACCGTAGGAAGCTTAAAATTCTTGATGAATTCTTCCACGTTATTTGGAAAGGTATCCCACTTCTGACACCAAATTTTCTTGTGTAATGGACACAAAAAGGAGACGAACTACGGTTTTAATAATATATATTTATTAAACTAAAATCTAGAGTACTACAACGTTACTGCTGTTATGGATCTGGACTCTGTGTCTGAGTCTGGTGGCTTTTAGAATTATAATCATTTATGCAGAAAATTCAGGAAGTTTTAAAGAGTTTCAAAAGAAAGAGAGGGGGTGGTAGGATAGGGCAAGATTTTGGTATTATGCCGCAGCGGTTAGGATGACGTATGTTTATGGCGGCTAAGGGTGACGTGGTCTTTGCGGCGGTCATGGGTGACGTAGCCTATGGCAGTCTTTGATTGTTTTGTATGATGCATATTTGTGATGACGGAGAAAGTAGAAATGGAACAATATTTGTGTAGGCGCGGAGGCACGAATAGATAAGAGGAAGTACATTACAACATAATGAATTTGCGATTTAAAATAAAGTTAATTATATTTCAAGACATGTATGTCCATCTATCAGAAAAAACCGCAATTACGTTTTGGTCAACCCAATACAGTAAAAGCTGGATAAATGCGAGAGAGATTGGGACCCAAGCATTGCATATATCCAGCCGAGGTGTCGATTCTATGTTTACATGCGGCCCCAGCCGAGCGTGAACGTAGAAAGGGACAGACAGTGGAGGAGAGAGTGAGGTCCAAGGAAACAAAGCGAGGGGCTGAAACGTATCAGTGAGACAATGCTAATGCAACAATAAAACTTTTTTATTTATTAATTTTTCTAAATGTAACTTTTACTAATGTATTTGTGAGATTTTTCTGATTAAAATGAGACCAAGCACGATATAGTTTGAATTATATTTACTTGTTGATACTGATTAAATACGTACCACGAAGTACAAAAACACGTTGCTCTTATTAAAATAATAATAAAAGGATAATGTAAAATAATAAAGTACATTATAAAAAAATGAAAATACATTGAAATAAACACGATACAATTTGAATTTTATTCACGCTCGGCTGGAGCCGCATGTAAACATAGAATCGACACCGCGGCTGGTTATATGCAATGTTTGGGTTCCTCTCTCTTGCATCTATCCAGATTTTATTGTAAACATAGAATCGACACCTCGGCTGGTTATATGCAATGTTTGGATCCCAATCTTTCTTGCATCTATCCAGCTTTTACGTATTTTAATAAGAGCAACGCGTTTGTGTACTTTGCGGTATGTATTTAATCAGTATCAACAAGTAAATATAATTCAAACTATATCGTGTTTGGTCTCATTTTAATCAGAAAAATCTCACAAGTACGTTAATAAAAGTTTCATTAAGAAAAAGTCAGAAATAAAAAAGTTTCATCGTTAAATTAGCATTAGTCACACCAATATTCCGGTTCGGATCATATTGCACCGATCCCTCGTCGAGCGTCCTGGCTCTCCAAGGGAGATCCCCCCACGTGGAGGGGATAGTCACCTTGCATATATTCAGCCAATCTTTTCTTGCATTTATCCAGCTTTTACTGTAGTTGTTTGCAGAGAGTGCGAACAAAGTATTAAATTTGAAGAATCAGGAAATCGAGGTCTTGGTTTCAAAATCGTCGTGTCTTGCCCATGTGGTATGAGAGAAATAAACTCCAGGCCTATTTATTAATAATGGGTACGAAGTTAGTCGCAGAATAATTTTCGTGATGAAACTCTTAGGCGTCGGCAGAAAAGGCATAAGTATCTTTTGCGGTTTGATGGATATTGGCCAAGGAATAAGCAGAAACGCGTACAGTTTTGCAGTGGAACATATTCATACCGCGTCGCCTATACAGTGTTCCATATTTTGAGCAAAAAGGCCGTCGAAGAAGAAGAAGAGAACATTAAGAATGTAAGGTCTTCATCCGATTTAAAAGTGTCCTGCGACGGATCATGGAAGAAACACGGTTTCTCTTCGCTGTACAACGTGGTGACGCTAATAGGCAATTACAGTGGCAAGCTAGAAGACCTTATTGTAAAAGGAAGCTAATGCCAAGCCTGTACATACTGAAAAAACAAGAAAGATACAGAACAACATCTCCAATAGTACGAAGAGTATGCAGAAGAATGCCTCGCAAATCATTTCGGCTCTTCAGGAAAAATGGAAGTCGGCGCCATTCAAGAGATGTTAGGAAGATCGGAAGAGAGCTGTCACGTGAAATGCGGCAATTATATCGGCGACGGGGATTCTAAAACGTATAAGGCGATTTTAAATTTGAACCCATATGGTGACGATTTTCATGTCGTGAAAAGCGAGTGTGTCGATCACGTTGAAAAACGAATGGACTTCGGAATATAAAAAAAAAACAGAAAAACTTGGAGGAAAAGGGAAGTTGACGGATGTACTGATAAAAAAGCTAAGAAAATACAGTACAAGTTGGATAACTGCCTGCATCGATCTACTGCATATGTGCTCGCTAGTCATCCCCCCACGGGGGAGTGGTTCTCCTTGACGCACCCAGAAGTTCGACGGACGACTAGTGTAACCTGATCCTATCTCGAATGTTGGTGAGACAATACTAATGCAAACAAACAACTTTTTTAATTTTTATTTTTTTTAAATTAAACTTTTACTAACGTATTTGTGAGGTTTTTCTGGTTAAAATAAGACCAAACACTGTATAATTTGAATTATATTTACTTATTGATATTGATTAAGTGTGCCACGTTGTAGGTTTAAATAATAAACCAAACATGCATTAAATTATATCGTGTTTGGTCTTATTTTAACCAGAAGAACCTCACAAATACGATAGTGAAAGTCTAATTTAAAAAAAAAAATTAAAAAAGTTTTATGTTTGCATTAGCATTATCTCACCAATGCGTAGTTTTTGCATTTACTTGTGTCTCGAACCTCTTTCTCGAACCTCTTTCTCTTTCACTTGCTGTCCTTCTCTACGTTTGTCCACAAACCGAACCTCGGCTTGAGCCGTGTCTATAATTAGAATCGATTCTCCTACTATATAACTGCCCGCCTTGGGTCCCAATTTGCGGACAGTTATCCAGCTGTTACTGTATTACGAGTTTAGCCATAAAGAGAAATGTGAACTCCGCGGATGAAATGGCGAAAGCTGTAATGGCGTCCTATTACCATTTGTGTTCTACAAATGAGAAGCCCATGCATCAGAATTGTCCAACCTGAGCGAAGAGTTGGTGCAAGTGGCGTAAAGCTGAGGCCGCAGGTACAGAAAAATTTATCGACCAACCGCCTGTACTTCATCCAGATGTGCGGAAGCATGTATTTCCAATTTATGAAGATCTGTCGAGAGAAGATGTCTTGCAAAGGTGTGTAGGCGGACACGCGCAAAATGCGAATGAGAGTTTTAATTTTAAGTGTGGCGTTTAGCTCCGAAGCATTTGAATCCCGGCATAAAAATTGTCGAGATGACCGCTTTTCTAGCTGCTGGAGTATGTAATGAAGGTTATTATGCCATATTGAAAATTATGAGAGCCTTAGAATTTAATATTGGACAGCAGTGCAAATTTTTGCAGACACGTATGACGCGGAGCGGCTGAAAAGGCAGGAGCGCCGCAGCCTGGGTTGCACTAAGGAGGCTTGGACGGCTCGTAGACAGCAACAACTGGAGCAACAAGGATTTTTCGAGGAAGCAAAAAGTTTACTGTATGGATCTCGAATACCAGACTAACGATAAACAGCTGTAAGTTTCTAAAAATTCTTACTTTTTCGTACCCAAAACTTTAAACACGTTTTTCTCAATACGACCTTTTTCAAACTGGCGTGCAGCATAACTCAAGAAATATTCCATCAATTGACTTGTGACTCCGCGGACATGTAGTTTAATACATCCTCATCTGGATGAACCGATATATTTAATAATACTGTCAATTTGAATTATTTTTATTGCATAATTAATATGAATATTTTTCGTCAAATCGCAACTTTTTTTTCAAAGTCACGCCATTTCCACAATAGTGAACTTTTTCATGCATAATTAGGTTCATCCATAGGGCAGCCTTATAAAAAACACAAAATTATCTGGATTATCTGTTTTAGGCACGTTCAACGGCCGCTAGATTGGACGCGGATTGACTACGTCGACGCCGAAGCCGCGGACAAATACCTCTACAGAATATAATAATCGATTTATTTTATACTACTACAAAATTTGTTCTACTTCTTTAGATATTCAATAAAATGTCCTCAAAGTTTCAAAAAGATCTATTCAATTGTTTCTTAAATAAAAATTAACAGAAATCACCTTATTTTTAGCGAGTTATACGAGTCTCTCCCCTTAATAATCAGTTGAATTTACTAAACTTTGTTTCAAGTATGAAACCTCTAGGAAGGTCCCTTCTACTTTCGCCGATCGACTTCGTGCGTTCGGGCGAAAACAAGTTCAGGGGTCTTCCTAGTGTGACGGTTTCAAAAAATCGAATTTGTTGTTGCTGAGATTTTCTTACAGTTTTACATCTTAAAAACATACTCCCAAACTATTATGGACGTATTACAAAAATTGGCAATGCTACAGGGTTTGAAATGAAGCCTTTCATATAATTATAAAGAGTACGTGAAACTTTGAACGCGTTTTTCTGATAACGATATTTTTTCAAATGACTGCCACGATATCTCAAAATCCAATCATCCGATTTACGTGAAGCTTGGCAGGCACCTTCAGTAGGTGTCTCAGTCTCGCCGGTACTAGAACTAAGTCAATATTTGCAGAACTCAAATTTTGCGACTTAAAAAACAAGCCATTTTTTGTGCAAAAATCGAAACTTTTCCTTTCAGACGTTGCCATTTTTTAATTTTTCGTTATTTTCCATTTATTCTAGTACCGGCTATAGCCACACTCATACAGATTAAGAATCCTTTTCTTTTTTTTCATTCTGATAATTCTGAGGGCAGATTTTATGGCAGCCATGGAGACAAATTTTGTGTAGGTACAGTGGCAGAATCCCTATTGCTTTGGACAGAATCGTTATTTCTGCACTGAATAATTATTACGTATTCTTCAAACATTGTCTGATACAGCAGCAAACTATTACATTCATACGTTTATTGCTTTTCTTAAAAAAAAATTCCTAAAGATCGCGTCGTTTTTCGATCGTCACACTAGGGAGACCCCTTCATGCGCCGATTGACCTTTACGTCTGCCAAATTCGTAATTTTGCGTATTTCAACATAAACCAAGCGGCATTTTACTAAGGGAAAAACAGTTTCAAAAAATTCAATTAAAAAAAATCGATTTACCGATTGCCTAGTACCCTTAACATTTGTTTATTTATATTTGTTACTACTAATATTAGTGTATAACGTGCAATCATATGTATATCAGTATAATTAAGAATGTAGAAAATACAGATCTTTTTCTTTTCACATACTTACTGTACGAATATTTTTGTCCCTCACTGTACCTGTTTCCGTGTGATAAATTAGGTATTGACATGTGCAAAAATTGGAGGTCTTTCCCTTCCACGGCATCTTAACACTAAAGCTACCACGGCCGGTCAAATGACCGTTTTTAAACTTTTGATTAAAAATTCCTCATTTATTGTTATTACTTTTGCTACTTGATTTCACGACTTTTCTTATAATATACATATAATCAATTTTTCAATATCTATCTCTCTTCTTGTTCTGCTTCTTCTGAGAAACATATGTAGCCTACCCTTATTTACCGCGACCGGTCATTTAACCGGTTGAAAAATTTATGTCGATCCAAAACTGTACAGCTGTAATTGTTTCTTACGTAGATGCACAGATTGTGTAAGATGGAACATCGCTGCAATATCGCTGATCAAATGGCAAGAAAATATAGCGTAAAGTCTATACCGAATAGTATTATATATTAGTGATGTTTTTGATAATATAGTATGGTTTATACAATATATATTATATAGCAGGAGTAAGATGAGGTTATAAAATGATAGTACATATATATATATTACATATCCGATAAACATTGTATAATGTACGGATGGTGCAATAAATTATTATTATTATTATTATTATTATATAGCGTAAAATCTAAATCTCGTAGACGACCCCTCCAGATTTTTTTCAACATTCTTGAATTAGCCAGAATAAATGCATAGTTTTTATTTAAGAAGACAACAGGAGAGAAAATATCAAAGCAGGAATTTTTGTTTCGGCTAGCAGAAGAACTTGGCACGAAATATGAAGAATCGTAAGAACAAGAAAAAGAAAAAGAAGGTATACAGGAAACATCGACAGATACAAGTACAATTTCATATGTATGTACGAAAAACGTGTGAACTAAGATATTGTAACGACAATAAAACCACCAACATCTGTTCCAAGTGTAAGAAACATGTTTGTGGAAAGTGTACAATGGAGAAACTTATAATCTGTACAAAAATGCGGTGGACAAGAGTGAGATATTTATTATTTATTACTAAGAATAAGTGAAAAAAGCTGTACGACTATTATTTGTTTTTCATTTCCTGTTCTTGTTTATAGTTCAAATGGTAAAAATAAATTTTTTTTATTATCATAAAAAAGTTACTTTGTTCATTATTGCCCGTACTAAATTGATTATTACCTGCACTCAATTGCAAAAACTATAACTTTTATTTAAACGACAGTCGTTTGACGGGTGCGGTAGAAATAGGTATATAAATATTGTCGGTAGGTTTAGTGTTAAAAAGTAAATATTCGCTTTTCGAAATAGTCGCCTGAAGCGATACAAAATCATAATATTGTCTGTACTTTTCCACAAGAAACGTAAACATTCGATTAAGAAATTTCTTGAAACCATGAGATTAAGGAATACAGTAAGAGTGTTAAGGACAGTGAGTATACTTCTTCTTCTTCTCGTATGTAACCCACCATGTACTGCTATGGTCATCTGGCCAGAGGACCAAGAGTTTTAGGGTGCCTTCCGAACCACCATATCAGTAGCATCACAGAAACCGTAAAGACGGTCATCAACCTTAGCGCTGATCATTGGCCATTGTAGCTTAAAACTTTATATGCGGGTGACGAAATATTACGTGTTTACTTTTACAACCCTTATCTGTAGCCAACGGAAAATTCCGTTTTTACTTCATCTGTGCGTTTTCTGGGAGACAGGACAATTTCATGCGCTTAAGTTGAATTAGGGGAGAGTCGTGCAGTACCGACCACTTTAAGTTTTTTGACTGTAACGTAGGCTAGTCTCGATAAATGAAATTTACAAAAAGTCACTTGTAGTATAAATGTAATTTAACAAAAGGAGAGAAATTGTTTTTCTTAAATTTAATAATAAGAGTTGGTAATGATTAAAAATAAAGAGGTTGTAATTTCTAGCGGATGAAAAATTGTCGTTCAGTACTGTCCAGCCACTTGGTTAGTAGATTTTTAGGTCTAATTGCATAATAATGTTAGCCAAAAGACATTTATACGTTAGAATAGAAGTCTTTATTCAAAATTTCTGTTTACAAACATCAGAAATGAAATGAGTAATAGTTTCTTGGTCTGTGCATTGCACTGTACCCAATCTTCGACAAATGTCTCTTTGCAAATGATGCACTGAGTGATTTCTCCATCCAAGTCTAGTTTTCTCTTTTTTGGGTTATCATCTTTTTTCTTATTTACCTTCCTCCCTAACTTCCTTCCTCTATTGTTTCTTAAAAAAAGGAAAAAATTTTGGTCGATACTGAACAGCAGTTGGATGGTCGATACTGTACGGCAAGCACGTGAAAAAATTTTAGTTTCTGGTGCGTAATGTAGAAAGAAAATTGCAGAACTATTGCTATTTATTTACACTCTATAGACTGAAGATAGTGTAAATAATACGACAAAATCATTTAATTATCTGAGAAACAAGAAGTCGGTTCTGAAAAATAACTTTTTACGCACCGAATATCATGTACATGAACTTACACGTTCAACATCTCGTAACGTCGGCAATATTAATGTAAAAAGTACGGCGCCGGAATATGTTGCATAGAAGAATAGTATTCATTCGCTTATTTACATAAAATGCACCCAGGTAACGATGGAACCGAGAACTGGCTTTGGTCGGTACTGCACGACTCTCCCCTAAAACTATTTTTATGTGATGTTTCCAATAAATTAAAATTGCTGATAATGGTTAATGTAAATAAAAAAATTTCATTAAATTCCGACGACAATTTCAAATTTTACGTGACTTTCAGTGGTGTCTAGTGTGAAGTCTGCACGAAATCGCCAAAAATAGCCCGTGGCACGTACAATCATTCACGAAAGTCTTCGTACATTCCATAAAAAGGTCAGTTTGATTAAAATAAACAATAATTTCGTGTAATAACATATTTTCTTATTAACAGATGAGGTAATATTAATTATTTTATAACAAAATGTATTATTCTATAGGAATATTTATAACAAAGATGTAACAAAGATATACAAAGTTTTATCTAACAAGTGTATGATCACTTTTGTGAGCTGCATAATTCATTTTCTTTTTGTCTGTTCAAATATTTCTGTAGAATAATACGTTTTCTTATAAAATAGTTATTACTACCTCATATGTAATAAATAAATAAGATACAGGAATCCCCCGTACAATACGCTATTCCTACAACACGGTTTCGCTTTAACACGGTTCGAGAATTGAGGACATCAACACGGTTTGAAAATTAGGAGCACCCCCCTTACAAAACGTCATGATTTTTATGTACAAGCACCGTCATCTAGTATTTTTTTTTATTCGAGCAAACATGCGTGCTGTCTCAAGTTTGCGCAGGAAATTTTAGAATCTTGAAATTTTCAATATTGTATCGTGCCTTTCATCAGGTTTGCTTTTATGAGAACAGACTGTACAGTTTTTCTTCTTTCCTTTCAGCTTTCCTGTCAACCGGATATCGCTGTCGTTGATAATGGGAGTCGTGTTGGAAACTTGATCACATTATGGTCGAAGCGTCTAACCCGAAAACCGATAAGGCTGAAAGAAAGAATGGTCAATAGGCAGGTGTAGGCAGTCGTTGATCTGCATCGGAACAGAAAACACGTTAGAATACAGCATCGTTTCTTTTTGTTTTTAGCCCTTAAGACTCTCACTGTGTCTTGTTTTTACCATATACATATAGATTAAAAATTTTTAGATAAGTATTATTGAACCTTTTTTAATCGTAGATAACTAATCATTCGTAAAAATGACGACCGAAATTTACACTGCAATATGTATGTGATACGTGCAATGTCAATTATTCCTTTTTAGAATCAAGGGGGTATTCTAGTGTAAACCGTCTTTTTTTCACGTATTCTATAGATTTTGTTTGCAAACTAACTATAATGCTTTCGGCAGTCAAACTTCCAGGGTATATTTATACATATTTCCGTAACATTTATAATTTTTTTTGTCGAGGGAAAATCAGAATTGGTGGCACTGCATGCCCTCGTACACAATCGCTTTTAAGAAGGTTGTCTCATGGCGTCCGTGATTCCGGCCGTTCTGCTTATCTAAAATGAGAAAACCAAGAAGATTCTTCATTAGGATGAGTGTGGCTATCGCAGGAACTAGAACGAAAGAAAAAAGTCGATAAATGAAAAAATGTTAGCACTTTGAACGTTGATTATCGATTTCTTCTTCCTTTTTCTAACTTTCGGCGGCTTAAAAAAATAGAAAAAATAAAGACTTTGAAATTATTCTAGTTCGGACGATAGCGATACATGTACTGAAGCTGCGCACCAAATTTTAAGCCAAATCGTCAAGTAGATTTTGGGACATCATGGACGCCATTTTAAGAAACAGATTTGAAAAAACACGTTTAAAGTTTTGTATACCGACAGTAATGGTCCATAGTAATGGCCACTCAAACAGTCATAACTTCGTTAATTTTAGGAATTTTGGCATAGGGATTTGCAGATGTATTTTTGAAACATCATTCTTTAAGAAAATGCCAAACAAAAAATCGATTTTTTCAAAGGTTCACATTAGAATACGCCCTTAAGTTGCAGCCCTAAACCAGTACTGTCCAAACGTTACTCATGAGTAACTGGGGTTCCCCCACGCTTGGCGGCGTTGTCAAGGATACGCGGGACGCTAAGGAGGCGACCATGACGGACTAGCGCCTCCGCGTCAAGGAAGCTCAGACGCTATTCTCTGTTCCAAATAAGAGCATAACTGTTTCGCGCATCGGATCCCCACTTTACCACCGTCTCCTACTCCGTCGACTGACATCTACAATATACACGGTGACAATACTTTCTGTATACTTAGCTGGAACGCATGTGGTAAATATTCAGGGATAACACCAGGATACGTCATATTTTGTCAAATTGTGTTATAGGTACATATATTAAACACTCATACATTGCGTAGAAGTATACTACACACACACACACACACATATACCATTTGCACACGTAGAAATAATTTCAAACAAATACGACCACTGTATATGCACATTAGCTACGAGCACGTGCTATTACGTGGGAGACGCATGGATTGGTGATGTAACCAATAAGATGCCGAAAGTGATGGGTGGTACAGTAAAAGCTGGATAAATGCAAGAAAAGATTGGCTGGATAAATGCAAGGTGACTATCCCCTCCACGTGGGGGAATCCTCCTTGGCGAGTCTCGACGCTCGACGAGGGATCGGTGTAATATGATCCGAACCGAAATATCGGTGTGACTAATACTAATTTAACGATGAAACTTTTTTATTTCCGAATTTTTCTTAATGAAACTTTTATTAACGTACTTGTGTGATTTTTCTGATTAAAATGAGACCAAACACGATATAGTTTTAATTATATTTACTTGTTGATACTGATTAAATACATACCGAAAAGTACACAAAGACGTTGCTCTTATTAAAATTCGTAAAAGCTGGATAGATGCAAGAAAGATCGGGATCCAAACATTGCATATAACCAGCCGAGGTGTCGATTCTATGTTTACAGTAAAAGCTGGATAGATGCAAGAGAGATTGGGACCCAAACATTGCATATAACCAGCCGAGGTGTCGATTCTATGTTTACATGCGGCTCCAGCCGAGCGTGAATATAATTCAAATTGTATCGTGTTTATATAAATGTATTATTATATTTATTGTAATGTACTTTATTATTTTACATTATCCTTTTATTATTATTTTAATAAGAGCAACGTGTTTTTGTACTTTGTGGTACATATTTAATCAGTATCAACAAGTAAATATAATTCAGACTGTATCGTGTTTGGTCTCATTTTAATCAGAAAAATCTCACAAATACATTGGTAAAAGTTACATTTAGAAAAATTAATAAATAAAAAAGTTTTATTGTTGCATTAGTTTGTCTCACCGATACGTTTTGGCCCCTCGTTTTGTTTGCTTGGACCTCTCTGTCTCCTCCACTGTCTATCCCTTCCTACGTTCACGCTCGGCTGGAGCCGCATGTAAACACAGAATCGACACCTCGGCTGGATATATGCAATGTTTGGATCCCGATCTGTCTTGCATTTATCCAGATTTTACTGTAGTGGGGATCAAGCAGGCAGATCAAGCAGGCGCGTGAGGGGCCCCTACGCTGAACAGCGCTGCCCTAAACTATATCTGACAGAAATAAAAAAGTACAAGATAAAAGTCATTTCATCTCGCTAGATTTAAAAATAGAGATTTTGAATCATCTTAAAAAAGGAGAAAAATCAAGATGTTGTTGATATTTCTGATAAAAATCAATAAAAAATCTCGAAAGATGACGATATCTTGTTAAAAAGAAAACGCCTTCGTTTAACGGTGTTTAGCAGTGAAAAAGAAAATATTGTGTAATATTAACTTGCAATACTTTGATTAAATATTGGTTGTTTTGTTTGAAACCTAACCCCATTTTTTGTACTAGTTCTTTTCTTCGTGTAAGAAGGCATTTTTTCGGAACCTAACTACCATGTTATACAGGGGATACCTGTATTACACGAAGTTAATGTTTGTTTTAATCAAAATGGCTTTTTTATGGAGTGTACGAAGACTTTCGTGGGTGACTGTAGGTTAAGATGTCCAAAATACTCCGCATATAAAGAGTTAACTTCGGTGATCGGGCGAGAATCAGTATATCCGACGTGGCAACTGCCGTTGACGTGAGTCTCTGTTTTGATTATTTTTCGACATGTAATAGGTTGAGAAACACTGCATCGCACCACCGAATTGTTAACCGGTTGTCCTAGCAACGATCGGCTTTTCTTACATCTCACGAGATCGACCGCGTTGCAAGATCCACGGCGTACAGTTGCACTGGTCCGGATTGAAGAATTCAGTGACATTTTATCAAAAAATCAACTTTCACATATCGATATCTACTGAATGTATACTACATACTTCCTAAACGTCCATCAGTCTCGAAAATGAAAATATTAATAAATTTTAATACAAATTTTAAAGGAAACGACCACTTAAAGTTGGACGTTTTAAGAATGATGTTTTCATCCGATAAAACTGCTTTCTTTCTTCTAGCTGTCCTAATCCTCTTATTTACTATTTTCATTCCGTTTTTTTCCTTAAATAAAGAGCATTCTTTCGTGATAAGAAAGCATACCTTACATTAATAATTACAGTACAGAATATATTAAAAAATGCTGAAAGAAATATAGAAAATTCTTAAAATTCTTTACAATTCACAAGGGATATCTTTTAAGACCCAAAGAATCTCACATTTTAACAATTGGAATATTTTCGGCACACCTTCCTCTACATAACTATACAAGAATCGTTTTCCCCTTGGTCCCACTGTTCAATTTATTACTGTTTAAAGGCATCAACGTTATAACGTAATACTTTCGGCTCAAGTCAGTGGAATTTATGTAAAATTAATTAAAACGTTCCATATTATATTACAGGTAATTCCTTTTCCCACAATCCTGAACATTTTTAATACTATACGCAAAGCACTGCAAAATATTTGATAATTTATTATGGCTGATGTTATATGACATCTTCTACAAGTATTTGCTCTCTGAATTAAATAAACTTTGAGAAGCAGGAATTAATGTAATATTAATTTAAAAAATCCATATCTTATTACACGTCATTTCTTCCTGAAAATAGGCGTTGAAAAATTCCGGCAATATACACAAGACACGGCCAAATAAATACGTAGAAAATTATGGGTCGTACTATATGCTATCTTCGGTACACAAACTATTAATGCATGGAGCAGAAATAATACAACATGCATTGCTGCCAATAGGACAACTTTCTGAGGAGGTTCTGGAAACACGTCATAAAGATTTTAAACGAATTAGAAGTAGAAATACGCGAAAATGTTCCAGAATAGCAACAAATGAAGACATACCATATCGACTTCTTTTAACGTCAGATTCATATTTTTCCAATATAAGAATAAAATCATGTACCAAAAAAATTAAAAAATTAGATCCAGAAGCTCTAGAATGAATAATTAAATAATATGAAATATAAAATTATAATAATAATAAAAACAACAATAATAACATTAACAATTATAATACTGTAGCGGTACTTCCCGACCTCGCCAGTAGAGGGATCAGCGGCGCACAGACTTTCCCGCAAGTCCACGACCATCCTGCGCTCTGTATATATACTCCTACGACCTGACCCTCACTATCCCGCGTCTAAGGCACGGGCCTGCTAGGTAGCCTTACTGATGAGTTCACTAGCAGGCCCCGGACGAAACGCTCTATCCTCTTTCCTCCTTCCTTTCTTTTCTGAAATTCCCTGCACAGCACAGCCGCTGCAATACTGATATAATTTTTCTTTAACCTATCTGTAACTTGACATTGCTACATTATTCAATCCAAATTTCATGCCAATATATCTTACGGTTTAAAAGTTATATAAAAATGCCACTGAATTCTTCAATCCGGGCCACTGTGCGGCATGGCTCTCTCGCCTTTCGACGGCTAAACAAACCTCACGTACGGTAGGTGTAGAATGTACTTGTACCCTAATCGATTTCACACGTCACTTCATTAAATTGTGCTTTTGAGGGGCCGTTCTAACTCCTTGATCGCACTTCTGATATTCTAAGGGGCTTCTAAATTAACCCTACGACGGGCGCGTAGCGGTATTTTGTGCCGCCTTTTTAATTGTTTACAGATTTAATTGATATTCTTAGTTGTATGCCAGTGTGTCATCGAGATATGCTTGGTAGACTATTACAGGAAACGTATAATACAAAAATCGTGGCTATTTAATTACTGTAGCAGAAGTAATTGATGAAGATGTTACAGAATTTCTGTCATAATATCGACCACCAGCTGAGACATCAGTCAACCAACATCGTATTGGACGGTGTTACATATGCATTTCGCATACAAATAATAGAACAACAATTGTTTATGACTCATGTCACCAATTTGTATGCAAAAGGCATAGTAATAAAAGAGTTCATTGCAATAATTGCTTGCATCTTCTTCTATTGTTTATTTTACTATTGCCTTTTATTGTTTGTTACGAGCCAGGGCCGTTAGCAACGCGTGAGGCCGGCGAGGTGTATTTTGCAAGGAATATGGTTTATCAGTTTGTTAGTGTGGTACGCGGACGAACCTGATGCGAAATCAGGGAGCCGCTAGGATTTTGAAAACGAGGACGAACCTGATGCGAAATCAGGGAGCCTCTAGGATGGAGACACGTGCGGACGAACCTGATGCGAAATCAGGGAGCCGCAGGAGGTTGAAACTTCGTGAACGAACCTGATGCGAAATCAGGGAGTCACTAGGATAATACATGCAGACGAACCTGATGCGAAATCAGGGAGCTGCAGGAAGTTGGAGAAATTACAGACGAACCTGATGCGCAATCAGGGAGCTGTAGGAGGTTGGATGAGTTTACAGACGAACCTGATGCGTAATCAGGGAGCTGTAGGATACGGACGAACCTGGTGCGAAACCAGGGAGCCGCAGGATGGGTTAGATTTCGTGGACGAACCCAATGCGAAACTGGGGAGCCACTAGGTTAGAGAAAACTCTTTTGGATAAATGTGTTGTGCGAACGAACCTGATGCGAAATCAGGGAGTCGCAGGAAATGTTAGTTTTGCCTCGTAACTCTAAATTAAAAGTCGATATAACTCGAGCGGTAAAGTTATATCGTGTGGGAACGTTCAACTACTATTATAAGGATTGCTGGTATAATTGATGGGTTTTGAAAGAGATTATGTAATTTATAAATGAACACTAAATGAATATTCAAAAAGTCAGTCTCTTTTACAATTGTATGTGTGTATCGCGAATAGTTTAATGTTTCTATTACCTACGCGATGGATGCTCGGTGTTGACGCACTGGCAATGCGGGGACAGAAGAGCGGTTTAAGGAGAATGCCAAATAGATTTTCTACCGAACTCGCGGATTCTATAAGGTTAACTGTTGATTCGAAAGGGAACTTGAGCCCGATCTCACTGGATGCAACCAACTCTTTAACGAACGTAATGCGACGTGACGTTACGAACGACTTTTCAGTTCTGCCCGAGAGGGTTAAAATTTGAGGGTTTATATACACCGAAAAATGGGTGGGGATCCATTAAGATTTCCATATAAGGAGATCTTCGTGGATCCTAGATGAATCAGCTTTGACTTCTGGTTGCTATCCGTGGGACCGCTGCTCATGCTCCCCTTCGTTACTCGCGAGATAAACATGAAGGGGTTTTAGGGCGTTTTCCTTCCTCGGGCGCGAGCTTGAGAAACATAAGGAAAGCGAACGGAAAAAATATTCTTCATACGTAACATGTTTATTCAAGTATTTGTTTTGTTTATTTTGTATGAACTATTTTTCATTTTGTTATTGTTGTCACTTATGCAATAAATTTTGTAATTATTGAACTGTATTAGTGTCTTTCTGTTTGCGGCACAAATTGCCGCAGCGCGCCCGCCCATGAGATTTGACAAAGCGCCCCCGCCGGAGGGTTAAACACAATATTTTTGAAAAAGTAAGTTGTCAGGTTGTATTTCGGCTGACTAGGTGTTCGTCCGGCTACACGACAGTCGTATGGTTCTCGTCCATATGCTGCAAGGACGGTACAAGCTTTCCTTACCCGGGAGCATATTCCAGTGCTGCCGAAGTCGGTTCATTCGCCAGATCTTAACCCGATCGAACATATATGGGACATGAACGGTCGGCGTCTTCGGCATAATCCGCACTCCCCGGCTAATGCTGAAGAGCTCTGGCGACGAGTCAATGCAGCATGGGTGGCAATCCCCCAAACTACCATCCAGCACCTGATCAACTCCTTCCCCCACCGTGTAACCGCTGTACTCCAAGCTGCCGGTGGCTACACGCGATACCAAGGGTGCTCATATGCATTCTTTGTACATTGCCTACTTATATACGAAGTTTTGTTATAATATCATTTTGCGTTTCTGAGATGGGGGGGGTGCTTTTGACCAGCAATGTATAGTAGGTGTAGAAATTAATTCGGTGACTTTGCATTGAATCAATTGTAGATCCACTTTAAGTTCAAACAGTTCACCGCCATTTTGGTATTTTGAAGTACCAACTTTAACATTTATAGAACACTGTATAACTTGGTAAAGTAGATGACGTATCCTAAAAAAACATTAGTAAACACGATGGTGTCCGGCAAGCATCATATTAGACATTGTATTCTTTTCGCAGTTGAATTGAAGAAAAATGCTGCCGAAGCCGCGAAAATGATTTGTTCTCCTTTGGGCGAAGGCGCGGAGACCTATAAAACATGCAAGAAATGGTATCAGAGATTTCAAAGTGGCGATATCGACCTTTCTGATCGAGAACGTTCCGGCCAACCAAGAAAATTCGTAGAATTTGAACAGTTGTTAAGTGAAAATTCCGCTCAAACTCAGCAGGAACTCGCTTTACAGCTTGGAGTGACCCAGCAAGCGATTTTCCATCGTTTGAATAAAATGGAATACATCCAACAGCTAGGCCGGTGAGTTCCACATGAACTCAGTCCGGACAACAAAGAACGACGATGTGAGAATGTTATGTCCTTGCTGACGAGATTGAAAGGGAAAGATTTGTTGTGTAAAATCATAACTGGCGATGAAAAATGGATATTGTTCAGGCAAAAATGCTAATTTTCTATCCTGTAAACTGAAATTCCTGGACAATCAAATATTACAATGACTCAAGCACGTATATTTTGCCATTACAACGACTATGTCCAGAAATCTCAGGTAAATGCACCTCAAGAGCGATGCGAGCAGTCACCGCGCAGCGACCCTTTGGATTTTCCCGACCGAAGTCCACCTTGCTGATTGGTCGGACTAAGCTACCGAAAAACATCACGTCGATTATATCTCGATCTACCTCACGGGAACAACACAAATAAAGCGGACTGCACGAGCAACTCTCTCATCATTTTAAACCAACCTAGTCATACACGGTTCCTACTGCGTGACTGTACTCGTGGTATTTAACCAATTGCGGAAGGAACACGGTACGCAATAGATATTATAGGACAATCCAAAGCGAAGAAAATCGTAGGTTTATCCTGGTGAACCATCGACATTCACAGTGAACTCACGTTAAATCCACGCCAAGGAGATCTTATTGTCTACTTGATGGGATACGAAGCGAGTGGTATACTACGAGTTGCTAGAACCTGGTCAGATTATTAATTCAGAGTGTTACCAGCAGCAACTTATCCGTTTGAATGATGAACTTGAGAGAAAAAGACCGTTTATTGGCCACGGACTGAGGCAAGTCATTTTACAGCACGATAACACGCTAGGTTGCACATCGCAAAAGGGACAAAGGATGTCATTTGTTTTTTGGGCTGGGAAGTTCTCCATCATGCGGTCTATTCACCGGATCTAGCCCCATCTGATTATCACCTATTCCGGTCGCTCCAACATTATTTGGCTGACACGCATATTAAAACATTACAAGAGATGCAAGAATGCATCGATGACTTCATTGCATCAAAACCACCATCTTTCTTTCGAGAAGGAATACGTCAGTTGCCTGAAACATGGAACAAAGTCATCGAAAGTAGTGGCGCATATTTCGAGGGTTCAAAGGTGTATGATTTTTTTTTTGGTAAATAAAGGGCAAATTTATTTCAAAAGGTACCGAATTAATTTATACACTTAATAATATGTAATGAAGTGTAACAGAGAAAGATTGCTGGCCACGAAACAGCAGAATATGTGACTAAACAGTCGACACATTTTAGACACAAACACGTCGATAAACGATAATCTTCAATTGTTATAGCGTTAATCTATAATTGTGTATAGCGTGTAAATCCAAATTAGCCGCCATAGTGATAAATCTGAGGTTGCCGATATAGGTCACAATTACAGTATCCATAGCAACTTTCACAGCAATCAACTACAGTTCGATTCAAATGAGGAAATCCATAAAAAAAACTTCGATGTCATCGATGTATCGACAAAAAACATCGATGTTTTTGAAAATATTCGTCGTTGCCACCCCTACGTATCAGTATGTTTGGAAACGTTATTGGCATGGTAGTATTCAAAGTTATCATTGAAGAGTGCGACGAAAATGTGGGGAATTTACAACAGACGAAAGGAAAATAATTATTAATTTGCATAACCAGTGCAAAAATGTATTAGAAATTTTGTGGATTGCCAATAGACCTTGATTCACCGCACAAAATAAAATTGATAGGTATGGAAAGAAAAGGGCCACAAAGTAATTCAAGAAGGGTCGTTTACAGAAAATTAACCCTTTCAGTACCTTGCAAGTTTTCATGTAGCGCTCAGAAGTACCTTGGAAAATATGCATTTTTCAAGACATTTATTAAAATGAACATATTTTTCTGAAAAATAAAGATAACCACGCTTTTTTTGTATTTTATTGTAAAATATAATATAGTTTTATATAAGGAAGAGAACAAAATTATTTTCCATAAATTAAAGCTTGCAATCAATGGTGACAAAAAATTTGAACAAAATGAAAAGCCGAAATATTGGCTCAAGCTATTTCTCGGGAAAACCGCGGAATCTTATCGGCTGTGGGGTACTAATTGTAAGAGGGTTAATCAGAAAACTGGACGGACTATTATTTGAATGATAAAGTAAAATACAAAGATAAGTACAATCAAAACTGATGAACACCTCAAAAATAATTTAGAAGGTGATTTATCTGCTAGCATTGTGCGTAGCTTTTTACAAAACCAAGGATACCACGATAAAGTGGTCCGTAAAAAATAGTTTGTAAGTGAAACGAATGGGAAGAAAAGATTGGAATCCGCAAATAACAACATGAACACATCAATGGTGTACTTGATTAGCGAAAGTTTTGCAGACAAGAGTAAATTCAATATTCTCGGGTCTGATACAGATGGTACTGTCTGGAGAAAAAAGAAATAAAGAACTCAAACTAGTAAACGCACTGCCTACAGCGAAACACGGTGGTGGTTCCGTAATTGCCCGGAGCTGTACGAGTGCAGCTGGTATAGGCACATTACGGTTTACTGACGGAATAATGAAGCACGGAATTGACACTTAATAATGCAATCTTACTTTTAGTTAAAAAAATGGGCATTAACACGTTAAACGCTGTGTCGGTCCCTGGGGATCGACATTAAACTTTCCGTTTAGGCGGCGTCGGTCTCTGGGAAACGACAGAATTAAATTTAACCCGTCGACTGTGTGGTGGGGTGTGACATACCCCATAATTTAAAAAAATAGTATTACTTTCTGACTAAGCATGCTCGATACTGCTGGTTTTCAGTACCTTCCTTCTATATCACGTTCTGTTGTTTCAGCGAGTCTCTACTGTTATGCAGTTAATTTTATAAAAGGAGAAAAAAGTTGTTTCGAAAAGAGGGATGGTTAATACTTGTGAAGTTCAAATTTTCCAGGTTTTTCGTTATTATTAATATAAGTGTTTCTTGGATTAGAAAAATTACTTTTATCGTTTAATAAGATATTTCTAATTAGTAAATGTAAACTTGAGAAACTGTTATATTATTGTTCTTAAAATAACAGCATCTGTTTATTTTCACTTTATTTAAGAATAAAAAATTATTTCTATGTATATCTTAATTGAATATGGATGAAAGAAATCACATTTGATATTATATTAAAAGATTATACATAGAGAATTTAAATTTTTAAAAAATTGGGGTATGTGACTCCCCACCACACAGGTTATGTTACGTTTTCCCACCACACAGTCACCGGGTTAAAAAATAATACTTTATAATTCATATAATATAAAAAACATGTTTATACTTTTTTAATGGATTTTATACAAACATTTTAAACAAAAATGAGATTTTCCTTTACAAATATTATGTACAAAAAATTACGATTTTATTGGTACAATTTCTAGTTATTGTTTTTCCAAATTTTGTTGAACTGGTTTTACAGCCGTATTTTCTGTATTTACGCGTCATTGGAATGGAAAGTAAAACAAAATTAACTCCGCATTTAACGTATTAAAGACAATTTCGTCTGCGTGCATGATAACGCCCCAAAGCATACTGCACAGAATACGAGAATGTGGATCTTATACAATAGACCAGGTATTTAAAAACTCCTTCGTAATCTTCGGATATTAATTCCACAGAACGCCTGCGGGACAATGTACTTGGAACGCAAAATTAGAAAATACCAAATTTCTTCTTGAGATGATTTAAAAACTGCTCTCATGGAGGAATGAGAAAAGATCTCCTTCCGCATATCATCGAATTTAGTTAACTCAATGTCCAGAAGAGTTGCGACAATTATAAAATCAAAAGGAAATCCTACGAAGTATTAATTAAGGTGTTTAACTTATTTTTTTCGTTGTGAAATTAATTTAAATTACCGTTTTGTTATTGAAACTTTAAGGTAGATATATTATTTTGCAATTATACGAATGTTATTGCTTGTATGTTTCTGTCGATTTGTCAATTTTTCTTGTGAATTTTGTAAATTATCTGATTGTTTTTGCACGATATCTATTCTAGAGATCTCCGAAAATATGTGCGAACTTGTTGTTTTACAAAAATTAGTTAATATATCGCTATTTTACGAAGTTTTTGAAATCGATCGGTATACGAATACACTGCGTTTCATAACTCCAAAGCCACCCTAAAATGTTTAATTCTCATGTATTGTGGTTAAAATGATAACAAAGCAAGTATACCATGCCTGAAATCGTGTTGACAAATAATGTTTACCCAAAGGAGAATAGACTATATTCCATGGAAAAAAGAAAAATGGTAGAAACTGGTTCATTACTGTTTCATAACTATAGAACCAGTATAATAAAATACTTCATTGCACATAAATTGAACGTAAGATACATTCAAATGAAATTGTAATAATAACTTAGTAATGCGTGGGTCCCCCTCTATTTTCAACAAGTTCATCTATTCGATTTTGCATACCCCTAATCAGATTTTGTCGTGTTGCATCTGGTACCTCGCTCCAGACTGTCGTGTTTGCAGTTTTTAATTCGAATATGTTCTGATATTGTTTATTACCAGTATAAATTTTACGAACGATGATACTCCGCACGTTTTCCATCAGATTTTGGTTATGAGAACATGCTGGCCACTCTAACGAATCAATTTCGTGGTCCCGGATCAATGCTATTGTTTCTCAACTGCTGTGCACGGCGGCATTGTCTCGCTGGAAAATCCAGTTTACTTCTCTGTTTTCATTTATAATTAGTAACAAATGATTTTGCAATATTGTTGGCGAAGAGAAAATCGCCTTTGCTGGTTCTTCCTCCATAATAATTGGCTCGCTGCCTATCACCATAAGAACGCAGCTTTAGTTGCCCTGTCCGGTGGAGATCGGACTCACTCATTTTCCTTTTGTCAACTTTTTTGTTTTTTCTTCCTTCGCTGTATGTATATAAAACGAACGAAGCGTGTTTGTTATGGCAAGCAAGAAACAGTGTACATATTAATGTAAATGCATATAAAGGGTTTGTCATTAAGCGTGATAGGACTTCAAATGTAAATAAAACAGCAACTATGTATGCTATCAATGATTTGTTTTTATTATTTGAAAGAGCAATCAATACTATTAATAATGGAAAATAATTTCAATCAAATGGCCACCACAACTACGCCTTGCGTGGTGCATTCTTTCGACCCAATTTTCGGTGACTTTTTCCAATAAATCCGCTGTTATTTCGTTGATAGCACGAGTAATGTTGTCCTTTAACTGGTCAATTGTTGCTGGCTTATTGACGTACACTTGTGCTTTCAAATACCCTCACAGAAAATAATCCAGCGGTGTTAAATCGCACGAGCGAGGTGGCCAATTGACTGGTCCATTTCATTTTTTCTCAGCATGTAAACCGTACTACACTGTCACTTTCTCTGAATGTAATGGAGTTTGATGACCAACGTGTAGATTTGATTCACTTCAAATACACCAATTTTGCGTATTCACGTAACCATTGAGACAAAAATGAGTTACGTCAGTAAACAAAATTTTACGGTAAAAATGATGATCAGTTTCGAGTTGCTCAAGCGACCAATCAGCGAACCTACGACACAATAAATGATCATTTGGCTTTAGTTCTTGGACCAATTGGATCTTGTAAAGATGTAAATGTAAATCCTTTCGCAAAATACGCCAGGTGGCGATTGTGGAAACATTCAATTCTTGAGAACGTCGTGTAATCGATAAATTTGGGTTCTTACGGACATTCTCGTTAACAGCAGCAATATTGGCTTCACTTCGTGCATTTCTTTGCCTTATTGACAATGCTCTATCATGTAGAGAATAAGTGTTCTCAAATCTGTTAACAATTCGTCGAATTGTTCGTTCAGATGGACGATTATTTCGATCATAAATTTGACGAAGTGCAAGATAAGTTTGAATAACTGAACTCGAGTTTCGATAATAAATTTGAATTATCTGTAAACGTTGTTCCAATGCGTAGCATTGCATGATGAAATGGTAAACCTTACTGCGTAGAAATGTCATACAAATATGTCACACTGACAAGTAAATATGGCGGCTATCCCTACCTAAAATCCTATCACAGCTATGGAAAAACCATTTATATTGAGAAAAGTCATTCACGACTCAGACAATATAATTTATTTCAGTATATGCCAAAATCCCTTTTTGTACGATAATTGAAAATGTAGAGACAGGTAGTATACATAATACATGAAAAATATTGTTACAGCATAGACTAACAACTCATTTTAGAAATATTACAGTAATAGTGAGAATACTAAATTAACGCAGTTCGAGTGTTCATAAACTGACCTAGCGATTTATAAACACTGTTTTTGAAAGTTCAGGAGAGCCGGAAAGAAAGTCCAATTTAACGCTGAAACTATTGGCTAAATTACAAATTCTATACAGTGGAGCCGAATGCTCAAATCTGGAGGTGTAAATGGGTGAACGAAATAGTTGGGCATGTCTAAAGTGATGCATAGGAGCATTGAAGTTCAACAAGTGAAGGAGACTACGATTGATAGAGTAGTTGTTATTAACTAATAACAAGAGTAGTAATAGTTTATTAATTAATAACAACAAATATGCCAGTACGTTCTTCATTATTCATTCTGGTTGTCGGAAAAGCTAGAGGTAGCGTATCATTTATACAAAAAGCTCCCCAAACGATGAGATTACCGCTACAAAAGTTCTACCTTGAAGAATGTGAGGTTCTTTGCGAAGTTTCCTCCAATACGAATGATAACCTCCAGGATTTTCCAAATTAAACATTTTGTCGTAAGAAAATATGACCTACGTTAATGAAACATGTAAATAAACATGCAAAACAAATGTGTATAATATGTAAAGACAATGTGTTTAAAGTCCGCTACTTTATTCCAATCTTGATCAATATTTCTACGAGCAAATTCTCTTCTCCTTTCTTTAAGGCGAGATAAAAGTCGTGGAGCCTTCACTAAATTTTGTCTTTTTATGTGAACACTACGGCTGATAACTTAGTGTATTCTTGGAAGAGACACATTTAATTAAAGCTCCGATTTAATTTCAGCAAGTCTTACTGGAATTATTCGCCGTATGAGAATTCGGCGTTCAGATCGGGGAGAATGCTGCTTCTTCAACCCTCCTTTCTTATTTTGCCGCTATTGATTCGGATTTTTCAAAAAATTCATCACAACATTATATGACCGATTGAATCTGCGTACACTTTCAAGTATTTTCATGTTGGTTTTATGAAAAGCTACAATTTTGCCCTTTTTTCGTTCACTCAGATAACTTCCACATGGCATTATGAACAGAAGAAATGCTTTTATACTTACGATGCGTTAACAAAAGTAAGACTGATATAATATCGATAGAAAACAATGGTTATATGATTGGTTCTATAGTTATGGAACAACAGATAATTTTTCTGCCGTTTTTTTTTTTATCTAAAGAATATAATCTATCCTCCTCTGGGTAAAGATTGTTTCACAATTCGATTTCAGGCATAGCGTACTTGGTTTATTTTTATTTTAATATAATTATCAAACGCTACTTTCTACACCCACTGTAATTGTGGCAAGCGCCACGAAAATTACATTTTGTTCTTAAGCCATATTGCAGTTATACGAAATATTACTGTATTGTACAAGTAATTCAGAGTACTTATAATCATTTTATGTGACTTAAAATTTTTGGGATTTGCTAATTACAGTGAAAGTTGGATAACTGCCCGCAAATCGGGACCCAAGACGGGCAGTTATGCAGTAGGACAATCGATTCTAATTACAGACACGACTCGAGTCGAGGTTCGGTTTGTTGACAAACGTAGAGAAGGGCAGCGAGTGAAAGAGAAAGAGGTCCGAGACACAGGTAAATGCGAAAACTACGTATTGGTGAGACAATACTAATGCAAACATAAAACTTCTTTAATTTTGATTTTTTTCATATTAAACTTTAACTAGCGTATTTGTGAGGGTTTTCACGTTAAAATAAGACCAAACACGGTATAATTTGAATTATATTTACTTATTGATATTCATTAAGTGTGTCACGTTATAGGTTTGAATTATAAACCAAATATGCTTCAAATTATACCGTGCTTTGTCTTATTTTAACCAACAAAAAAACACACAAATACGTCAGTAAAAGTATAGTATAAAAAAAATCAAAATTAAAAGTTTCCTCCTTGAATTAGTGTTGCCGTACCGACATTCGAGATAGGATCAGGTTACACTAGTCATCCGTCGAACTTCTGTGTGCGTCAAGGGGAACCCCTTCCCCCGTGGTGGGGATTACTAGCGGGCAGTTACGCAGTACATGGATGCGGGCGGTTATCCAACTTTTACTGTACTTGGCTCTGTAAGAACGCGGGAGCCACAAGTAAGTATCCGAATATTTTTGTGACGCGACAATTAGACTTTATTTTGTTTAAACTTAATGGAAAATAAAAGTGTTACAGTTTGAATAAAATCAGTTGTTTTTTTTAACTAGAATGAATAATGTAAATTATTATAAAGTAATTAACTAGATCTTTCAATAGGTTGCTAGACTAAAATTAAATTAAAAATTAATTTATGTAATCTGTAATACAGGTGTCTGGGTATCGAAGTTAGTATCTGTACTTTTTTGTTTGTTGTTCATGTGCAGTGAAACAATTTGCTTGAAAATTTGTAACATTTTTAGAGAAACTTCATTCCCAAACACCATCGAAAATTGATAAAAGAATGCAGTAAATATAATTTCAAATTTATCATTATTAAATACGTCCAAGGCTTATAAAGATATAAATATAAAATAATTGTTGAACAAACATTTTTATGTTTATACTGTACTCATTTAAAGTTTATATTTTTTATATTAAGTACTCATTACATAGTACTACATTCTTTGAGTGTATCTTACACACGTTGTTGTAACATTTGCTGCGGTATTGTTTTGGTTTTAACACGCGATATTATATCATTTTTTTTCATTTAGTCTTATCTATCATCACTTACCAAATTTTTCCTTGTTATGTAATCATTTAATTCAAACAAAATTTATTATATGATACTATTTCGCGGCATACTTAGTCGGGAAGAGAACGCTATACAATTACATTATTTACAAAGGAAATACAGTTACATACATTAATATTCGATGTATAATACACTGTGTCCCATCTAAATGTAGCCACTTGAATATTTCAATCGTAATGATACAAGAAATATTTTATACGCAATTTGAATTGTATGGAAAAACGAATATGCCGTAAAGAGTATTTTTATTCCGAGATCATATTTTTTTAAATTCTCCAGGTCACCGATGTGTTTTTCCATATAAGTAAATTTCTTTTTCCCTTCCATATTGTAGCTGACATTAAAATCCGTTCAGAGATACACAGGGTGTTTCGCACCAGATGGTGAACATTTTGGTTCGGACAGACAAAGTATAGTGTGGCGAAAAGGAAAAGAAGCCTAAAACCTAAAAATTTAAAACCTACTTTGAAACACGGAGGAGGCTCTGTCATCGTATGGGGTTGTATTTCGCGTGTTGGTGTTGGTGAATTGGTATTCATCGATGATATTCTAGACAAGAACAAATATTTGGACCTTTTAAAAGAAAACCCACTAAAAAGTGCACATAAAATGGGAATACAGAATACTTTTAAATTTTATTAGGATAATGATCCAAAGCACAAAGCTCGAATAGTAAAAGAATATTTGTTATATGATTGCCCTAAAGTTTCACCCACCTCCACAGTCACCAGACTTGAACCCCATAGAAAATCTATGGGATAAGTTAGACGAAAAAGTCCGAAAAGCAACTATAAATGTGAAATTAGAATTAAAAACAAGACTTAAAGAAGAATGGGATTCTATTTCTCCACAATATTAAAATAAATTATTTTTAACACGCCGAAACGTTTAAATGACGTTATTCAGCAAAAGGGATACGCTATAAAGTATTAAAATTACACTTTTTTGGAAATTTGATAGATAAAATATGTCTTCTTGAAAATGTGACAATTTTTTGTTTAAAATCTATTGTACAATTAAATGTTATTATTAGGATGAAATTGTTTACGTATTTTCAAGCTACAATAAATGTTTCATATTTTCGTAGAGTAAGCAACACGACATTTAAATCATCCCCTTTCATACAAAGCAACAAATACAGAGACAGTATTGTGTCCGAATATCAATGTAAGTAACTGAATGTAAACTGCTCGAATACAATTCTACGTCAGTACAAAGGAATACTTTGAAATATTAACAACAGACAGTTAACGTATCACGAAAATGTAACAATTTCAGCTTCGATAAGGCATCACTTGTAATTTATCATAAGGAAAGGGGTAAAAGTTATTGCGAATTTATTATTAACAAAGAAAAGTAATGTGACAGATGTCATCAGAAACTGTAAAGAAGAAGACCGCACCGAATATAAGAAACAAAGACGTCTAACAATGTTTAAGCTCGAGGAAGGAAAGAAAGAGAAACAAGAAAAATCGTACGACGAATTAAAGAAACCCTGAATCCATTTGTTTGTGCGCCAGGTAGCATTTTCGCCGGACATGGTAGGAAACTAAATTGGACAATAGATGGTCGTTAGTCCTCGTTTATTGACTCCGTCACGTGAATACAATCTACAATGCGAAACCTTTTGGTCCGTAAACAGTTTTAACACCTGACGCAACATAGCCGCCAAATACGTTGGCACAGGGGCGCTAATAAATCGATATAAATTCCAGATACCAGAACACGCGGCGCGGGCCGCCTAAATAAACTTCAGCAATTATGTGCGGTTACCAGGACGCGGCACGTGTGCTCAAACAAACTTTTCTCTCGATGGATAGCACGCAGATCGCAATGTGTCGTCTCTGTCTCCCGACTTTTCGGCACCCTGCGCCGATTAGCGCACCCTTCCTACAATATTTGCCCACCTGAACCTTTTCCAAACTCCTGGACACAGTATCCTGCTATCGCGACATCTGTGCGACACCATACCTGGGAAAAGACCCCTTTTTCCGATCCCTTACCGATAGCCATAATCCTATCGTCCCTCTGGCGCGAGTCTTGGGCGCCACACCTTATCCTAACAGTCCCACGATCTCCTAAGGACCCCTTCCGAATTTCGGGACTTAGGCGCCTCCCACACTTACCCCTCCAAAAAGGGAACAGATATAAATACAGGTTCCGAACGAGGAAAACGCAGTCTTCTGAGAAAAAAGCAACAGTTAAGAGTATAAGCGCGTTCTTTGTAAAATCTACTGTATATATTTTCGAATAAACCTATACAGGTAAACCAGAAGAGCAATCTTTGGAGCACCTCGACAGCAAATGCAAGTCATTCGCGCAGCGTGGAGACGTTCTTTATATAATTTACAGGAGAGCGCAAGGGAGTCACAAAGGCACCGGTACATTTTGAAACTCGCAGGTTCAATTTAACGACAGCGGTCGCCCGCTCGGGGTCCGAACTCTGTCGTTGCATTGACGTTCGAAGGTAAGTACGGGGGTGAGACGGGTCACGACCGTGAGAGTAAAATAACTCAAAATTATTTTGAACGTGTCACAATATTCTGCTCTCGAGACCACGCTGAGGACGCAGCCAACCGTCGCACAGCGGGGCAGAATACCGAAAACATGGCATAAATTGAAAGTGGTGTTGTTTATGTAAATTTTTATAAGATTAGTTAAAAGGAGTCTAAAGTAATTAAACAAATTATTAGCGCAGGCGTGTTTAGGTGGAAAGGTAATTCACTCAGGCACAAAATAACACACGTGGTTTAGGATCACACTGGATATATTTCAGAAGACAAATGCTCTCGATCCTCGTGGTTCAGAAGGATTGTATGCACACAAAGCGGAAGTGCAGCGAGTTCGTATACACCAGTGACAAAGAACGGACGCTGCCAAGCAACGGCCCGCGTAATGCCCCAAAAGTTTATCCGCGAGTATCGAATACCAAATCAGCATCTCTAACACGAACAAAAAATTAGAAAAATATAAGTTTTATTTTTTTACCAACAGCATCGTTAATCATCATCCGAACAGGTTCTTTCTTCTGATGAGGAATTAACTCCAGAGATCATGTCAACTACCCTTCGTGATGTTGTAGCCTGTGGTGATTCCAATGTCTATGACTTTCGTAGGGAATGACTATACAGTGAATCCTCCCACATTGACCCTGTTGGTACAGTGAATCCTCCCACATTGACCCTGTTGATACAGTGAATCCTCCCACATTGACCTAGTTGGCACTACGCTCACACTGACCTTATTGCTATTCCTACGCTTATGGCACAGTCAGTCAAGCGTGTGATTCGTCTAATGCGATGCGCGGAGGCGGTTCTTTTGACGACAGTTCACGGCTTGGTAGTTCATAATACAATAACATAACTTTTCTAATTTTACTTTTTTTTATCTGAACATTTGTTTAACATATTGGTGAGATTTTTCCGATTAAAATGATATCAAACACGATATATTTTGGACCACATTTACTTACTTCATACTTATTGTATAACTCATTTTACTCCATTATCGCCTTGATTAGATTACAAAAATCGGTTGCTAGTCACGTTTGAGATTATAATAGTATAATATTTCTAATACACTATGAATTACAGAACTGTAAAGTACAAAAATATTTGACATTAAATAATCTTTACAATGAGATGATATGTATATAAATATGTAATCGACTTCACACACAAAAAGTTTGGATCATTTAACCTGACTGAAAAATTTGTCGAGTTTCAAACCTACCCAACCATAACTTTGCTCATATGTATTTATAATATATTGAAATTCTGTATTTTATCGAAAAGAGTACGAAATCTTCAGTGATCGTTTTATGACTCTTTAAAAAGTCATTTTGTCAAAAATAATAGGAAAGTTGTGAAAACTGAAAAAAATGTTGAAAAAATTTTTGAAACTTCCGAAAAGTTTGCTGAGTTGAAAAATGTAATTGTAGTCTTGTAGTCTTAAACAGACTGTACCTCCACATCCGTCAAACGTAGGCTGTTCCACCACGGCCCGAAAATGTAGGCTGCTTCGCTCACACTGACCGTAAAATGTAGGCATGATTCTCACACTGACCATCAAACGTAGGCTGTTCCCCCACATTATCGAGACACAGCTTACATTCGACCGACAATGTGTAGAGATGTTTCATGTATTTTGCCAGCAATCCGTTTTTGTAATTCATTCGAAGCGATAATGAAATGAGTTACTCGATAAGTATTAATAAGTAAATGTGATCCAAATTATATCATGTTTGGTCTCATTTTGATCAGAACAATCTCATCAATATGTTATAAACTTTTTCATACAGAAAAAGTTAAAAATAAAAAAGTTTAAGTGTCGTCTTTATTATAACATTTGGTACGCGGGTATTTAAATCTCTCGGTTGCCTCGACTCTCATTCCATCCTTCTCTTTTATTAGCTGTCCTTTTCTTTGTTCGGTGAACTTCAAAGGTGCGCCGCGAGGCTGGAAATGTAGTCTCGGTATGCCCAAACTGACCTAATTCGATTCTGAGCTGAGGGTCAATGTGGGGGGATTTACTGTACTGTCACTTGCTAATTACTTGGATGTAGGACTGCCTTGATTGGGGGATTATGGGCCAAGACCGTTCGTCCATTGTGTCGATAGCAGGCCGCGTCAACGATTCCTAATCACAACAAAAAATTCGAACTGCCTCTGTTGGATCGCGATCGTCGATCGTCGATCGTCGACCCAGTTCAGTCGTTTCTCGCCGCTCAACAGTAGCAGTCGGCTCACAATTCTCATATCGTCTCTTCAGCGAGTCATCTGCTCGCGTAACTCACGCTTCGCGCTCAGGGCTGAGCGGTTCCGGTACTTCGGCGTTTTTCTTCTGACCGTTGGTCGAAGCCGAAACAGATAGGAAAAGAAAAAATTGACACTACAATTGTATATTAATTGAAACTAGTGCCTTTTTAAGACATTAAAGCAAAAAGTATCACTCGCGGATGTGCAGACTGAACTTATCGGAAATTATACTCGTGTCGGTGAGCACAAAAATGATGATATTTGCCAAAATGGCAAATTGTTGCAAAAAACTGAAACGGTGCCCTATTATGCACACCTTCAGCTTCAATTAAAAAAAAACGGTGTTTGATCTCGCTTGATCGGTAACTTCTTGCTTAACAATAAACAAAAAATGTATATGTTTGCGATACTCATCTATAACAGCTATCAGAGAGTTTGCATTTAAAACAAAAATAGAGAGTATGATACTACACTATAATATATACTAGTTACTTTAATAGGTAGACTGCATAATCCGAAAATAAAACTCAACGTAGCTCTTTAAATTTCGATCGTCAACTTTGAACTGACATATCTTCCAAAGGGCTGCAGTTTTAAAGTTTAAATTAACAAGAAATATGCACATATAGGTCATAAACTAATTACATTAATTAGATTTGGCAAATTACAAACTTTGTGTTTTGACATTTCGCCAGCTTTTCGGGAGAACTCGCCACTGTGCCCCGTCTAGCACTCAAACGATGAAATACGACGGTTCATCCAAGCATCGTTACAACTCCGTTCCACTTACTATTTGGGACTTAGGCACGATTGCACGAGGATCAAAATCTTCGGGAATTGCTGGAAAATGAATGGGCTGCTTCTTTCTAAGAAGACCGCGATAAGTTACGAGATCGAGCGAAGGAACTGTAGCGGCACTTCCCGACCTCGCCAGCAGAGGGATCAGCTGCGCACAGACTTTCCCGCAAGTCCACGACCATCCTGCGCTCTGTATATATATAGTCCTACGACCTGACCCTCACTATCCCGCGTCTAAGGCACGGGCCTGCTAGGTAGCCTTACTGACGAGTCCACTAGCAGGCCCCGGACGAAACGCTATATCCTCTTTCCTCCTTCCTCTCTTTTCTGAAATCCCTGCACAGCACCACCGCTACAGAACCAATCTCTAAAATACAAGAAGAGAATCCACGAATATTTAACAAAAAACGGAAAGAAGCACAATCATACCAAGAAGGTGATTTGGTAGCCATAACACGAACGCAGTAAGCACTGGGCCTAAAACTTGCATCGAAGTATCTCCGGACCACATGACATCACGATGACGTTGCGCAATAATCACTGCCTAGTTCACAAAGTGGGCGACCACGAAGGTCCCTAACAGACATCAACAGCTGCAGACTTTATGAAGCCATGGGTAAATGAAGAGAGTGATATTGAATTAGAACAAAACGAAGAAGAGGAAGAAATTCGAGTCATTCGAGGGCGAATGTCGATGCAGGACGGCCGAGTGTAGGGGTAGCGAATTTCTGTACATGTATGCGTGTGTGTATGTCAACTGGTTGCATACCCGATTGCCTTTCTGCGCGCGTGTGTGTGCGTGCATGTGTGAATGCCGCATCGCGATGCTAAGGCAGGGCCCGAGCGTTCCCGCTCGTTGCAATGACGATATTCTCAGTGCGTAACGACGAAGAGTTGTTTAGAAAAAAGCAGCTGACGACGAGACGCTGCCATAATACGACTGATTGTTCAAATCGTTAAAATTGTGTAAGACTATATAAAACAATGACACAAAGCGAGTTCTAACAAGAGATATATTTGAGGTCCGTTCAATCCAGCGGTTCGGAATAGAATGATCTTGACTCTTCCTAAACCGCTTCCCTTGACTTTGCTCGGATGATCCTTAGACCCGGGGTTGAGTTTTTGAAGGGCCCGGAGGGGTGGTGGTGTCAAGAGACAAACTCCAGATGCCTTCGCCTGGAACATGCTTCGTCTCTGACCTTGGTTACGTTGCTTAGGCTACGCTAGGCGCAGCATGTGACGTCTTACAATCGTTCAGATTATTTCAATAAAGTATATTCATTTAACATAAAATTCTTAGAATAACTATACAAAATAACTTACAATTAGATAGAATGTTCGAGTATCGATAAGCGTTGTGTGCGATCAGAGCCGGATCTAGGACCCTGAACACCTGAGGCAAAAGCCTAAATTTGCGCTCCCATATGGTAAATGTTTTTCTTATAACTATGCAAATAAAACAATATAAGAAGGATAATATTACATTTGTTACGAGCCAAGGCCGTGAGCAACGCGTGAGGCCGGCGAGGGGTATTTTACAAGGAATATGGTTTATCAGTTTATTAGTGTGGTACGCGGACGAACCTGATGTGAAATCAGGGAGCAGCTAGGATTTTGAAAGCGAGGACGAACCTGTTGCGAAATCAGGGAGTCTCTAGGATGGAGACACGTGCGGACAAACCTGATGCGAAATCAGGGAGTCACCAGGATGATACGTGCAGACGAACCTCATGAGAAATCAGGGAGCTGCAGGAGGTTGGAGAAATTACAGACAACCCTGATGCGAAATCAGGGAGCTGTAGGAGGTTGGATGAGTTTACAGACGAACCTGATGCAAAATCAGGGAGCTGTATGATACGGAAGAACCTGGTGCGAAACCAAGGAGCCGCAGGATGGGTTAGGTTTCGTGGACGAACCCAATGCGAAATTAGGGTGCCACTGCGTTAGAAAAATCTCTTTTGGATACATGTGTTATGCGAACGAACCCGATGCGAAATCAGGGAGTCGCAGGAAATGTTAGATAAGCCTCGTAACTTTAAATTAAAAGTCGATATAACTCGCGCGGTAAAGTTATATCGTGTGAGAATGTTCAACTACAATTACAAGGATTACTGATAGCCAACTTTCAATTATTTTGAGCACATTTTTTATTTTTATAAAATTGACTAACATGGAGTCGGAGTCGGCATATTCTTTCCCGTCTCCGACTCCGACTCCAGTAATCAGAAATGCCTGCCGAACTCCGACTCCGACTCCACAGCTCTGCTAGGGAGACCCCTTAACAGTGTGTAAAGAAAATCGTAGTGTGTTGAATTGTATTGCAATAAACAGTGATTCTCCGAAGCTTATACTCTCTTTTGAAAACCGCTCATTTTGAGAAGCCAGATTCTACATGTACAACATGTGAAATCATAAAATTATTCAGTCAGCGATGGACTTATTTTTTTAAATCTAAATTTTCCGTCCTACTCTTTAATTCCACCTTCAAAATACTAAAATACACGTATTTATCCATTACACGTTCTATAAAATGTGGCTAGCCAACACCTGTTACTGATATACAACCCCGTACCATTAATTAACTTCCACGCTAGGCGGGCGATTCTTCTGGTTAACCTCTTTTCCTGCTGTTCTCCATACCACTTTTCCTGCACAAATGTTGAATATATTAAATATACATTTACCGTTGAATATTACACTACTCCAATAATTCAACAATCCATAAATCTTCTGCAGCGTAGTATAGCAAATATTCTTTCGAAAATCTAATTCTTTTAAGTCTGTTACGTTAATTAATTCGTACTTTCATTATAGAATTCAAACATAAACACCAGCTTTTCTAATTCTTTAATGTACAATTTTAGATATTTACAATTTTTCGAATATTATCTTGTACTTCTGTAAAATAATATTCATGCAGCAGGATTATTCGATGCACATCCTTGCTCCCTGCCTCGATATGTAAGGCATAATATGGGGCTGTCATCTTGCGATATGACAAACGAACATATATTTTCCGTGCTATTTATTCAACTCTTAGCTTATGCTCAAATGGTAATACACACGTAAAATATCAAATTATTAGTATTAGGTTGTCCGGGAATAAATTGCGGTTTTTAGGCACGATGTTTAAACTTGTGCAACTTTGCTTAAAACAAACTTATTTAATCCAAATAAAATCCATTACAATTTATACACTTTTCCCAACGAGATACAAACTTTTCTATCCCATTATTATAAAAATTCGATGTCCTAGAATTGATAAATTCCTTAAAGGCGTTTTTAGCGTTGTCCGTGTTGTGAAAGATTTTTTGCTGTAAGTTGTCCAAATGTTTAAAAAAATGATGGTCTGTTGGCAACAGGTCAGGTGAGTAAGGAGGGTGAGGCAGTGTCTCATATTCCAATTCGTTGAGCTTCAGAAGTGTTAACCGTGATACGTGTGGGTGGGCGTTATCGTGTAACAGTATTGGACCTTTTCGATTCACTAAAGCTGGTTGTTTACACGTAATTTTTTGTGCATTTCCTCCAGCTCGTGGCAATACGATGTGCGACATCTATGCTGTAAAATGGTATACCCCATAATAAACATGAATTCAAAACTTGTAGTATATGAAGCCAAATGTTAGACTACTGAAAACCGCAATTTATTTCCGGACAACCTAACATATACTGCCGCCTAAAAATATATGAACACTTGCCATCTTTAATTACCAATGTTATACGAACAACTATTATTATTGTTAAACGATGTTTATTGCTAAATTCTACTATGAATATATACTTATTGTACTCTGGTATTATTATATTGAATAATTTAATTATTTAAATCCTTCAAATCCTTCAAATCCTTTCAGTAATTAAATGTTTATGCGGTGCGGCTACGCTACATTATATTGTGTTATGTACGGACGGTTTCTAAGGATTTCTTCTTTCACTTTATGATGACTGAATTGCTTTAGCGTGATCGTCTGTCTTCCTTAGACTAATACGAATATTTAGAATCAGGGTCTAATGTGAGGGAACTTCAGAGGAGAGCATAGGACCATTCTATCGTTCTATCGAAATAGTTTTTGTTTGAACACTTGCGAGAGCACGACGGGTACAGAAAGAACAGAATTAAGTATTCAAGTACAGTAGAACCTCGTTTATCCGAACAGTTCGGGGGACAAGACAGTTCGGATAACCGAATAGTTCGGATAATAGAGACTCACCAGCTATCCCCACCCGTTATATTATAAGTTCGGATACGAGAGACTGACGTTCGGATAACTGCGTTTGTTTAATTCGTTTCCATGGTTACACGATCTTTGGTTTCGTGATGGTAACAATAGAGATCGGTACGTATGTATATATCAGTGATCCTTACAGAATACACGTTCGTATAAACGAGAGCACGCTCGACCTCAGTTCTGATAAAGAGGCTCACTTAGGAGTTCGTATATCAGAGGTTGAGTCTGAATTTGTTCGTATAAACGAGGTGCGGGTAAGCGAGTTTCCAAATTTAGAGAAATTTATGAACGATTTCACAACTTTCCTCAGGCAGTTATTACAATTAAGAAAGTGTCCACATACTTTTGAGCGGCAGTGTACATATGTATTGTTGTATTTTACAGAAGGGGATTATCAAATTTCCTGGCAACCATACGTTATTAGTAATCATTTTCGATTTCAAAAAGTATACTTTGTTTTTGCTCAAAACAGTCATGTGGGTAAAAATGGGGTGTAGCTTCCTTGCTATACAAACATGAAGTAATAGAACAAAACTGAAGGAAGTGTGAGTATGTAAGAAATATTAAAGGGAGAAGGAGATGTGTGAAAACAACGGCAAAGAGAACCGAGAAAATGAAATAGAGAATGTAGAACTTCTTCATTCACGGGCCTATATTTTGTGTCGAATGACGGTTGGATATCATACCAAACTTACCAAAGTTTGATACCTAATTCTTGCATTGGTGTGGAGAACAAAGACAAAGAAGCAACAATGTTTGCTTCGTTGTAAGGCTTCATGAACTATGTTTCATCTTTTCTTACGGAGTATAACGTTGTAAGAAAATACACTAAGCTATTCGAACGGACCCTAAACATAAACGTAATTTATATCGTAAGCGGGATTTACGACCCCGCGAAATTTCATCAGTGAATTGCGGTGTGCGGGACATAACAGTACACATTAGCAGCTTTGTCAAGCGCCTATAGGCGCCGATAGCAATCACAAAACTTGTTTACCTTTGAAGGCTACTGTATTTTTCAAAAATGGAAAACCTCGACTTTATCCTAGTAAACATTATAGACAGTTTTCACGTACATGTGTTTTGGGGTTTCTTTATGGTCCCGTGTTATTTATTCAAACACAAACTTCTTTTATACGGCTGGCCAGAAAGGTCTCCCTCCAAATCCTTATCTACCTGTCGCGGGAGTATTTCCCTCGTAAAGAATAATTAATCCTTTGACTGCTATTGTCCCCTATAAGCGTTTGACAAAGCTGCTACCGTGTACTGTCGACGCTGCCACATCCTAACAGGCACCGCTTGGGGCCGTTAGAATTTCTTAAACATAATTAAGAAACGTAACATAGGTTTCGAACCCAGGCGCAGCCTACCCCCCGCAATAAATAACATTGTAACCTGGGATTCCAAGACATTCTGTCACCGTATGGACGAAAGTCCGTTAAAATCATATCTGCAAAACACTCGTCCCTAAAAATCGTGGTAATTATTTACAAAGCGGACGACATCACCGATTTTTATGACCTCAAAATATGTTGTCAGGGCCAACATTCTGAACAACTTTTCCCTATACATATAACCGCTGCACAGCTTTAGTTTCCGAGATATTCGTAAAAATATATTCGATACTACAGTCAGCGAAATTTCCATATTTCCACGTAATATTTCTTCGAAATATCGGATAATTTATACAAAATAAACAGGTTCTAATTACAGGTTCTAATCTATCGATAGTAGGTTGATTGCAAACACAACTGAATAACTCTAAGGTAAAATATGTCTTTATTCAAGCAATTATTTTCATGAGTACGTAGTTTTAGTAAAACGATATGCGAAATTTCTATAGTACCACTTAGTATAGTGCTTTATTTACTCTATACAGCCAAAATATTTTATTTAATAATTACATGTTAATAACGTGTACGACTTCCATTTTTGTGGATGACTTGAAAAATTCTGTTAGTCATGCTTTTAATTAAGGTTTGAAGGGTCGACATGTGTATACTAAACCACGCTTGCCTTATACTGTCTTTCAGTTCTGCAACTGTAGCAAATTGTTTTGCGTTTGCGTACACCTTGCGAGCTAGTATTACCCAAAGGATTTCGATTGGATTGAGGTCTGGAGAACAGGCGTGCCACTGCATTAATCGAATATTTTTTCTCCGAAACCATTCTTTACTTAATTTTGAATTGTGAATGGGCGCGTTATCTTGTTCAAATATGCAGTCTTCAGAATCCGTTTGTTCAATGAATGGATTTAAAACATCCTCTAAAAGTTCTACATACTTTTTAGAGTTCATCTTCGATGATATCCAGTATATTGGTGTCTTTGCAGTATAGCTAAATGCAGCCCAAATCATCATGCTTCCACTACCAAAATTTCGACTCATAGCAATGTCCTTTGTTTTGCTTAAATCATGCCAGTAAAACATACAACCATCTGGCTCATCTAGATTAAATTTATTTTCATCCGAAAAAATGACGTGTTCCCATTCTTTATCCCAAGTCATGTGATTTTTAGCAAACGCGAGTCTCGCTTCTTTATGATGAAGCGTTTAAGCTGGTTTCAAAATTTTTTTAGTCCACTCGAAGCGTTTGCTATTTCGTAAAATTTGTTGCACACGCCTTTTAGTAACCGGAAGATTTAAATCCGCTTGTATTTTACCCGCTGTTACATTCTTACTTAATGCAGCTCGCAAAATTAACGAAGTATGCCTCCGCGTCAGTTTTGTTACGAGCCGAGGGCTGAGGCCCGCTTGCGCAGCCGAGGATCGGTTTTTAGTTTAGAATTTGTTAGTCGTGTACGAACTGATGCTTATTTCATCACCGCGTGCCACAGGATAGTTAGTAATTTGACCTCGTAGCTTTTATATTTTAATTGCAATACATCTCGAGCGGCTGAAGTGTATTACCGTGGGTTCGCCTCGAGTTGAAAATTAGGAGATTGAATTAGTTTGTAAAATGAAAGTACTCAATGATGCAAAAGATCAAGGTACATATATTGAAGTTAAAATTGATAGCTTTACAATTGTTAAAGGTTCGTGTTGTCGCGGTAGCCAAGTACCTACCCTCTCGGTTTTCATGCACTGAGAAATGCGGGGGTCGCGCTCAGAAGGAGTAGAATTTTAAAAGACGGCCTATCAGTAGACTACGTACTGAATGTTTAAAGTTGCTCGAAAGGGACTTGAACCCGATCTTGCTAATGTCCGTCTCGAACAAGAACTAGACGTGTACTACGTCCTGTCTAAGCTCTAATTGCTCCCAAGAGCACAAAAACCAACCCCTTTTTATACCCAAAATTTGGCCTAAAAAGTGGTGGGGCTACGCATGACCTTGCCTAGTTTCTATGGAAAAGTCTCGCGGGCTATGTGGCTACGGAAATAACAACTGCATTCATACGTATGCATATCAGAACCCTTTAGGGGAGTCGAAGACTAAACTATGACGGAAGAGTCCGTACGTAACAGCTTCTTATTTCCGCCCTTCGGATGATTTTTCCCATACAAATCACCTAATCTAGTAAAATTGTTTATCACATAATGTGAACTTTTTATTCTTATGTCAATATCTCTGTTAGAGAATCCTGAATCTTTGTAGGCAGTTATTTTAGCCTTTTCCTCCTTATTTAATACTTTACCTCTTGGCATAATCAAAATAATTTAAATTCACCTAAAATTGTACTGTAATTTATAAAAACATAATGAAACCAATACTTTTCATATCTTATGCAATACTCACACACGTAAAAATGAGAGGGATGGAAGAGCTGGAACTATGGTAATCTCGCTCGAATTTGCAATACGATGTCAAATATCACCGTAATAATCAACACCAAACGCAAGAATCAGAAATACTAATGAAGGAAACAATTAAAATCGAAGAAACAAGTGTGCATCTAACCATTAGAGATGGTAACAATTAAAAACTTGTTCGATAACAATTAAAAACCGATCAAATTTTTAGTGGAACTATGGAAATTTCGCTGACTGTATATATGGAATTTTGCTGTTTAGATCTATGTTATTGATCTGATGTATTCTACAGTGCACACTACAGTCAACCCTCCTATAACGCGATTAATTCGCACCGCATTATAAGAAACTCAGAATTAGTACAAATCAGATTAACTCTCTGACAACTGAAATTGAAAAATGGCGATGTACATGCATGAAAAAAACAGGGAATTTCCTCCTTAATTTCAGCCGTAAAAGTGTAACAGAAAAATTCATGCTATAGGGAGACTGCTTAAGCTAATTAAGTTGTATTACATAGAAACCGTATTATGAGAGTACCGCGTTATAGGAGGGTTTACTGTACACAGCTCTAGCATTCTTTACTTGCGAGTCATACATCGTAAGGTTGGGTTGGGTTGGATTAACAACATATTCAATAATTATGACAAGTTATCAGATTTCTCTGTTCGGTCCTGGTACAGACGGCCGCCAAACGGCGGCCGCAATTCAATTCAGCCCAACTAACACCAATTTAGTAAAAGAAGATCTTATAACACATTTATACAAAAGTGGATCAATATTTTGTAAAAAAAAATAAGTAAAAAGTGTATATCTTTTAGTATAATAATTTAAATAAATTAATATTTTACGAATTTTTTACGTAATGAAATTTACTGTAGAAAAATAGACAACTTTAATCTAAAACATTTTTAGACTCTCACCTCGAATTTTTTACATGTAACAATATCTCTTACGAGAGTAAAATTGAAAATTCTGATTTATTCATATTCTTGGGCAGGGTCCATAATTTGAGTATACAAAAATTCATAAAAATTGATTAACATTTTACCAGAAAAATTTGAAAAAACGTTAATTCTTAACATATTTTTTAAACAAATTACTTTTTCGAAAAACTAATTAAACAGTTCAATTCAGCATTAAAAAAATAGGTAAACCGTACATTTAAAGTTTTTTTCTAGGACCAATAGCGTTTAAGATATAGCACCAAATAGATTTTTTGACACCAATTTCAAGGGCTGTTTTCACCCCCTGGATACGAACGATTGCCGACTTAAAAAAATATGAATGAAATATTTTGTTGAGAACTAATACCCACAAAAATTTCATTAAAATTGGCGATTGACACTTGAGTAATATCCCTTGTAAGTAAAATCTTAAAAAAATCCACCATGATTCCCCTTTCCCTACAAAATTTTTTGTCACCTTTCTCCTAAGTATTGATTATAATTTTTATGATTCTGCACACATTTCGATTTAAATAATAGCTTAAAATAAATTTACTTGCGTAACAATAAAGAAACGGCGAAAATTGCCACAAGAAGTCCCACAATTGCCAAAGAAAGAGTGCAGCCACACTGGCAGATGTATGTGGCGTGGCAAACACAACACATCAAGCGTTCTTTTTACACTATAGGCGTTTTGTACGTACGACATTCTGTGGTACGTACGACACGCATAAAGGTCTGTGGTGCGAATATTGAATTTAACCCTAGTACGATCTTCGGGTCTTTTTGAACCCATCGCGTCTTCAGTTATTTTAAAAACTTTTACAACGATGACGTTATAATACACGCGACTGGCTATCTCTAGGTTTCCTTAGTCCTTTCATTATATTATACAGTTGAAAATATCAGTTCCGTACATTCGGGGCATTTTTTATCCAAAAACCTTAAGTGTATAGAACGGAAGAACGCACTAGGGTTAAAATCATCAAACATCCTCTAATGGAGTCGGATGATGAGATTTTGCAACTTTTCTTACTTCGCAGAATGCGACGAAATCAAAGAGAAAGACGTTATTAGAGCCATGCACTCTGTGTACTTTGAGGATAAAATAAACAATGCTAATTTTGAATGCTGTGCATGCATGCACGTATGCTCGAGCGTACGAATAGGTATAAGCAATTAAAAATTAGAGATCTCACTTCCGGGCGTGCTATTCAAATCTCAGGTGCATGAGCCAACAACTAATTGCGACCGCGCACATAAAGGAACAGTCGCAGACGCACGTTCGCACACATTACACTGTCTGTTATACGTTTATTAACCCTTCGAGCCGGTAATTATTCACTGGTCATTCCCCGTCGCACAGGCGGTAATTTATTTGAGTGAATTCAGTAAGTTTTGCAGTGACTTTAAAATTTTATAAAACGGAAACTACTTGTCCGCACCGTTTCAAATTTTTAAGGCGTATTAATAAAATGCAAGATATCAATTTAATATATTTATTTTATATCTAATTTGTAAATAAAAATAATACTGCAAATAAAGAATATTCAAAATTTTTAACTGTATGGAACAGTTTAAAACATTGTTCAAAACAAAGTTCCACATCACAGTCTGGACATCAGTAAATTGTTTCCGTTCTTGTATTATTTTCGATACACAGAACACATGTGCGTTGAGGTATTGCTTTTTTACCTGTTGGCAGGGCATGAAACGGTTACGAAAATAACTGTTTAAAACAGTCATATAAAGGTTCTGATTAAAACAGTTACGAAGCACCTTTATTCCGTATAACTGTTATGAAGAACCGAAATTTCCAACTATTATCTGTTTCGGTTACGGTTCCTATTTCGGTTCCCACATCGGTTCCATAACCGTTATTTTTTCGGTTCCATATCGGTTCCGAAACGGTTCCAGAATCGATTCTTGTATCGATTTTACCTTAATTGATATCAGTAATTATTACAGCTGTAAATTACTGTGTATATACATATTTTTTACAAATTCATTATAGAAAAAGGACAAGCATTTATATTGTAGGGAATGGAGCGGGGGAAACTAATGTAATGTCTAACACATAAATCGTATCTAAACGTCAGATTGGCTTTTATTTTAAAACTAAATAATGTAATGTTTCCTAATAGCGGACGCGAACATAATGTCCGCCCCGCTTCGCGTTTCGTTATTTTATTTCCAGATTCACACAAAACGTATTTACAGGCACATACATACACGCACTCAGACACAGCATCTTTCGCCAATCTCGCACACTTCTCTGAAACTCTGCTGGATTTCGCAACGTAGCAGCGAGTCGCGAATCGACAGAACAAAATACATTTTCGCATAAACGGCGACGTTCTACAGATTCGTTTAAATACCCAAAAAGCACAAGAAAATATTTGAAGAATTTTAATATGTAGATATAATTCATTCTGTTAAATTGTATTTTTATATTTTATTTTTTGTACTAACTATAATACAAAATGAAATAAAAAATGGAAACAAGACATCGAAACTTCTATTTATTAACTTCCAAACCTGAATAATGTAGTGTATGTGTGTGTGAAAAATATATAGTGCTTCATTTATTTCAACGCTTTGTTAGAAATCAATGGTATGTATGAATGTTTCTCCTTTTTTTATAATAATTTTGTAAAAAAATCACAAAGTATCTGCAGCTAAAATAATTAATGATATCAATTACGGAAAAATCGATACAAGAATTGATTCTGAAACCGATTCGGAACCGATATAGAACCGAAAAAATAACGGTTATGGAACCGATATGGGAACCGAAATAGGAACCGTAACCGAAACAGATAATAGTTGGAAATTTCGGTTCATCATAACAATTACTCGGTATGAAAGTTCTTCATAACCGTTTTAAGAACCGAAATCGATATTGTAACAGTTTTCAAGCCCTGCCTGTTAGTGGTATTTTTTTCAACCAATTTGGTGCCGTCATTTCGTGAGAAACAACAAGTTGTTACATATTTGCTTTGCATTTTATGGTACAATTGTTCAAAGAATATGGTTTCTCTTGCCAAATAGATATTAACCACTTGCGTAATGATTTAACTTTCGGTTGCCGTGCCGTGCTCTACAATATAACATGCGATACGTGATGTCGTGCACTCTGGAACTGTAGCTCGAATAATGAACGATCTAACTGTTAGCCGACGTGACGAACACGTCGTTTTTGTTTCTGCGACAAATGCCTATCGACGTGGTATACACGTCGCTGGCGGCTTTGGAACAAAAGCATCTCGACGTGCGTGGCACGTCTTTATAGCGCAAGTGGTTAAATAAGTTTTACTTACAAGGAAGGGTATTGCATTATCCAGGTATCCACCCGATTTTGTTAAAATTTAGCAGACTTGTAGAATAGCCAAAAATAACAGACACGTATTTTAGTTAACTGCGGATACTCAAGTTTAAAGGGTGAAATCTACCCCCTGAAAATTGGCACCCCCAAGGCTATCTCGAAAACTATTAAAGATAAAAATACACTTCAAATTGCAAAGTTGTATAGCTTTTATGTACAATAATTTGGTAAAGGTGATTTTCAAAAATATTCAAAAATTTCAAAAATAGTGGGAGTATCTTTCCTTATAGTATAGTTTATCCCTTTGATGATAATAACTAAAAATGATGTACATTTAATTCTGAATATAACGATATGCTGGAAAATATATGTTTCAGTTATGAAATTTGAGATATTATAGATAGTATCTCGGGTATGATGCATAATTATACGTAACGCGTGCGAGCGGCGCTTATCTGCCATTTCGGCGGCATCCTGTTAATGATGGGGGTGGCTCTTGTATTATTGGACCAGGCATTGTGCATTCATGAAGCTCATTTATGTAATAATTCGAATGGGAAAAGAAGGTTTTAAAACGTTTATGGACGTAGAATCTGGCTTCTCCAAATGAGCGGTTTTCGAAAGAGAGAATAAGCTTCGAAGAATATCTGTTTATTATAACACAATTCAACACACTACGATTTTCCTATTACAACACAATTCAACACACTGCGATTTTCTTCACACACTGCTTATTCACCCGACAGAACAACAAGTGAGTCCGTAATGCAAGACGGTCTTCTTTTTAAAAGATCGCACTAGATTGATGTTTGTCACACACGGCACACGCTTCGAGAAGGATCACGAAATTTCCAGATCCTTTGACGCGTCCTTGTTCCGCTCATGTACACACACACACATTCCCACTTTCGTTGACGACTGTTCTTTTGATTTGTCCAGAAACTTCCCACTTCCGCCTCGCCGTACACATCACACATGCACATTCACGCAATACACGACACAACATACAACAAAATCAATGAACACATTAAAAAAATACAAATAAATTAAACGAAAACTCAAACCCGTCATGGATATAGTACGGAGGTCTGAAGCTTACTTTCTGTTAGGATCGGGTGTACGATGTGCACGTGTCTCCACTATTTTTGAGGGTGTAAATTAGCATGGACGTACTCATCATATTTTTTAGTTATTTATTGCCAGGAAATCTGCAGATTCCACTTGGACTTGGAAATCTTGAAGGATTTCCTGCGCTTTCAATAGAAACTGACGTATTATAAACCGATGTGAGCGCCAGACCTCGGCGCAAGAGTTTGGGCGAGAAAACGGGTTTTCCAAAATGAAATACAGTGAGAGTCAAAAGTGAGTATACACTTTGAAGGCACGAAATTGATTCAAAAACTTATGTTGCATAAATTGAAAATTGATTGAAAACATATAAAGTATGTAGGAATACAAATTAATAGTAAAAAAAAAACGAGTCAAAAGTGAGTATACATGAGTAATTAATAATGATTTCTCATTATTAATTAATAATAATATGTTCATTTAATATTTTGTCGATCCACCTTTAGCTTTAACACGTTGAATGCCGTGGTGGTCACCGGTGACCGACACTTCAAATTTAATTTAATTAAATAATTATTGATTGTGGCAAACTTCTGAGCGAACTTCATACTGACACAATAATGTAGGAACACAAGAACACGACTGAGTATTCAAATCTTCTTTTTATTTACGATTTATATAAGAAATGGTAAATTATATCGTGTCTGATTAGGTATGGCCGTTTCCACTGTGGCGTTCAACGTGTTAATTGCAGCAGCTAATCGCCTTGGCATTGATGCAATCAAGTTACGTGTTGTTCGGACAGAAATATCATTTCATGCTTTTATTAATTCCGTTTTAAGGTTCTCCTTACTAGTAATTTTTATTTTTCGTAATTTCGAGTTCAGTATTTCCCACAAATTTTATATTACGTTCAGATCTGGAGACTGTGGTGGAGGATTTAATTGATTTGGAGTCTTCTGTAGCAACCAATCTTTTACCACCTTCGCGGTACGCTTTGGGTCTCGATCTTCTTCAAAGACCCATGAATCCGGCAATGGAACTTTTGCAACACTTGCAACTAAATTCGATTTTAAGACATCTGAGTATTATACGAACGTCATTTTTGTAAGGTGTATACTCACTTTTGACTCTCACTGTATATGCACAGGCGTATGCTTGCACCCCCTTGCACCGTGAATTGTACGAGACATACTTTAAATTATGGAAAAAATCGCCCTGAAGTTTGTATTTCTACGCCTTTGGTACTATGACTTCCCAAGACATTTGGGGGAGCATACTGTAGTCTCTTAAGAACATCAAAATGTAACAAATAGATAGACCTATGTCAATCGGAATTTTGTTAGGGGTACGCCGGAATTACAAGAGAATTGTGCTGCAAACATGGTTGTCATTAATCCGGTTAATGTTATTACTATGCTGCTCGATGCGTTCAAGACGTCAGACTTAACGGAGACTATAGTTAATGATACAAAACGCGCATTAACAAACGTTCTTCAAAGTATTATATTGCAAGCTATGCAGAAGAAGTATACATTTCATGTAGAAGAGGAATCGTATTTGGAATTTGAAGATACAAATCGAACAAATGACGTAGACGTAATAGATACACAGTGGCGGACAAAAGAAAGTGTAAAAGGTAAGTGATACGAAACCACACCATAATTTTACAAAACGAAACTATGTTTTACAAAAGCAATGAAATTTTCATAAATGTGTGCATCATATGATGTAGTAACAACAAGAAAATCATGCACAGAAATGAGAAAGTATATGTTTTATTTAAAACAATGGAAGAAGTGAAGAAACTAGCTGAACAAACGTAAGTTTAATTACATGTTTCTATGATCATATTTTTTATATTTACGCACGTACTATTGCTAATATTTTGTATGCCCTCCTGTGCTATCTATCACAGGTTGTAGTCTCTTCGGACTAAGTTATTAATGTATTAACCTGGAATGTGTAAATTTAGTTATTAACTAACTTTTCTGATGTATATATTGGGAAAGTACACCACTTTTCTTGTACTGCTTCCCAAAATGTTTCTTTATTAGTGGGAGCACTTAAATGTTCCAAAGATTCTCAATCGGATTGAGATCTGGCGATTGCGTCGGCCGTTTAATTTTTTTCAACCCTTCTTTCGCCAAAAATGCAATTTCCTGAAAATGAATTTCTAATTTCTTTAATTGTTAATCCGTTTTTTTCTATCTCTAACTATTAACTGCCTAATATCCATAGACTTTCTATTATTCTTACTCATCCGTGTAAATAAAGTATCAAACAATAATTAAAATTAATAAACGCATAGAAATGAAAAAACAAAGTCGGCATATGTTTATTATTTTTCGCTATTATTATTGTGTAAAAGATTTTAGGCTGACTTTTATCCACTGCACGTGTCGAACAAAATTGATTATTTACGTACCACGTGGATAAGGTCGTATAAACAAAAGAATATCTATGTCGTACAGAGTGAGGGGATAACCTAGAATAGATAAGCGTTACTAACATGATATAAAATGTCTTTCTTTTCCTTGTTCACCTCCTTCCTGTGCAATCTATCAAGAGAAGATATTAAGCACAATTTTGATATACGTTATGTAGCACTGAATGTGTACTACACCCAATGGCGTGTCACAAAGCAATGCAGGTTTACATATTAATTTGTTATTTTAGTGGAACCCAGTTGGTAGATGTAAGAAGTGATGTCTACGCAGTCTGTACTCTTCGTTAGCAGGAGTATCAGGTTCGTTGCCAGATAGTTTGTGTGGGCTTCAAGTCTTTTATGATAATGTTTGCTGATGCGTGCTATTTCTTCTCTAACAGGTAATATTCCAGTTTCTTTATTGATTTGTGTGTTCGGTTCGTACCAGTCTGCGTTTAAGATTCGTCGTAGTATTTTGTTCTGCCATCTTTCAATAATCTTTATATTCAAGTCATGTGCCGTTCCCCATATAAGACAGGCATAAGTCCAAATTGGTTTCAAAATCGTCTTACATGTATAGTAATAATTTATTTGTGGTGTTAAGTTGTGATTTTTTGCCGAGAAGCCAAGGTTTCTGTATTTTTCGTTCAGCTGTTGTCTTTTTTTCTTGATGTGTGTGATATAAAATGTGTAGTGTAAAAGTTACAAACAATACTATACACAAGTGTCCATTTTAAACTTTCTTTCGTCCACCACTAGAGTGGAGGGATGAAGAGGAACAAAGTATATCCGTACCAAGCGCCATGCAAGAAGCAGGAACCAAAAGAACATCTACATCTGATGATGGCCCGATTAGTTTGGAATACAAAGAAAGAGCAATGGAATATTGACAGAGTAGTAAAACAAAACGTTTGGGATTGAAATCTGTACAATCAAAATTCAGGCGTGTTACTTTTGAAAAACAATTGCGTATTTGGGCAGCACAAACAGAGGCTGGGTGTACACGTAACGATAAACACATTAGCATAGCCAAATATACATTCGAACAGTTTTCACGTGCAGTTACGGCACATATGATGGTTCATGATACTGATTTACTGCGATGGGCAATACGAGCTAGTGTTCAAGAAAATTTAGTACCGTTTAAAACCAGCCATTTTTGGTTGTGGACGTTTAAAACCACTTACGGTATTGTATCTCGAAAAGTAACAAAATTTGTTACGCGTGGTCCAGCATTGCACGTACAGTATTTAGACCTACGCTGTGAGAATTTTATTAATAGCGTTAAACCATATACAGAGTGATTCACGCAACTGTAACAAGCCATATCATTTTTTGTTCAAGTCAGAAAAAAATGTTAGAGGAAAAAGATGATTGGTTCAAGGCGGACTGCATATTTACGTTCATATTTTTTTCAGGTGCAGTAATGCATGTGCATTTTGCAGTTGCACTATTTTTTTAAATAGAAACGTTCCTGCTTTTACATACATGGAATCCTCCCCTCATTCTACGTAAAAAAGTATTTAGGTAACATGGTCGAAAAATGATTAGTTCGTGAGATGTTTAAATTAATGTATTTATTAATCACATGCGGACGCTGCGTGCGGCCGACTTGCAGTAGTACACGCTGAGCCATTACATCGAACGCCTATAGGCGTCCAGAGCACGCGATGAGCGTGTGTATGTCACGCGCCTATAAGCGTCGTTAGCAAACAAAGGGTTATAGAGATGCTCAAACACTTCTCTATTGTATCCCGAACATTTCATACTTTCTTATTGTTTTTATAACCGAGATGATCTCTAGTTATTGTTGTGAAATAAAAATAAAATCTGTATTATTTATTTTTTGGTGTATGAACTTTCTTAATGAAGATATTTATTTAAAACTAGCATGCCCCGGACACGGCTCCATCCGCGATTTTTTCTGCGTACAGAATTCCGATTATGTTTTTTTCCTTAGATCTTGTAGCTGGGCGAATTTTCTTTCGAGCGCTTGTTGTGAAGTCTTTACATAGCGTTATAATGAAGCGTTTGAGCATCTCCTTTAATAAAGACATTTTTTCAAATACCTTGCGAACTGGTCATTTTTCGATCGTGTTACTTTTTTACGTAGAATGACGAGAGGATTCGACATACGTAAAAAAAAGAAGGTTTGCATCTAAAAAATAGTGCAACTGCAAAATGCACATGCATTATTGAACTTGTGGAAAAAATATGATCGTGAATATGTAGTCCACTTTGAACCATTAATCTTTTTCCTGTAATATTTTTTTCTAACTTGAACAAAAAAACATATAGCTCGTTATAGTTGTGTGAATCATTCTGTATGCTACTACATGTAGTATACAAAGCGGATTCAATTTAGAACTCCATTCTGGTCGAATTTTAACAATGCGAGGGAGGAAAAAAATTCAATCAACGATTCAATCTGTATTTTCAAGAACACATAGTTACACGATAGAACCCATCATATCTACAGATGGAAAATTACTATCACCGTTATTTTTGGTTTGAAAAAAGCTATTGGCAAGTTTGGACTCCGTGTAACGGCAACAATATTTAAATCAAAAAACATTTTTATAACTGCTTCGAAATCAGGAAAACTTACTTCGGAATATTTTCCAAAGCGGCTGCGTTCAGTTTATTTTCCAAATACGAGACAAAATTTTGTGTTAATACTGGACTCTTGGAGTGGTCATTCCGAACAGTTATAGATGTTAAACCAGACAATAAGGAATGTAAATTGTTGATTATACCAAATGGAGCAACAAGCCGTATTCAACCTTTAGATGTATACTTCTTTCATACGTGGAAAAATTTCGTTACAAAATTTTCAGACAAAATTATCTTGTTTAATTATAATATTAACCTCTATTTAACAGACAATATTTTAAAACCTCAATCATTGACACATAATCAATTTTCGTCACCATGATTTCAAAATTTTATAAAATATTCTTCGTTGATGTGGTTATACCGTCGACACAATACCATATTTTTATAATCTTGTACAGTATTGTTACGCAATAGATACTAACGTACAATGTCATTTTTGCGATGAAATTGCAATAATTAAATGTGCTTGGTGCACAAAATCACTATGTATACAACATTTTTTTATTACATATCGTATTTGTGAAAGATATGTACCATAAAAACACAAAGACAACATATGAATTGTTAAATAAATATAAGTAAACGCTTTCCACAAAGGTAATGAAGAACGAGCATAAATCATTTCAAACCTAAAGTGTGTGTTTATAAAGGTAATCGAGATATGACGTATAAAACACCCCTTAAAATCCACTGGAGGTGGGTACAGGTAGGAGTTAATTTGAAAAATTAAGAATAACTGAAAACACTGAAAGTTTGGCGTTTATGAAGGTTTATGGTACGTTAATTACTACTGAGAGTCTAAAAGGAGACTTAAGAGTTTCTACAGGTAAACGCTCCCTGCCTAGCACGCTTTACGTATGACTATGCATCATACCCGAGCTACAATCTATAATATCTCAAATCCATAAATGGAATGTATATTTTACAGTATACCGTTGAATTCAGAATTAAATATATATAATTTTTAATTGTTATCAAAGGGGTAAACTATACTATAAGGGTAGCTACCGACCCTATTTTCGAAATTTTTTTTAAAATCATCCTTACCAAATTATTGTACATAAGGAAGCATACAACTTTGCACTTTGAAGTATATTTTTATCTTTAATAGTTTTCGAGATAACCTTGGAAGGGCCGATCTTCACGGGGTAACTTCATTCCTTAAACTTGAGAATCCGCAGCGAAAAAAAATAGGTGTCTCTTATTTTTAGCTTTCTACAAAGCTGTAAATTTAATCAAAATCGGGAGCAGACGGTCCAATATCCTTCCTTGTCACCGCATACAGGGTGTCTCAGGTCGGGTAGTACTACCGGACAGGAGGTGATTCTATAAGCAAAAATAAGTCGGAAAAAAACAATAAATTTTTTTCGTTTGAGGTATCGTTTTCGAGAAAATAGTGTTTAAAAATTTACCAAGTACATGTGCACTAGCGGGGCTCTTATTTTCGACTTTTGAATTTTCTTCGCGGCACCCCCCAGAATAGTTCCAATTAATACAGAAATAATCTGTGAAAAATTCGAGCTCCGTCGGATAACGGGAAGACGTGCCCCCGGTCCGTAAAACATTAAAATAATTAATTAATTAAAGCCAATTTTCTCGAAAACGACACCTCAAACGAAAAAAGTTTATTCCTTTTTTGCAACTTATTTTTGCTTTCAGAAGCACCTCCTGTCCGGTTGTACTACCCGACCTGAGACATCCTGTATTACAAAATACATACAACTTCACATTTAATATACAGTATAGCGTCGATTTTCCGAACGTCGATTATCCGAAGGACCGATTATCGAAACATAGAGTCACGTATCTAAACTATGTAAGAATGTTTCCATTTTAGAACACGTATCCTTTTTTGCTTCAAATAACCGATTTTAGTGTCTTGACTGTATTCAGTGCATATACGGTTCATTTGAAACCCATCATAATGAATTGGAAAATCTATCATCCAATATATCTGGATTTTAAAACTGTAATTACGACGATATTCAAGAATATTTGAAAATAGATACATAAAATATGATGACATTGTTTTATGCATCCTTGTTGAAAAAAATAATGACCAAGATAAAAATATGGCGAGATCATGTACTATTCTACTGCACCGTGTAGCTGAAAATGCATTGGATTTTGCATTATGATGGGCAAACGAACAAACGGAAACAGATGCAGTACAAATATTTATTTTAGAAACAATTCTCATTTGGCTATATGTAAAAACGATTAATTTACTTCCTATATTTCGTTTATCATGTACTTTTTCACGCAATATACATCCATATTTGAAAATTGTTTTATTTCCAGTCGTTTTATGACATATTCACAAATCTGGTTTTTCTAATCCGATTATCCGAAAAACCGCTGATCGGAACGGGATTGTCTCTCTATTAGTTCGGATAATCGACGTTTTACTGTATTACAAATAAGTATAAAAACCAAAATGTATCAAGAAACGTACACCTGTATATACGTCGAACCGCCACAAGCAATAAGGTTATGCTGACGTATACGTGTGTACGTCGAACCAGCTCGAGGGGTTAACAAGCAGCACGTGGTTAGGTAAAAATATATTTTAATTATAAGGTGCCCAACAACAAAAAGACTGTAGTATAAAAGTAACGTCCCGACATAAGATTTCAGCGAAAAACTCACATGCACACCCCCAGCCAAAAACGTAAGACAAACTTCAGGAAATGGTGTCGCTTCTCGCGGAGGAACAAAAGACAATGAGAGGAAAGCACGACAGATGCGCTAATTACTCAATCACTGGCTAATTATATAACTAATCGACTGAGTCGGTCGGTAAATTGGGCCCAGAGAAAGCGACATTCAACACTATCAACAGTATCAACCCCAACCGCTCGAACACATCACTGAGATCTGCATTATTTTACTCATTCTAATAATACAACGCAATTTGAACTGTAATTTTGGCACACATTACACAAAGTAAATATTGTTTTTTGTCGTGATAGAATCCTATGCTTTAAAACTGGACCTCAAAAGTAATTACTCTTCACTAACACGTAGAAAAAAATTTTATTTTATTTACAATTTGACCTAAATTATAATTTTAGTTTTAATTCAAGAAAAAACTGGACCTCACAAGTAATTACCCTTCACTAACATACAGAAAAAAATTTTATTTTATTTACAATTTGACCTAAATTATAGTTTTAGTTTTAATTCAAGTAAAAACTCAAAGAGAAATCTTTTCGAACGTAGTTCTATTTCTATACCCTGTGTAACTTTCTTCTTTGTATTTTTGAGAATCGTTACGAAATGTACGACAGAACGTAGAAACCGTAGGAAAATTGGTCAGTGGTATGAGTTAATCCTTTGAATTCCTTTGTCGAGTATATCTCGATATCGATTTTATTCAAAAGTACTTACTCCTATGTCAAGTCACACTCGACATTTTTAAATTGCCAATTTAAATATGCATTTTACTTCGCAATATGCTTTTTTACCATAAATATCAGATCTTACAAGGGGACCTTACTATGAGATACTCACCGATTTCTTTCATCTTTATATATGTATATTGTAGTGCCGGACCTCCGATGTAATGTCACCTTTAAAGCATGGGCCGATACTCCATCGTTAATGTGCAATTAGCAATGAAAAGTCATTAATTTTCACGTGTACGGTATAAGCCTTGCATGCGCGACTTGACTATAGCAATGGCGTAGCACGGCTGCATGGTGCGAGCCTACCAAATTGACGACTCGGGTTCGATCTCGCTCCGGTTGACTTTTTTAAGTTGTTTTTTAATTTTTAAATACTTTATTTTTCTTCTCTACTGAACGCGTTAAAACCAATTTCTAAACATGGCATTGTTACACAATTAAGACACATTTTGTCGACGTTGATTTATTTCATGAAGAATTTTTATTTGCTTATTTCTTTAATTGTTTTCTCACATTCAAAAATATTTACAAACTAAAGGAACTAATTCTTTTTAATTAAGCATTATATTTATGAACTGAAGTAGCCAATACTGTAGGTATTATTTTAATGAAATCCCTCGTGTTTCCGGCATGCGACGACAAACGAGTGTTTGTAGAGCGAGTTATGGGAGTTTTCGTTTCCCTGGGAGTCTTTATTGTTGACATTTCTATTTAAACATACTGTTTACCGGAAACACGAGGGATTTCATTAAAATAATACCTACAGTATTGGCTGCTTCTGTTCGTAAATATGTTTAATTAAAAAAAAATTAGTTCCTTTAGTTTGTAAATATTTTTGTACGTGAATAAACAATTAAAGAAAAAAATAAACAAATAAAAATTCTTCATGAAATAAATCAACGTCGGCAAAATGTATCTTAATTGTGTTACAATGCCACGTTTAGAAATTTGTTTTAACACGTTCAGTAGAGAAGAAAAATAAAGTATTTAAAAGTGAAAAAAAAACCCGATCGAACCCGAGCCGTCAATTTGGTAGGCTCGCACTATGCAGCCATTGCTATGGTCAAGTCGCGCAAGCAAGGCTTATACCCTACATGTGAAAATTAATGAGTTTTCATTGTTAATTGTTCATTAACAATAGAGTATCGGCCCATACTTAAAAGGTGACATTACATCGGAGGTCCGGCACTACAATATATATAAAGATGAAAGAAATCGGTGAGTATCTCATAGTAAGGTCCCCTTGTTAGTAAAGTTCCTATACTATTTTCAATATAATTAGTGCAAAAAATTGTTTAAATTGGCTCCTATCAACCAACTGTCTTTTGAAGTATATTTCAAACAAAATACTTAAAATATTAAGTGTTTCCCTAATGGTAGGGAGTTATTAAAAAAAATTGAATGTTCAAAGGGTTAAAACATATTTTTTGGTCGTTTGCGTACAAAATTTATGACAAGGCATGGAGGTAGTGCATATCTGTCATTCAAATCAGAGCTAGGATTTAGCAGTATGGTACACAATGAACAGAAATTCTGTCAGGAAATAGAGAGAAAATAAACTAACAAACAGATGTATTGGAAAAATGGATTCCCAAGCCGCTGTGCAAACAACAATGGTCATGGTCTGAAAAACGAACATGCATTGCAAAACCATTTCGAAAGAATGTATAAAAATTAGTATTCCTTCGGCGGTGAAGACGGATCAAACTGAATATGGGAAGATTTTTCTTCGAGCTCTTACTCGAATAAAGGACAAATTTTAATTTGAGTCGACTTGTAAGCTCCAATTTTGAAGCATGGTATTTTATCAGATCAAACGTGAATATGTATTGTTAGGAATCTCCTTTATCGCTTTGAAATGCTTGAACAGCATTCGTTGAAATACGGGATGTACGTGTATTTTAGAAACATTACCATTCGCGGAACACAGGTTGCGTCTATCTTATTATCAGAGATATATTAACTTAACCCGTTTGCACTCGAACAGCGCCTTTGAGGCGCCACAATATTTATGATTCAAATTTTCCATTCTGTATAAACGGATAAATATTTTGTTCAGTTGCATAAACTCTACAACATACACATTTTACAAGCATTTTACCACTGAAACAAGTGAATTTGGAGTAAAACAAACCCTCTTGTTGAAGTGAATTATATTTGCGTTTCTAGGCTATGTACAGTAGGTCACACTGAAAATCGTCCACTGCTCGCTTACGATTAAGTTTCGAAAAAAGCCGTATATACAATAAATAAAATACGCTTATGATCCACAGATTATGTTCTATATTTACTTTTATACAATATAATGCAAAAAAATGTTACAAATTTTTATGAAATAATAATGAAAACTGTTATGACTACGTATATACATGAAAGGAATCTCACAATATAAATCGTCCATCTACATATATTTGTAAAATATGAGCAGTAAACATGAAAATATACAAACTTAGTATTTTGTAGGATTGTCTTGGTATCTTCTACTGCTCTAAGTCTAGTGTTCATCGATTTTACCAACTTTTCGGTAAATTCGTTAGATATTTGTGCCCATTCCGTAAGTAATGGATTTTTTAATTGTTCTTTATTAGTAATATGATGTTGCCGGATTCTCACTTCCAATTCATTCCATACATGTTCAATAACATTTAAATCCGGCGATTGCGCTGGTGTTTCTATCACGTTTGGCCAATTGTATAACAACCATTGCCTTACAATTGCAGATTTGTGCTTTGGGTCATTATCTTGATACATGTGAAATGTATTAAGAATACCCAATTTTTCCGCACTTTCTTTCAAATTGGTTTGCAGAATATCTAAATGCATGCACTTATCCATGTTTCCTTCCATAATGTGTAAATTACCTAATCCTGATGCTGCCATGCACCCCCAAATCATAATGGCAGTACCACCATGCTTACATGTAGATTTAAGATTTTTCAATTTGAATTGTTCATTGGATTTTCTCCAAACCATTACCTTCCCATCTGAACCATATACAGTAAATTTGCTTTCATCTGTGAACAGGACATTTTTCTAGAAAGAAAAATCTTTACTCATGTATTTCCTAGCAAATTCCAATCTTTTAGTCTTATTTTTCGCACTGATGTACGGTTTTTTTCGTGCTACCCGGCCATGGTAATTATTTTTTCGTAGTACTCTCCTAATATTTTCAGGATGCACTTTTTTATTTAAATATTTTTCTACATCTGCTGCAGACTTTGGGACACTTTTCATTGGATTTTTTTTTACTTTCTCGAAGAATATATCGTTCGTCTTGAACGTTCAAAATTTTGTTTGTGCTTTTTTTTATTTTATTCGAAATACGGTTTTCATTGTTGTACCTTTTAATGATATATTCTATTGTACTGCGACTTCTGTTAAACATTTTTGAAATTTCTCTTTGAGATTTACCTTCATGGTGAAAAATTATTAATGCACGTTCTTCTAACGTCGTTTGCTTTTTTCGGTTTCCCATTTTATTAAAAACGTTGAAAGAATATATATTTATAATTACACTGAATTAATCTACAATCTGACAATGATATAATAATAAAAAACAATTGACTGAACATATTTTAATTGTGGGAATCCCCGCACTTTATAAATGGACGATTTTTAGTGTGAGGTAACTTTCATAGATGCCTCTATATATCCCAATGTTTAAACAATACTTTGTAAAATTTTGTGTAACTTTTTACATTAGAACAAATAATAGTATAGATAAAATGTTGCTACATTATTTGCAAAAATATTATATCCATATATTACAGTTTACAAATAGAAATAAATAAGCAAAGCTGGTGGACGATTTTCGGTGTGACCGACTGTATATTAGATGAAAAAAATTGTCGAATGCAAAGGGTTAATAGTTCGTACTGCTACGATCTTTTGTAACTTTTAGCAATAGACCTAATATATATAATAAATCTTGTGCGTTGTTTGGAAAGGTAAAATAAGCGAAATACTCGAGAGTTATTTTATTCACTCATCCCAGCTCATAACAATATCTACTTTGTGTATTATGTACCAAAATTACAGTTCATTCGTGTGAGATGCGAAGAGTTACTTTTATATAAAATTGCATAAAACAAACAGAACATTTATGGTACTTACAATTGACAACACTAATAAGGTAAAATTAATACTGACAATAATGATAAATTTATGATTGAAACGTGTAACATATCATTAGAAATTAAGAAATATGCTATATTAATAAAATAGGAGAGAAACTGCATAGTATTATTATCCCTTTGAACTCCTTTGTCGAGTGTCACTCGACATTGATTTTATTCACAGGTACTCCTATGTCGATGCACACTCGACATTTTCAAATTGCCAGTTTAAATATGTATTATATTTCGCAATGTTTTTTTTTACCTAGATAAGCAGTATTACATGTATACGACCCTTTTCTGTAACAAAAAAATTTCTTGAAGTGTTCAGGTACATGATCGTTTGTACCTAATTGGTTCCTATCAAGCAACTGTCTTTTGAAGTACATTTCAAATAAAACACTTAAAATAACAGGGAGTTATTGAAAAGAAAATAAGGAGTTCGAAGGGTTAAAATGAGTGAAAAAGTGCAGGTTTCATTATCAGTGATGCGTTACAGTTGTATCGATAGTGCAGTGCGTGTGACCGGATATCTACGAACATTCTTTTGTGTGAGTACATATTACACGTATATTTCTATCAATTTCTGAGGTTTTGTTAATATTTTTATAAAAGATGTAAGTATTTTAGTATCATTTGTATACAATTTATTCTAACGAGTTCTACATATGTATTAACATAGCTTGTTGTACAACAATTTAATAATAAATGGAATTAAACACAGTTTTTGTTGAAATTAGTCGCTGTACAAATACTTTTTACACTGACTGTATGATGTTTGGGTTCCACACAATTTAAGCGAAAGAAATTTAGTTGATCGAATTTCGGCTTGTGATTCATTGCTAAAACGCAATAAGAACGAGCCATATCTGAAGCGGATTGTTACTGGGAATGAAAAATGGATTGTTTATAATCATGTGATACGAAAAAGACACTGGAGTAAACCAGGATTTACCTCGTTAACCTCTCCCAAAGCCGGTTTACACCCCGAGAAGGTCATGTTACGTGTATGGTGGGATTAGAAAGGAGTACTGGTTACCGCCTAATCAAAGCATTAATTCTGATAAGTACACTGTGGATGTTTATGCAATTTAACACACTTATATATTCGAAAAAGGCACATTTAAAGCCGGGAAAAAATATAAAATATATTTATTAAACATTTACAGAACGAAATACAGTTTTCTCAGAGTTTCAGTTCTATAACTGCATGGATATAAACAATATTGAGCTCTAAAAGTGTAGAATTGTATAAACATTTGCAGTCTACTGTTAAGTATTGTTCACAATTCGATAGACTGAAAGAAAACATTAAGGAAAAACGACCAGAACTTGCCAATAGGAAAGGAATAGTTTTCTACCAAAAGAACGCGAGGTCACACGTATCATTACAGACTCGGCAAAAATTGAGTGAGCTGAATTGGGATGTTCTTATTCAACCGCCATATTCACCTGACTTAGCATCATCAGATTTCCACTTATTTCGTTATTTGCAAAATTCGCTTAATGGAAAAAATTTCGATTCTCTAGAGACCTACCAAGTGCATGTTCCAAGATGTTTTGCTGAAAAAGATGGCAAATTCTGGGAGGATGGTATTATGAAGCTGCCTATTAGATGGCAAAAAATCATAGATCAAAATGGTCATTACATCAGTTAATAAAGTTCTCTACATTAAAAAAAATTATTTATGTTTCTTACCGTAAAATCCAAGATTACTTATTAGCCAACCCAATATAACAGTTCAAACATTCACAATTTTTCAGCGAAAATTACGTGATCCTTTAATTTTGGCACCGAATGTAGCGAGATTTAAGTAGTCGATTTTGCAATTCCGTGATTAAGCCGTCGAGCAGTATACTGGTACTTGAAAACAGTACTTGTAAGTCTGCACCAATTTTGGCTTTATGGATTTCGAGATATATTTTCGTTTCAGCTAGTGTTTGTAGATTCCATGTAATAAAAGTGATGTTGAATAGAGAATTTAAAATATCTTAAGTCTAGATGTTTTTATTAATAAGATTGAAGCACAAGATTCAATTAGAAACATTAGAATTCTATCGTCGAATTTTGATATATTAGATTCGAATAATATACAGAGTGTCCCAGCGTTTTATCGACAAACTGCGGCGGTTTATTGGTAAAACTGACGTTTAGGGGAGGCAGCCCCGATGACCTTGAACTTGATATATGTTATCAAGGACACCTTCTTCAGTAACGCTCAAGAGGTTTTAGCCGTCGCTCGTTATTGTTTACAAAGTTATTAATTATTAAATATAGAACACGAAAGGAGATCTATTTTGCAACAAAGTTGATACATGTCGCAACACTTGGCCATTAATGAATGAAAAACCCGCTCAAAACTTCAACACACGGGCTCCGCCCCTCCCCCTGCACCCCCATTCAAAAAAAAATCCAACCCAACTTAACTCATTCTTGAATTAAATTCAGGATAGGATAGTTTGATTTATCCCAAGGACAGATTAGGTCAGGTTTGGGTAGATCATTTCGGGTACGGGTGCGCGGTGCGCGGGGGCGGGGGGGGGGCTCCCTAACTTACTCTGTCCTTGAAATAAATCAAACTATCCTATCCTGATATAATTCAATACTGAGTTAGGTTGGGTTGAATTTTTTTTTGGGTGGGGGTACAGGGGGAGGGGCTCCCGCCCCGTGATTTTTCATAGTTTCGATGCCGTGTTAGCAAAAATACCAAGACGCATTGTGGCTGCCTTTGAAATAATGAGTTCTATGTACCCATTACATCGTTTAAATACTGATTGAAATTCTCATTTCGCATACTCGTCAACTATTTCTTATATCATAATCTTCTGTCCATTAACGATTTCTTGCTTCAAATGACTTTTCTTCGTTCATACATGTAGTATTTCCACATACGTATTAGTCGTTTATGCCTTTCAATACTCAAAACAACTGCTACATTTTGCAAACTTTTTTTGTTAATAACTTTTTAATAAAAAAACGAGCGACGGCTAAAACTTTCTGAAAGTTACTTAGGAGGATAACTTTGATAACATATGTCAAGATCACAGTCATCGAGGCTGCCTCCCCTAAACGTCAGTTTTACCAAGCAAACAAATACTGTATGCAAAATATAAGTAGAAACGGATTTTTCATCGAAGCATACAAAAAGTTGACTAAAGTCCGGTTCGAGATAACAAAAGTTGTAGAGGAAAAAGTTGAATGATATAAGAATGTTTATTTTTCTATAAGCTAAGCTTTTTATATGTAAGTGCAACAATGCGCCTAAGAAAATTTAAATGTATTTGTTTTAAGTGAAGACGCATTTCTTTTTTTACGTGGATCAATTCTTCGGAACATTCTCCATGAATGTTAAAAAAATCAATATTTTGAGAGATATTTCAAGTTTTTTAATGTAAAGTATGCCTTACTACAGAAGATGTTCAAACATTCCACCTTGATATAACAAGCATTTAACGAACCTCTTTTTATGTTTTTTATTAAAGAGTCAAGGTGGTCGGTAGTTAAATTCGAACAATTTGTTATAATTTTTTGTTTCAAGTCTGCCATTGACTTATACTGTACATATACTTGCAGCACTTACAGTATTTTTATTGTAAAGCGCATAAACACTGAACATGTCCACGTTTTCATTATTCGTAAACGTTAGCACCATTTTGAAAAGTTTTGAAACAAGTTATAACCAGTGTTGCATGGACCAGAAATCGAATTTAAACAACTGAAGTTTCTACCCGCTCGAACGTAAATTAATGCGTCCGAACCTCTGAAATATTAACAAGTTTGTAGTTGTAGCTGAACTCATATGTACAGTAAAAGCTGGATAAATGCACGAAAAGATTGGCTGAATATGGGTGACTATCCCGTCCACGTGGAGGGATCCCCCTTGGCGAGCCACGTCACTCGACGAGGGATCGGTGCAATATGATCCGAACCGGAATATCGGTGTGACTAACTAATTTAACGTTGAAACTTTTTTATTTCTGACTTTTTCTTAATGAAACTTTTATTAACGTACTTGTGAGATTTTTCTGATTAAAATAAGACCAAACATGATATAGGTTGAATTATATTTACTTGTTGATACTGATTAAATACATACATCAAAGTACACAAACACGTTGCTCTTATTAAAATACGTGAAAGCTGGATGGATGCATGAAAGGTTGGGATCCAAACATTGCATATAACCAGCCGAGGTGTCGATTCTATGTTTACAGTAAGAGCTGGATATATGCAAGAGAGATTGGGACCGAAACATTAAACTATTCGCGATACACACACACACACTTGTAAACAAGACTGAGTTTTTGAATATACATTTAGTGTTCATTTATAAATTACATAATCTCTTTCAAAACCCAACAATTATACCAGCAATCCTTATAATAGTAGTTGAACGTTCCCACACGATATAACTTTACCGCTCGAGTTATATCGACTTTTAATTTAGAGTTACGAGGCTAAACTAACATTTCCTGCGACTCCCTGATTTCGCATCAGGTTCGTTCGCACAACACATTTATCCAAAAGAGTTTTCTCTAACCTAGTGGCTCCCCAGTTTCGCATTGGGTTCGTCCACGACATCTAACCCATCCTGCGGCTCCCTGATTTTGCACCAGGTTCGTCCGTATCCTACAGCTCCCTGATTACGCGTCAGGTTCGTCTGTAATTTCTCCAATCTCCTGCAGCTCCCTGATTTCGCATCAGGTTCGTCTGTACGTATCATCCTAGTGATTCCCTGATTTCGCATCAGGTTCGTTCACGAAGTTTCAACCTCCTGCGGCTCCCTGATTTCGCATCAGGTTCGTCCGCGTACCACACTAACAAACTGATAAACCATATTCCTTGCAAAATACACCTCGCCGGCCTCGCGCGTTGCTAACGGCCGTGGCTCGTAACACCATCAATGCAGACGTCATAGAAAGAACTAAGCAGTCATTTCTTAACCATTTACGCGAGTGTATTGCTGCTAGTGGACACCATTTTGAGCATCGATTTAATTAAGGTAAATGATATTTTTTTAACGTTTCTTTGGTTTAGATGAAGAAGAAACACTTTTTATGGTGCTTGCCAAATTCGTCTCAGTATCTCCTAAAAGATGGCTGTAAAAAAATTGTAGGTTTACCTATAAAAAACTGAAGGTGACCTTGACAACTCTGGTAAAAAAGGGTTGACAAAAAATTTGGTATAATCATCTTAAAGCTTTCCTTGAACCATGTTATTTTAGCTAAAAACACTTCCGATCGAACCGCTAACAGCAGAATAATCTAAGCTGACCACGCTTCGTGGTCCATCCTGTAATTGTGTTCCGCTTTTATAGAAGCATTAGTGAATATTTTATAATAGAAGGAAAATTTCTTAGGTGGATGATAATAACATTTGTGTTTGACTTACAACAATATACTAAACACCTTTGAATTTTACCATAAACTTTAGTACATATACAGGGTCTTTCACCACCCCTGTCAAAAATTTTAAGGGGTGATTCTACAAGCCAAAATAAGACGAAAATCAAGAATAAAAAAATCGCGTCCGAGGCTTCATTTTTGAGTTATCGATGTGTAAAAAACGGGCTAGAATCGCCTGTCCAGCGGCAGCACTCCATACACGCGCAGTGTCTGGCATCGCGCGCCAAGTTGCTCGTACAGAGTGCTCGCTTACCGATGTAACAGAAACTATGACATACCATACGATGCGGTAAGACACTACGTTCTTGCGACAATTTATGAAGAAGCACACACCTTTCGTTAACGGCATTCAACCTGCCTACTTGAAAAAATCCACAAGGGCATATCAAAACCCGCCTCACGGGATTCTCAAGCAGAGAAGGTGAATGCAATTTCTAATTGACGATTTTGTCCAAAAAAATCATCCACACGCACGTACACACGCACCGCGATTATTGTATTCGCAAGTGTCATGTGTACACGCACCACGATTGTCCATTTCATCACACACACGCATCGCGATTATTTCATTCGCAAGTGTCCATGAGAATTACACGCACTATGATTGTCCCGTCCGCGAATGTCCACAAAAAAATGTTCAAAGCATGCACAAAAGTTTGCACCTGAAAACACAGACGCCAGGCGTTTGTCCCGTTCGCGAGTGTCCACTTAATCACACACGTACGCACTGCGATTACTTTACCCACGAATGCGAGACTACTTTACTCAGGCACAGAAAAATAGTACAAACGAAAAAAATCTAAAAAGCTAAAACTAATCCTTACACTGAAAGTAACATTAAATTGAAAAAGAGACTGCTTTCTACGCGAGAAATATTTCCTGCCGATTACAGCTGTTTTCTCGTTCGCAACAGCCACCAAACTGAGGAGACCTTGGACAAATTCCATTCGAGAGACTAAAAACTATGTCGATGCTTTGTTATTAATCGGTGTGTCCTTATTTATCCCTTGCACGCTCGAGATCCGGGCAGCGGTAACTCGATTCCGAGAATCGAAACTGTTTATACTTTATAGTTACCGCGACGAGTGTCGTTGAACCGATCGCTTCCATTTCTTTCCAACGATGCAGTATTCTTCCAAACTTCGAGGTAGAAAGAAGTGTTCGTGTCTGATACTGTGCCATTTATTTTATAAAAAGTATGAAAATAGAATGTCTGAAGAATTAGAATTCTTAGCACCGATGCTGAAGTTTCTTCCGTCGTGACGGTCCACCGTTGAACAGCGACAACGTGTTGTGCGTGCGATCAGTAATTTGAACGCAGAACCTGCAGCTGATCTCGTATCATCGTTCGACGACAACGGACTCAGATGCGTAAATTTCATTTATCCGCAGACTCTAGTGTGTGTAATTCATATGGACAGAACCAAGTCAAATAATCGCGGTGTGTGTGTTTCAGTGAAGTGCGCAGTTGCACGCGTCGGAAAGATCACTTTTTACAGAGATGATAGAACGATGAGCACGCTATTGACAAATTTTCCTTACAGAGGAGACGTTGGTTAAATTTCACGCGAGACTGAAAAATGTTACGCAAATGTGTTAGTGTAGAACATGTGTGCGTTCCTGCAGAGTTGGGCATTATTCGAATTATTTCGAATAAATATTTATCTCAAATAATTATCTCAGTAATTTATTCGAATACCGACTGCAAATGTATTCGAATAATCTATTCGAATAACGACTGATAAATTATTCGAACAATAATACGAATATTTGTTGATTGTTTTAAATCAAAAGAAAAAATCAATCAATTTTTATGCGAATAAATTCTACTACAAATAAGTTCCGATTCGAATAAATTCTTCCACGAATAAATTCTTCTTCGGATAAATTCTTATTTGAATAAATTCTAATTCGTTAGTGACGAATAAAATTTTATTTGTTACTCTTATTCATTATCTGTTATCTGAATAAAATTTTGCAACACTGCATTCATGCCGGCAATATAGACGCTTTTCTATTTACATGCCAATGCCCTTACATTGTCTCATGTCTCGGTCGTTGACCTCGGCCTCTCGAACAGCTGTAATCGGCAGGAAATATTTCTCGCGTAGAAAGCAGCCTCTTTTTCAATTTAATTTTCCTTTCAGTGTTAGGCTTAGTCTTAGCTTTTTAGATTTTTTTATTTCTAGAATTTTTCTGTGCGTGAGTAAAGTAATCTCGCATTCGTAGGTAAAGTAATTGTAGTGCGTACGTGTGTGATTAAGTGGACACTCGCGAACGGGGCAATCGCCTGGCGTCTGTGTTTTCAGGTGCAAAATTTTGTGCATGCTTTGAACATTTTTTTGTGGACATTCGCGGACGGGACAATCATAGTGCGTGTAATTCTCATGGACACTTGCGAATGAAATAATCGCGATGCGTGTGTGTGATGAAATGGACAATCGTGGTGCGTGTACACATGACACTTGCGAATACAATAATCGCGGTGCGTGTGTACGTGCGTGTGGATGATTTTTTTGGACAAAATCGTCAATTAGAAATTGCATTCACCCTCTCTGCTTGAGAATCCCGTGAGGCGGGTTTTGATATGCTCTTGTGGATTTTTTCAAGTAGACAGGCTTAATGCCGTCAACGAAAGGTGTGTGATTCTTCATAAATTATCGCAAGAATGTAGTGTCTTACCGCATCGTATGGTATGTCATAGTTTCTGTTACATCGGTAAGCGAGCACTCTGTACGGAGAACTTGGCGCGCGATGCCAGACACTGCGCGTGTATGGAGTGCTGCCGATGGACAGGCGTTTTTAGCCCGTTTTTTACTCATCGATAACTCAAAAATGAAGCCTCGGACGCGATTTTTTTATTCTTGATTTTCGTCTTATTTTGGCTTGTAGAATCACCCCTTAAAATTTTTGACAGGGGTGGTGAAACACCCTGTATAACATATCGTCTAAGGCTAGTCATACAGGATGCGTATTTGGACTAGTTCGCATTTCTGTGACACATACCGTACGAAATGGACATAGATTTGACGGATTGCTTCTATTTCCTTGAGAATCCATTATTAAGAACCTTACTAACAAATGAGAGATTGGAAAGGGAAAATGAAATGTATTCATGAAGAGAGGAAAATGGAGAATATCATATGTTATTTCAAGATTTGTTAAGTTAACCTAATAAATTCCGAGAGTACCTTAGAATGAATCCGGAAGAATTTGTTTACATTCTGAATGGAATTAAAGAAAAACTGAGTAAGTAATCAAATTTTCGAAAGTGCATTTCTCTGGAGGAAGAAGTTGCTGTTACTTTAAGGTAAGAAGTGTTTTCTAATAAATTATTTATTTAATTAAAGCACGAAAACGATTATTTTTCTAGATTATCAATGATACAGATATAATAAAATTAGTAAATAAAATTAGTGTTTAAATATTATTTATTTGAGTATGTTGTGAAATATGACGTGTGATTTTCGGGCGGCGGTGTTCCAATGTGTACTCAATATATATTTCGCATAATTGTAAACCCAGAACTTTGTGGAGAGGGACGATTCGCTCATGTTACATTTACATTATACGATGATGGCCTTGGTGGTGGATTGTCGTAATACCTTGATTGTTGTTGGTAGTCTTCTTCGTTGCAGAATACCTGCTGCAGCCTCATTCGAACTGTTAATTTTCTGTCTTCTCTCACATTCCGCAAATATGGCAGTAAGCGTAACAGGAAATGCTAGTCGACGGCGTCTCCAGTACCTTTTTCCGGATTTATTGAGCACATTTTTTTTTAACTTCTATTAATTTGTATTCTTAAATTTCTAATAATCCTCTAAAGTACTCAGTTTTTCAGTCTTATGCGATTTTTTAGGAGGATCGGTTCTCTCGTGTTGTTGTGCATCACACTCTTCTGTCTCACATTCAGTTCTTGTTATATCTTGAGACTCTTGCATGTCCTCCTCGTTTGTTCGTTGGCCTTCAGATAATGTTATCTCAGGTATATTGGCGCTGAGTCTTCTAAGTATGAATTTGTCCTTTAAAAATGCCATACTCTGCTCTCAAATGCTGTACACAACTACGGAAGTCAGAGACTACAATACCTTTTATGTATAAAAATTTGATTATTTGTTATTTTCTAATTATGTAAGTAACTATAAGGGGAAATTATCATTATTTGTGTAGTTATGAACAAAATATTATTAAAATTTAAATTATATACACATGCAATGAACAGCAAACGAAAAATGAACTTCATACAAAATAAAATAATACGTATTTTTTAGTATACATCTTGTGTTAAACTAGATTTGAATGCATTAGAGTAACATTGTCGATATTCTAATATCTAAAAAACATATTACTTATTTTCTTCGTTTTTAGTCAATAAATTATTATAATTTGTCATTAACTTTACGACTCGCTCTGCAGTATCATTTACTAGTTTCAAATTTTTTACTATTTGTTACTTTTTGTAGAAAATTTGTAGATATACTAAATCTAATAAAAAATTTCCTACTTTCTGTTGAAATGAAATTTTCTATACCCATACTATTATTATTTTCAATATTTTTTTATGCGATAATTTTTTTCCAAGAATTTTCCGTTTATGAATTTCATAAGGCCTTAATGTATGTAAGAACACAAATTCACACAACTTAAGTCTTGAAAACTCACTGTCCTTCTTCTATTTAGTAACGATACAATTTATATTATCTCGCTCTGGGTCTAAGTTTATTAATTAATAAACAGAGTTCATTAACAAAAGCCACATCGGAAAGGAAGGTTTCGTGAACAGTTGTAAAACTCCGAAAATCCAACGACATCATTACTTCTGTTTAATGTACCATTTTACTGAATTGGGAAGTGCAAACTAATTTGCTTTACAACATTTAAAAGTTTGATGAGATAATAGATTACATAAATTTTCAAATAATTACATCAACACACATTAAGGTATGCTTACAATTAGTTTAAAGTTATGTTGTCCAAATTCGAAGAAAGGTTAACCATCCTTTGAAAAATACTCGTCTTTCCAGAAAGTAGCGTTAGACCTCTTGCAAAATACAAATCATGGCAAAATTAAATAGACACAGATATACGTATACTGTAATGAAACAATGAAATGCTGCATTATATGGCACCTTCTCACTCGTGCAATATTTATTTAAATTTGTTTTTGCTGAAATCTGTACTTACAAGGTTACGAAAGTTGATTCAGTTGTGTATATCATTCTATACATGTCCAACATGTATAATCTTAAGGGTTGCTTATGCATTTTAAATAGATAAGATGCAATTAGTTAATGAAAAAACAGAAATGTCTACAGGAATTTAATATTCACCTTCTTAAAATATTTCAGGAGAAGGCAACGCTTCCCTGAATCTCTTTCAATTTTTTAAAGTGAAATTCCGCTGATATTTCTTGATAGGGAGGTAGAAAATTATGAAAGACTTCCCAAGCTGAGGTATAAGGGTGAAACTGTTTATCCTAATTTCGGTTTCATCCTCACGAACTCAGTTCCATAAAGTAATGTGTCATGTATTCTTAATTATGTTTACAAATATTTAAAAGACTCTACATGATACATGATATTGAACAAATTCGTGGATTATGTACAGTCTGTCACAGAAATATTCGGACACTATGATATTCTTGAATATTTTGCTCTATATTTTAAGAAAATATAAGAATAATTTAAAAAGTATTTAATGTTACGTTAGCTTGTAATCTCCAGTTAATAATAATGAATGGAAGAGTTGAAGAACAGTACAAGTAGCACAATTAGCCATTTTCAAACAATCTAAAAGTAAATGTAAAATGCATCGAACTACATGTTGGAATCGAAAACAGTGCAAAAAGAGTACCGAAAAGTAAGACAAAATTCGTGCTTCAGTAATTCCTTCAGTTTAATGAGTATAAAAACAGTATCTGTTCTGGATTTGTACTGTTTCAACAAACTGTTTAACAATCACTTTTCATTAAATAATTTCTACTTCAGTTATGTTTAAAGGAAGTTAATAAATGCTTCTTTTTACTACTGTGTTATTTTTTAAATTTCCTAACTAAAAAGTGGCTTTAGTTGAAAAACAATACAAGTCCAGTAGTTTTATTTTAATTATTTAAAATTAATGAACAAAGTTTAACCATAGTTAGACATGTATGAACGCTTATCTGGGTTAACATAACCGTGTTTAACACGTTGACTGCCACAGTGATAACAGCCACCGATAGCCAGACACGACATAAATTTCTCTTTTCTATATACATCGTGAATGAAAAAAATATTTAAATATTCAATATTATGTATGCGTACCTATATTAGCTTTGCAATGTTAAATTTGCTCAAAATACAGTAAAAATTTATAGTTATTTAATTAAATAAAATTTGGAAAACCGGTCACCGGTGACCCCCATGGCAGTCAACGTGTTAAATTGGAACAGCACTATAAAATTAATAGCTTTGATGATATACGAAAACTGATGCTATTTTTCCAAATATCTCAAAATGTAGTTTTTGGACTTGTACTGTTCTTCAAGTCACCGATTCAAATATTATACTTGTTTACTTACCTCGTATAATTTTAAAATATCAAGCTGTAAATAGGGAAACGTCCACTTTTGGCATTATCCAAATACTCGAACACAGTCTACATTGCTCAATTTTCGTTATAAGAATTTCTGAGCACGAATGTTTGTAAACTATACGCTCAAGTTTCCATCAGTATTGCGGATACCGATCGTCAGTGTTACGCATATTTTGTAAAATGGCACGAAAAAGTAAGAATACTTCATTCGAAGATCGTTAATTAATTATTTTCAATTGCGGAAAAGGTACATCGTGTCAGAAAATTGGAGTTTTGCTTAATTTAAGTAAAAGCGCAGTATTGGAGGTCCCAACACAACTGGAAAGCTTCACGGTGACATGCAGCATTAGGATACTCTAGACCAGTGCTCCGCAACCTTTTCTCAGCCTTGGCACATTTATGTCATTCCTAAAATTCCGCGGCACACCACAAACAAAAATGTTCAAAAAATTATAGAAATAACAAAATCTATACACATAAATTACATTTACTTATTCATTTTTATTTGATAAATTTAATTTAACATCAAATAACACTTTTTTAACTTACAACTAATATTATCTTTGAACTAAAACTAATGTGAACTTGAGCTTGTTTCAATAACACAGTCGTTTTATATTTGCCTCGATATTTTACGGAGCTACTCGAAGTTCTTCGTCAATGCTCTTCAAGCATGACCGCTTATCATTTTTTATTAAAACTAAAGTTGAAAAACTTTAAATAGTTTGAAATACGTTGTAGAAAATGAAAGCAGAACTGCAATAGCCTGTTGGAAATTGGAGGATATTCTTCCTTAACACGTTCTGTGCCGGACCGATTTTTCAAGACTTTCCGTTCAGGCCGCGCGGGGCGTATACGACCCACACTTTTACGATTAAATAAACTTGTTTTTGACGCACGCCATACAATTTTTCAATAGTACAAAGCCATAATTAGCAAGAAAAGGGTATAAATTTTAATATGCATTAGACAACAAAGCAATTTATTTAATTTTTAAGGAATTACTTTAACAAACACATGGTCGAACGTTTACTCTACCAGACGAGTTGCAAGCGCCTACATAATCATTTTAATAAAGTCTAAATGAATACAAAATAAAGCGTTTTACTTCAAATATGTTTAATAAATAAATAAATATGTTTTATAAATTATACAATTATTTGTCTGTAACACTCAAATAAGTATACAGTTACCGTATGTTATGTATCCTCCGTTTTTACTTTCTATATTGCACTGATTCTACTGTAGAAACAGACTGAACTCAATAAACACGAGCTTTAATCAAACAGTAATAGCTGCTTCACCGACGCGCGAAATTAAATCTGTGCTGTTTGAACAAAAGACGGTCGAAAAACATGATCGCTACGCCGCGTGGGGAGTGGACGCCCACGCTATAATGAACGCAGTATACATGATGTTAAGATACCTATATTTGACTCTACAATAAATTTTTAGCATGCATTTGCTAAAACAAAAGAAAGCGTTAACACTTAAAATGACGTTAATGTCACCTACTGACAAAAACGAGAAAACTTTTTTGCCAATCCAATATTTACCATATTTACTATACTCGGAGAAGGTATTAAAGTACTATTTTTATAGAATTTTTATAGAATTCTTTATTTTTCCCCCCACGCGGCGCGGAACGTGTTAAGGGGTTAGACTTGTGTGACGGGTCAAAAAGAAAGGCATTTTTCAGACACGCATTCTCTTGGAAGTAGGAATTCAATCAATTTGCGGTTTTGCACTTTGTTTTAGTATGTTATGAAGTAGTAAAATCAATTGCAAAACCATGGAGGATGTCAAAATATTAGGCCTACGACCATTGCGCGCAAGTTGCAGTTTTTTTCGGATAGTAAAACAGTGTACACTAGGGTGGCTCTTATTTACTCTTGATGAAAATTTGTTTCTAAACTTTTTTCGCTGTACCCCTCAGAATAGTTCCAATTAATAAAAACATAATCTGTGAAAAATTTAAGCTCGGTCGGAAAACGGGAAAACGTGCCCCCGGGCTATTATACATTAAAATAATTAAATGCTCATAAAATCGTTTTGTTCCGATTATACTCTAAATTATTGATTATATCAAAAAACGTGGTAAACAAATATTGTAGATATAGACAGAACGCATCTTTTATATTCTATTACTTTTTGTCGTACGACGAACAGTTTTCGAAAAAAATGAAGAAAGAGCCTGAGAACAATTAAAAAATTTGTTTTCCAATTTTGAAAATTGATGTGCGTATTCATCACTGTTTCTTGAATAGATGCTAAAAAATGTGTAATTTTATTTTCGACCCTAAAAGACTATTTTTTAGAATTTAAAAAACTTTCTTGAAAAGGTCGGGCAATTTCCGTAAATTATTGTAATGAAAGTTTATACATTATGTATTTATTTTGCCTCTATTCATAAAAAAATAATCAAAACACACGGCAATTTTCAAAATTGAAAAAACATTTTCAACATTTTTCTCAGGCTTTTTTCGGTTTTTCGAAAACCGTTCGTCGTACGAAAAAAAGTAAGAGAACATAAAAGATGCGTCCTTCTACATCTACAACATTTGTTTGACACGTTTCTTGATATAATCAATAATTTAGAAGATAATCGAAAGAAAACGATTTTATTATTTTTTTTATTAATTGGAACTATTCTGGCGGGTGTTGCGAAGAAAATTCAAAGTCGAAAATAAGAGCCACCCTAGTGTACACGATTGCGCCGTGTAGAAGTATCTCAAACAAAAAAAACAAAATTTTTCATTAATTATAATGCCGCCCCTAGATGATGACCTTTAGTTTTTGTTAAATTTTAAAAAATTAACTAAATAGCATGTGTTAGAACATTTTTTACCTAATGTTTACGGAAAAATTTTTACTAATTTGTTTATAATTCGCAATGAAAAATTTATATTGAAAAAGATTGAAGGTCATCACCTAGAAAATGTTATGAAGAATGTGCATGCAAAATTTCACTACAATCGGACTATTAGAACCCGAGAAATCGTGTACACCGTTTGCACACTTTTAAAAAAATGCTATTTCGAGAATAACGCGTTTAAAGTTTGAAACGCGCAACAGCGCGCAGGTATACAATTTCAAGTTCGGCTCTGTATCTTGAAAACTAATGTCAGCATACATTTCGGACCTTTTGCATTTCATTCTAGAAACTTCAGACTATCATTTAAGCGGAAAAAGAATATTTTCGATTTTTTCAAACATTCGCCCTAGTCTAACCCCTGAACCGCAATCCAGATAACATTTAATGGAACTCCAATGAATTTTAATTTTAGCGCGCCGTTGTTTCTCAATTCAAGAAATTCCTCTGGAATCTGAATGGAGAGTGCTTCTATAGATTTTTCGAAGTTGCAAGCGAACGTTGAAAGATCAAAGGTTCTTACGAAAGTGAGTCTACTGTATAACAGTGTAGTCACACCATTTACAATTAGCCCTATACACCATAGTTGTGCCAATTGAATTACAGTGTAATTCAATTACGTAATATAATTACATTGTACTTCAATTACGTTGCAATTGAATTACATAATTCAAACTTTTCAGTTAATTCAACTGCTAATTACTGTAATCATGAGTGTCATTGAATTACAATGTAATTGAAACACAATACAACCGAATTACAGCTCAGAACTCTGAAGAAGGGAGATAAATGTTTATATTTATCTTTCATATCTATACCTACTCATTTCATGTCTATAATAATTTTTTTCCGTTTGAAACCATTTCGTGATTTTTTCCACCTCTTATTACCTCTCAATTCGTAATTCTGATTCAATTATGTTGTACTTTGTAATTGTACTTCAGTTGCAATTACGAATTGCATTGTAATTTAGTTGAATGAGAGATCTGAATTGCGAATTACATTGTCTTTGAATACGATCTAATTCAATTACTTTGTAATTATAATTCATGGAGTAATTCAATCGTAATTCTGCACAACTCTGCTACACGTGGTGCCATGGCACACTTAGCATAGTCTTACGGCACACCGGTTGTGGCGCACTCATCTAGACCAGGTGTTCCCAAAGTTTTACCTAGGTGGGTCAAATTATAAATTCCAAAATATTTGGCGAGCCAAAAAAAAAGTGTTATGGAAAAATACGTTCAAATCGATGAAAACTTAGACATAAGGGAAAAATTCATACTAATTTTATACATTCAAGATCGCTGGCCGCACTTTGGGAACCCTTGCTCTAGAGTCTAGACCGTACCGTAGAACATCTTCAACGCCCTCACTCCTCATAAATTATTGCCAGGACCTTACTCTGCAACGCAGAGCTTGTAAACTTATATTTCCCCTTCTTAAAAAAGGGGACCACCTCCACTTTTGAACGGACCAATAGAAACCTTTTTAAAAGACAACGAGAAAAGCGTTTTCCTTCACCGGAGTCAGAATTAATCCGGACCTCCTAGCGTAAACTTCTATTTGTATCCGTTAGCTCTGCAAGAAGTCGAGAAGAAGGATTAAACTCGTACATAGTTTAAGAAATAAATTAAAGTTTCTATAAAAACTGAGTTTGATCCCGAATCTGGACTCCAACAACAGTATGGGATATTATCAAGAGATATAAAGATCAAACGAAGTTCTCAAATTAGTGCCCCTAAACCAACCACAGAATTATTACAAGAAACAGGAATAAAAGTGCAGCCACAAACTGTACGAAGGATACTTAATACAAATGGTTACAATGGCCGAATTGTTAGAAGGAAGCCGTACATTAATGCTGCAAACAGAAGAAAAAGAGTGAATTTTACAAAGGAATACGTTTCAAAGGAGAAAGAATGGTGGAAAGGTGTTATTTTTGTAGACGAAAGCAAGTTCAATGTACAGGGTGCGTGGAAATTGTATGTCATGACTACCATAGCGTGAATCTACACCTTTGGATCGGTGGACATTTGTTAAAAAAAGTTGCCGCAAAGTTAGGTGGGACACCATGTATAGTATCGAATACGTTTTTGCGAGTATCTGGGAAACTAAACCCGAGCGACGGTTACATGTATAAGGAAAAGTTGTTTAGAATATTGACCTGGACAACATATTTCAATTTCATAAAAATCGGTGAGGTCGTCTGCTTTGTAAATAATTACCAATTATTGGAACTGTAATATCATTTTTCAAGAGAACGGTAGAGTTGCGACCCATGGTTCCTTCCAGACTTTTTGTCCTTGCGACGAGTAGAATACGATACGATTTAAAAAAAATTTGACCTTGAATTTCAAGGTCAAGGTCAATTTTGCGGCAACTTTTTTTAATAAATGTCCACCCATCCAAAGGTGTAGAATCACGCTATGATTGTCGTGACATACAATTTCCACGCACCCTGTACATAGAAGTGTTGGAAGAGTTAGGGTATGGCGTAAACCTCGTTAAGAATTTAATGCAAAAAATTTAACAGCAAGTATGAAGCACCGTGGAGGAAACATAATGGTGTGGGGTTGTACTTAGACACGTGGGGTAGGAAAATTTGTATTTATAGAAGACATTATGGATAGGGGAGACCGGGGCTGGTTACCTACAGGTGTGGGTTGACTAATTGTTAATAACTTTGCACCGACGTGTGCTCTACCGGGAAAAGATTTACTGTAGAAAGAAGTCACTTCTACTATGCCATTCATTTGTTTCCGACACCGTGATCGCACTTTGTTTGAGAGTTACCAGCGTTTGTCGAAAAATTGACTACGTAAGTAAGTATTTTTTCTAAAAGATTTTGTTTTCCCGCTCTATATAGTTACAGTAGAATAAATGTTAAAGGAATATTTTAAAGTTTGTTTATTAGACGATCTATTGAAATAGTATTTTTTTTATACATAAATAATTTGATGCCATGTAGACTATTGATGCCAAAATGATCATTCGGAGCTGGTTGACTAATAATGTCCGGGGTTACCTGACTAGCGGGTCAACCAACCCCGGTAATAACAGTTTGTACTAACTTTTCGTTACTAAAAGTTAATAACTTATTACACAGAACAATGAGGACATGTCCATGAAAGTCAGATGGAGGTTCAACTAGTAAAGAAATTATAGAACAAGCATGTCATGAAGTAATTCTTCAGAAGAAAAGCATTAATGCAGCCTCTAGGGAACATAATATACCTTATAAAACATTACATAGATATGTAACTAAAATGCGAAGTAAAATTGAAAAAAATCCAAGCATCACAAAGTCAGAGTTTTGGATAGAGTTGGATGTCAGAGAAACAGACAGATTTTTACCGATGGAGAAGAAAAAACGCCCTAATACCCTCTATTAGAGGGTAAGTAATAAAGCCGTGTGATTCCATTTGAAAAAACAAAGATGTCCCTCAGAAGTGCGAAGGGACACTACTTGGAAAAAAATGGTTAACGCCGTATGATGGTCCCCTTCTTACCGTCAAACTTTCATCCGACAATTTTTTCTCTAGCTTCTACAGTTTAGAAGATATTTAAGGTGGTAACTTTTACTTGTCCATCCTGTATACAGAGTTACATAGGAGAGTGTCAAGATGGAATTCAATTCCTGTCAGAAATAACTATAGCCCACGATGTAACCAGAAACGAAGGGACTGGAGTACTATCGCCTTTTGAATATACCGACGACTGTAACAGAAAAATACGATTCGCCCATGAAGTATCAAAAAAGGATGAAGGAAAAGCTCAAGAAAAAATCCGACAAGATGAAGGGAAAACGAAGGAACTAAACTTATTAGCAAGAAACCAATACCGTGTAAGAAGGGTCAGAAAATCTTAATTAAATGGAAACAACCAGAAGCGTTACAATTTCAAACTCCTTGCGATGGCCCTTATAACATCACGGATATTCCTAACAGACAAAGCGTTTCCATGATGAAAGGAAAAAATCTTGTTACGTATAATAAGGTTGACAAAAAACATATTTTTCAGACACAGATTCTGGTGACTCCGAAAATTCTGAAATCTCTGCTAAAGAAAAACAAGAAGAATCAGCAACACCAGAAGATGGAAAGAAGAAACCACAAAAGACAATGTTTTTCAGTAGAATGAAGAAGCAAATTGATCTACTCGAACTCGATGCAAAACCAGTATCGAGTACAAGTCAATAAGGTACCGTCTGACCTGTTTACTTAAAAAATTTGAGAAAGATACACTCTTGTCGTGAAACATGAAGGGTTGTTACTAGTCTTTTTCCACAACTAAAACCAGAAATAGAAACACTACAACAAAGATTATAAGAAGTATGTAGATAGTACCTGTACAAGAACACAAGAAAGTTTTGTTTGCAAGAATGAAAAACAATTAGAAATGCAAATGATTCGAACTAATTATTTAGAGAAAAAACTAGAAGATCTTTATTAAATATTAGACAACGTATAAAAAGATTGTATTGGGCTGGCCAAAAAGTCTTCTCGTTTTTTTAAAGGAAATTCAAACACAAATTTTATATTTATAATTAAAACTATATACATAATACAATGTATTGGCCGTTGTTTTCTACTATCTTCTGCCATTTTTCAGGCAACTTCATAATACCATCTTCGAAACATTTCCCACCTTTATTTTCGTAAAGCTCTTCCAGATGCATTTTACAGGCTTCTAAATTATCAAATTTTTTCTCTTTAAGGGGACCAGGCAGTCGAATTTGGTCAAAATGTAACTTCTTTTGACAATTAATTACAAGGAAATGAATAGATATTGTGAGTAGTACTTTTAGGTAATGTTTATTAATACTATAAACTGTAGAAAAATATTTTTTTGACTAACATATACATATATATGATGGTTTTACAGTCGACTGATGTATAGGCGCTTTTTCTGGAGTCGTTGTGGTTTTGCAATGATCCTGGCCATAAAGAATTGAATTACGAAATATCCTGGGAAATTTGGCACTCTAAAGGCCCTTAATCTGCACTGAACCTATTGAAAATGAAAAACAATCAAAATTGTAAAAATGGCGGCAGTAAAGTTAAAAAAGCGGGATTTTTCATTAAAACAGAAGCTATTTTATATTTTTTTTGACAAAACAGGAGTTTCTGCAGACTTATGCGTAGGCTCGGGCCTTAATTAGACATGTTTTACATTTTCTCAATTTTTTTCAAGTCGATTTGAACCACCGTTTTTTCACAATCACTGCAAAACGAAGAGAAAATATGATTTCGAGAAAAACGCGTTTAAAGATTTGGAAGACCATAACTACTACATACCTCTCGATCGAACTTTTCGGCTGTCAAATCGTTAATTTTGCGAATTTTAACATGATTCAAACGGCATTTTACGCGGGAAGGATAGAACTTTCGAAAAATTCAATAAAAAAAATGCATTATTTGACTGTCTAGTCCCCTTAAGGGAATTTTATAGGGGTCGGAATAAATGTTAATCAGATGGTGCAATGTTCGGCGAATATGCCGGGTGAGATAAGATATTCCACCCAAGCTCTAACAATTTTTTACGTGTTGTCATAGAGACGTGAGGTCTACTGTTATCTTGGTGGAACACAGCACCCTTCCTGTTGATCAATTCTGGGCGCTTCTGCTTTATAACAAGTGATAAGCTCTATTAATCTTGATACCTTTTTTATACAAGGCACGTTGATATCTAAGCTTTGAGGGTATGCATGCATTTGCTAAAACAAAAGAAAGTGTTAACACTTAAAATGACGTTAATGTCACCTACTGACAAAAACGAGAAAACTTTTTTGCCAATCCAATATTTACCATATTTACTATACTCGGAGAAGGTATTAAAGTACTATTTGGACATTTAGCTGCTTCAGATGCACAGTACTATAACGATAAGTTAGACAAATTAAAATACGACAATGTTCGTTTAGCAGATTTATTTCACAATCAAATCATAACTTTCATGAATCATTTAAAAAAGAATTTAGAAACTTTTCAACAAATGGAATCACAAATCAATCTCATTCAATTAATTGATTGAAATTCATAACTCATTAATTAATTGAAAAGTTTGAATTGTGCAATTCAATTGCAACGTAATTGAATTACTATGTAATTAAATTAAACTGTAATTCAATTAGCACAACAGTGTCCTGAAGTCACTGTTGACCGGTTGTATCCGAAGAACTGGGTACAAGTTGGTGTTGAGCAACATCGTCTGAGTGATTAGCGATTAGGGAGACAAGAGCTAGTTGTTACATTTTTCTATTTTTTATTTTTCTTACATACCATATTCAATACCATTAATGATTTTCACTTAAAGTGCCAACTTTCCTTTACTGATGGTCGCTGTTACATTTAATTGAACCAAGATTATGACTCTGAGAAAAATCATTTTGAAGGGCGGGAGATCTTGTATCAAAATGCTCCGAAACGGGGCAACCTACTTGCACAGCAGAAGGCAAGTTGTTGCAATGTTAAATATTGGCAGGAAGGTTTTTTTAGTTCCAAAAATTAATTACACTTATGTTAAAAGAAAAAATTATGAACAATTTATATTAAAAAAAAAATCTCTTCTTTGCAGTGTTTATTATTTTTATTTGAGCGTCTTTATTTTCAAAGCATTTCATTAACATTGTTTCTGTCTATTTTTCCTGAAAAATCTACGTAAAGTCATAAAATTAACGCTGTGATTTTGAACTGACTGTCTTATCGAGAGATTGTTATCAATACCGTCTTTAGCTGCTACCGTCAATATTGTTAGAGGTGTGATACCCCTAGATGTCCTCCTTGCATAGGTCAGTGCCATTCTTCTGTAAAATATTAATTAATCCGTTAATTAATACTTAATAAATGAATTTAATTATTTAATTAATTAATAAAATGCAACAACTAGCCTCGATTGACAACATCGCGTATGAAACACCAGAAAGTCAGATTAGGTTAGCTTATTCTTACGTAATTTGCATTTATCGGTAAAGGAACACTAATTGAAATGTAGTAATAATAATTTAGTTGCCTTTATCAGATTGCTCGAAAGAAAAGATTCATATAGAAAACGAAATTACTGATTGTATCAAAAAACGGAAGAATTGCGATAACATAGCAGCGCGTAAACAAATTAAAAACAAATTCCGTACGCAGCTCTGTATCGTTGACACACTTCGGACACTTCATTTTCAAAATGCTGCATTGAAGGGAAAAATTTGAACGTCATTGTAACAACCAGCCCCGGTCGACATGAATCTACGATGCTTGTATGCAGGTTTCCCGTTTCGGATGGGAAATATCGCTGAATCAGTAGAAATATCAACAAGCATATTGACCCGCCGGCGGGGGTGCCGTATACAATTCGCCGATACAAATCAGTGTATCCACAGAGCTGTTGGCAACTCGCAGCATATATGATTCAGACGATTGTTGTCCGGCTTATACGTACGTACACTGCCGCTCGAAAGTATGTGGACACTTTCTTAACTGTAATAACTACCTGAAAGAAGTTATGAAATCGTTAATCACTAATTCTGAAATTCCCACTTTTCCTGCAACTTCCCTTACAGAATATCCTTCTTCTGATAGCGTAACTATTTGTGGACATACTTGAATACTTAATTCTGTTCTTCTTGTACCTATCATGCACTCGCAAGTGTTAAAACGAAAATGATTTCGATAGAACGACAGAAGAGTCTTATGCTCTTACCTGAAGTTGTCTCGCATTGAATTATGATTCTGAATGTTTATATTAGTCTAAAGAAAACAGAGAATCACACTAAAGCTATTCAGTCATCGTGAAATGAAAGAAGAAATCCTTGGAAACCGTCTGCACGCAACAGAACATATAATGCAGCGTGGACACCGCATAAACATTTAATTATTTAAACGATTTAACGAATTTAAATAATTAAATTATTTCATATAATAATACTAGAGTACATTAAATATTCGTAATAGAATGTAGCAATAAATATGGTTTAACAATAATAATTTATATCGGATTACATTGGTTCATTGAAAATGACTAGTGTCCGCATACTTTTGAGCTTTTACATCTACATGACGTAATTGACAGAAAACGTGGAAGAGCACACCCAATTACATCACCGATATAGAATTTGAAAGGTGGAAGCAAATTGGAGGAGCATGTTTAATACAACGAACGAGTCCAGATCGTACAACAGACTCTTCAGATTCATGTCTAATTATAGTTCTCTTATCAATAGACAGCGGATGTTTATGCAAATACACATTTTTATAAGAAACACGTAAAGCAACGGGACCTGGACAGTCTGCTTTGTGATTAGAGGATTCTAAAAATATATTTTTCATTGTGCATTTTTTACATAATGCATATGCTTTGCATATTTATGTTTGACAACATATGCAAGATTATATTGTTATATTATTTGCCGTTTTAACCAGATGGGATACGTGGATCGAAGCAGCATTATTTTATGCTGACTATTTTGACAAAAATTAAAAAAGTATTTTAACAAAACTGGTAATATGGAATTATTTTGGATTTGAATAAAATTTTATCTAGATATTCCATTTATGTTAATAGGCAGTTCAAACGTTCAAGCAAATGGATGCTGCCGAAATTAAGATCGCACAAGAAGTACTCCAGCGAGATCAATTTGCACAAAACTTAATGTACATTAGGGCTCATTTACACATCTCACCAGCCACAATACAGAAATTGGAAACCGTAGGTTTAATATTAAATGATTCAATTGGGATATATATGAATTGTATAATTCATTTAAAAAATATTCCTGGTGATGGTGGGGGAAAAATTAGAAGGAGAGTGAATGCTAATTTGGAAAAGAGTGTAGGATTTACCGAATTATCAAAAATTGCAAGTACTTTAAGTAACGGGGGCGTACAAGGACCGATAAATCTGCCAGAACGTAGTTGAAATACATTTAAGTATTAAAATAAAAAGTAGTCTCTTGTGTTTAGTTTTCATAGATCTTATTCGATCAAAGTGTCATAACATGATAATCATTTCCATGCACGTTCTTCTGTTTACATTGTTTAAAAGTAAACTGAGTCGAACAAAGAAGTATTACTACTCCCACTGCTGTAAACTTGGTACTATGTGAACAAAAGTGTCATGTATTATACTTGTTGAATTCGGCTTAATTTTCTATACAATATGACGGAAAAGAAAAAAAATGGTTCCATTTAATGAAGTCAAGGTGACCTTGCGTTTACTTGGAAAAAAAGTGTTTTCGAAATGTTTATTATCGTTATATGTTGTCCACTCAACATAGATAAATTTTGGTTAATAACTTTTTTATTACATGGCCGCAAATGGCAGAAAAATCGTGCAAAACGTTAGAGTAAATACCCTGTATAAGGAAGCAGAAAACCGAAGGCTAGGGAAAATATAAAATACCGGAAACAAAAAATGAAAAGTGAAGCTGGAAAATGGTTAACAGATAAAACAACAAATCGATACAAAATTCCAGCACATGTAACGGAAGAATACCAGGAAACACCAGTAAATAAGAGAATTAAACAAAACCTCCACCAATATTCATAATAGCAGAAGTGATTGAACGTTTGAGAAAACTGCTCGAAGAAATAGCGAGTAATCAGTATACCATCAAAGATGTGCAGGAGAATCAGGTAAAAATCCAGCCAAATACATCAGAAGCTTGCACTAAAGTCACAAAAGCTTTAAACGAAAAGAACACAAATTTTCACACGTATGAAGCTAACAAAGATAGAAGTTACAAACTTGTACTTAGAGAAATGCATCCAGTAACAAATACCGAAGAAATAGTTAAGGAACTCGGGGAGTATGATCAGAAAGTTAATTCCATAAATATCATAAAACAGTTCAATACAAAAAGAGTACTTCTATTATTTTTCATAGAATTGCAACCCAGTAGCAATAAAAAAAATATTGTAAGGGAGAAAAAATGATTGCAAAATTATTCGAATAAGGATTATTAAATTGTTCGAATAATAATACGAACAATTGTCGACTGTTTTCGTTTCCACTTCTTCTGCTGGTGATATTGAATCTATGTTTCCTTCTTGACTATGTCCTTCCGTATCATTACAAAAAAAAAGGGAAGATAAATAAATTTGTCTTAAAATTGTCTTATTCGAATAAATCCTTATTCAAATAAATTCTTATTCGTTACTCTTATCCATTATCTGTTATCCGAATAACATACCCTCTACCAATTCCATCTCCCTAAACGAAACACACTAAACGCCTGTCGCCTACAATACATGCAAAATTACAAGATTACACGACATAATAATTACATTCGAACCACCAAGAGCAAAAAGGGATATACCGCAGTGCACGAGGTGCCGCCTGTGGATATACGAAAAGTTATTGCAACAGAACACTGGCGTGTGTAAAATGTGCTGAGAATCATGCAACTGTTGCCTGTCCGATCAAAGGTAAAATTAAAAAGGTGAAATGCTATAATTGCCAAGGTAACCATCTAGCGAGTTAAAAGGGATGCACAGTAAGGAAACAGCTACAACAGAAATTGTTTCCGTCAATGTGACAAAAAATAATTCCTAACGAGAAAACTGAAGCAGCAATTACCACTAAAAAAACTCGGGACAATTTAATGGGGAACAATTACTCAACAATACAACAAACCGAAACATACGCACAATCTATTAAGAAAAACCTTTACCTGCTCCAAAATATTAATACATCTTCTGAACCCTCAGCGCAAAATAACAATGAAAGAAATAATGAAAAAATTAAACTACTGCTAACCCAATCTATAAAAAACTCTGAAATGCTTATAAACATGTTCGTCAAACAAACTGAATTAATAAGGCAACAGTTTCAACAAATCAGTGGAATGCTAGAAATACTTACATTTCTCGTGTTAAACAAACGTCAAAACGGACAGTAGTGTACAAATTACAATGTGGAAAGCATTCTTTATTGTTCATAATATTAATATAATGTTAATTTCTGAAACATACCTTACAAATAAACACTACATCCGTATCTCACATTATTCATTCTCTGAAACAATACACCTTTCAGAAAAAATACACCGAGGTACAGCAATTATAAAGACTAAAATCAAACACTATGAGCATACCAACATAAATCACGAATATCTTCAAGCCACAGCAATAGCAATGCAGATATCTAATAGTACAAAAGTACTGGCACACTGGCAAAAGTACTGAAACACAAAATCACTAAACAAAACTATACAGATATTTTTCAGTCTCTTCGGCCTACCTTCATAGCAGGAGGCGACTACAACGCCGAGCACTGGTACTGGGGATCAAGAGTTGTAACTACAAGAGGAAGATGCCTTGAGGAAGTAATTCAGAGAAAATCGCTTATAGTCATCTCAACTGGAGAACCTACATACTAGGCGCAAGCAGTTGAAAAACTCCAGATCTTCTGGACTTTGAAATAAATAAAGGTGTCAATATAACACACTCAAAAACGGAATCGTGCTTAGATTTAAGTTCAGATCACTCAGAAATGATAATTAACTATTCACAAAAACCAGTAGAAATGCAGAAAACGTGAACATATGACCAGCAAACTAATTGGGATAAATTTAGAAAAGTAATAGAAACTAACATAAATTGTAATATATCCCTAAAAACACACAGAGTCGTCGAAGATGAAATAGAGAACTTCACGAAGGTTATCCAAAAAGCAGCTTGGAACTCTACCACAATAAGTATATCAAATATTCTAACAGACGAATACCCAGACTACTTAATACAACGAATTAAAAAGAAACGTAAACTCAATTTGCGTGTTGCTTTCTTTATAATGTTAAAGTATGTGGTATAATTTTATTCGGAAGAGTTCAAAGAATCATTTCGCATAAAAAGCAATCGAATATCTATTACCGTTAAAGCACAAACTATCTTTGAATTTGAAAATTTGCATTTTCTTTAATATTGATTTTTTCGACAATTGAGGATTATGTAAACAAACGGTTTGCAGAATCGTATTCAGCGCACTAAAATCTTTAAGAAACGCGAAGTCCATATTATAAGCTCGAAAGAAGTCAAAATTTGTTGAACGGTGAAATACTTCTGGCGCAGTTTGCTTTCTTAACGTAAAAGTAATATGGTTTGACTTATTTTCGTTTACTCTTCTTTTCTAATCGTTGCACCAGGGCTGCAGTTTTTCAAGATGTTTTTGTAGTAACTTACAAGCTGTGTTTGTGTCTTTATGCTTTGTCAGTATTGTTGTGTCGTTTGCGAATGTTGAAGCTATGGTGTCTGGCGTTGTATGTATATCAGCTGTGCATCTTACTATTACAATAAAGAGACAGAGTTTGTTTGTATTTTCGCAAAAATTTCAAAAACTATTAAACCAATTGTTATGAAATTTTCACAATAGCTTCTTTAAATTTTCCGGAGTGTCATCGGCTATATTTTATCGCGAAGTAAATAATATATCGAGATAAAAAGACATGGGACTATTTTTTGTCCACTCGCCGACGAGGCATCCACGAGGGCATAGTTTGCGCACTGCCGCCAGGTGGTACAGCATGGCATCCGCGCGCTCGAAAAAATAATTCGCACGGCTACAAGATATAAGGAAAACAGACATTCCGAATTCTGTACGCAGAAAAATCCCGGGCGAAGCCACATTCAGACTACATACTAATAGCTCTAATACACTGCCTTGAAGTACCCCAGCGTTAATGTTATACAGTTCGGTGTATTCATCCCGAATTTTTACCAGAAATGTCTATTAACCAGATATTATTTAATAAAGTGGTAAAAAGAGTTTGAAAAATCTTTTGCTATTTTACTTAAGAGTCCCGTTCCCGTGTTCCAGATTGTCCGACGCTTGTTTCTATATCAAGAAAATCTGCTGAAAAGTACATTTCCTTTTCGAGACTTGTAACAATTTCAGTCACTACAGTAAATTCTCGTTTATTGCACGGGATCGTCAAGCAACAGTTATCGAAAAGGGACGTTTTCGCACCTCATTATATTTTGCCGACAGCGACGAACGTAGAAAAGGACAGCGAGTGAAAAAGAAAGAGTGCCTGAGAATCGAGGCAGCCGGTAAGATCAAGGGCCTGCGTATCGATGAGACGATACTAATGTAATAATAAAACATTTTTATTTTTGATTATATTTTTATGAACTTTGTTTTAACAAATTGGTGAGATTTTTCTGATTAAAATGAAACCAAACACGATATACTTTGAGTCATATTTACTTGTTGTATATTCTTTATTTTCAGCCTCACAGCCAAGAAATTTGGACTTGGTTTACACTTATCCTATATTTACAAAGTTAACTTATCCACTCGTCCGTTACATTCAGTTTTTCCTTTCACTCCTTTATTCTCCATGTCCGTAACTTATTTACCCTACTGTTCTACTTAATTCTACCATTGCCTACCTTTTATGAGCTAATTGCACTTTTCCTCCATTTTCTCTTTCCTTTTCTTTCTAACTTTCTCAGCCATTCTTCCGTTTTCTCATTTTTTCTTCCGCTCACTATCTCCTCAATCCTAACACCTCTGTCTGTTTCTCTGCGATCCCTTATTAAATGCTCCAGCGTTCCGAATCTATCCCCGTATAAGTCGCATCCTCTTCCTTCTTCTTTATCCCAATACCTGTTCCATGTTTCTGTGTTTCCACATCTCACCTGCGCAGAATCATATTTACTTATTAACCCATTTTTTCTCCAAGAAACTTGCCCTGTTGCTTTAGAAGCATTTATTATTTTCTTATTAACCCATTTTTTCTCCAAGAAACTGGCCCTGTTGCTTTAGAAGCATTTATTATTGAACAGCTGCACATGTAAAATAAAGTGCTACTATAATACCAATGCAGATTCTGATGTCATCTCTCGTGGGGACATTCAATAAGCATTCAACGTAATGACTACATACAAGAAAATTTTCTATCGATCAATAGATAAAGCTAGCAGACGAAAATGTGGGTTTACTCAACTGAGCACAGTGGGCAAAAATGGGTTAATATGTATTGAGTAGCTTACTTCCTTTTATTATCGCTTCTGATAAATTGCAAAAACGAATTGTTCTGGTAAAAATAGTATCTTTGAAACTATAACGGGGCATTGTATCGATACAAGATTTTACTAGTGTAAAATATGTATTAACCTTTTAACTGAGTCGTTCTTTGATAAGGAGTATCTATTGTTTGTAATTAAAAACGAATAAATATGAGGTAAATTGTTTTGTCCATCACAAAGACACTTTCAAATGACAAGTTAAAGCGTCTTCTTCCATTAACTGATTTAAATATTTGTCAGCAAATACTGTGAGAACAATTGACAAGCGTCTTGCTTATGGCAGAGCAATTTTCACAGGACGAGTTAACTCGTCTTCCCCAGTTAAAAGGTTAATACAATGTGAAGATTATTTTACAATGGTGATGTCGCTGTGGTGTACAATTTTGAAAACTCCGCGTCAGAACTCACGATTGTCCTTACCTGCGTTGCTTTCTTCTGTTTTTTTTCCCAGGATGCACCATTTGAGAACGCACAAATATTTGACGACTTGACTTCCAAAGATTTCTAGGCATTAGGGTGTTGCGGCTGGTTCATGTTTCTGAAAATAACCTGAAGACCTTCGGTGCTTTTCCTGCGTTGACCACCCCGAGTGAAGAAGGTGGAAATACGCACTTTTAAAATCTCGCATTAGACACGAGCGAGTCAGTTTTTTAGAAGTTAGTCACCAAGAGTCAGTCGTCCAGTTTAAGTCTCTTTTGTAAGAAAATGCGACGTTCAGGTCATCTGCAAAATGTCACCCGTCGTCGCCATTGGGGGTGCCGTGCGTGGGCCGTCAATAGACTCCCCTCCATTAATTAAAAGACTCTCAAGTAACTTTTCTAAATGTAACGGTTAGAAAACGTTTTCTTTAACGAATCGAGTCAGTTTTGGACTACCTTCGAGTAGCCACAGAACGCTTTTTCGTTAGGCTCATCGAACTTCGTACAGGTGCATAACTCGGACTATTCCATTTATAAAATATTTTTCTTCTGTAAATTTAATCTTACACTTTTTAAAAGTCGTGTAGTTTGTACAACGTTATATTTAGTTACTTAGTTATTACTGATAGTTATTAGTGTTAGTAACTAGTGACAGTTATTAGTGGTAGTTACTAGTGATAATTATTAGTGGTAATTATTAGTGGTAATTATTAGTGGTAGTCAGTCGCCAGTTTTATCTAAAGTGATCGACATGACGACTACAAAAGTATTTACGTTGACTACGCAACAACGGCTGGGTATTCTAAAAGACTTAGAGACATTACCTGTTGCAACTGTTGCTGCAAAATATCATGTGCACCCTACAACAATTCGGCGAATAAGAAGAAACGCTGCAAGCCATACTGAATTCGCGGAGGAGACTACGGTAGAAAAACAACGACGAAGATTAAGAAAGCCATTGTACAAAGAACTGCCCGGCAGGGTGTGGTAGGTGCTGGGCCGCCATTGGGTGAGTAACGACACCTCCGAACCCGAGTTATATCCCATGCCTATGACGGCCCATATCATTTAGAAGGTCGGGTGCTCCTTCATGGGTAGCGGACAAATGTCCTCGAAAGTGTGACCAGTGTGGCTCAAACTGGAACCTTCGCGGGCTTCGGCTGCTCGAAAGCAGCGCTGGTGTTCGGTTTCGGAGGAGTGCCATAGCGTATCTCCCGTCTGATCGCCAGCCTGTGAACATCCAAAGAGCCTGAAGGCTCCGAGGATTCGAAATGAATCTCCGATCAATTGCATGGGGCTGAAGAGTCGAACACGGATCGGTTTGAACAGAGACAGCTTACAACTGCCTACCGGTTATCTCTTCAGTTTTGGTCGGGAGCAGAGTGAGCGTACAGGCGTGTACGCAGTGAGTTCGCCGCCCCGTGGTTCCCCGTGGATACGGCGCTGACCATTGGAGGAGCTATCCTCCCTTGGCCACGACGTAGCTAAAGGACTCATCCGCAGAAAACGCTCTACGACACTTCTGGATTTTTCTGCTCTCGTCCCGGGGCGGTTTCGCTGGTGGTAAACCAGCCGATGCCGATATAAGGGAAACCCTCAGGAGCGGCTAGTCGCATGCGACCGGTTACACTAAAATGTACAAAGAACTGGAAGACCACCTTGGTGATTTTATAACAGATGCTTTACTTCTACAGAAAGCTGCGGAATTAAAAGAAAATATGGCATCATGTTCAACTTTCAAAGTGAGCACAGGCTGGCTCACGAAGTATAAAAAATGCCACAACATACGCTTAGTCCGTGCACATGGCGAAAAAGCTAGTGCCGACGAGGATGCAGCAAAGATATTTGCCGAAAATTTTAAAAAATTAATGGAAGAGAACGACATAAATATGGAGGACGTATACAACATGGACGAAAGAGGGCTTCTGTGGAAAATTCTTCCCACTAGGACACTTGTAAGAGAAAAAGAAAAGTCGGTCAGTGAGTACAAAACTCACAAGGAACGGATTACTATAGGTTTATGTGCAAACGCATTAGGAATACATAAAATAGTGCCTTTAGTAATTAACAAATACCGACAGCCAGAAGCTTTGAAATATAGCCAGCGAAGGCTTCCGATCATTTTCAAGTCTCAAAAAAATGTCTGGATGGACAGATCAGTCTTTACAGACTGGTTTGAAAATTATTTTAAGCCAAGTGTACGTGCGCATCAATTAAAAAGGGAAATATGTGGCAAAGTAAATTTTATTATTGGACACCTGCGAAGGACACAAATTACAGCTCAAGAAGACGATCATTTCAAAATCATGTTTTTACCGCCGAATACAACCTCTCTTATGCAGCCGATGGATCAGGGAATAATAGAAAAAACGGAGAGACTGTTTCGCCATAAAATGCTAGACTCTAGCTGAAGTTATAATATATGATAGCGGGATAACAGAGTTTTATCAAAAATACACAATTAAAGATTGTATAGAAATATTGCACCAATCTTGGACGGACATTACTGCACGTAATATGAAAAATGCATGAAACAAACTTTTGACAGTAGATGTTCCAAATTCTGAAAACGGTGAAGAAGAGCTACAATTCCAGCAAGATCTACAAGACTTGATTAGCATTATGACTGAACAAGAATCCACGGAAACACACGTCACAGAATATTTATCAATATGTGAAGACGGAGAAAGAAGAAGTGTTCGGTCCCAAAGACCGAATTTCTATAAACTTATATTAGGCGCCATATACCTACTGCGCGGCCGGACAAATTATTTTATGACCGTCTTGGTCTCAAGACCTGGACATCAGGACGCCACATGCATCAGGCCAGGTGCAGGCAAAAATCGTGTTTTCCACGAAAACACTGTCGTCGATGACTGAAGTCAAAGATAATACCGGGGAATGTCCAAATTAAATTTCCACTCTGCAAACTCGCAGACTCACCTACAACTCACACCAACCAATAGGAAAACATCAACATACACCACGTACACTTCATACACAGCTAATCACAGGCAAACCAGCCAAATATAAAAGGCGAGCACAGATACGAAAAATTAGATTTTCAACCAAGCCGCGACATTACACATACATCGAGAATCTCACATTTTACACGCGACCATACACATTGTAACATTGCATCATCGAGCACTTCTTGTTAAGTTTGAATATACAGTTTAAGTTTACATCGAGTGTTCACCTATCTATTTTATCCTGATCTCGGCTGAGTATGATTAATTTTATATCAGCCAACGTCCCAACAACATCGTCGCAATCGAGCGTAAGCGGGATTTACGACTCTGCGAAATTCTACATTGAATTGCGGTGTGCGGGACGTAACAAGAAGTGTTATCCACAATGACAGTGAAAGCGACAAAGACGAGGCACAAGAAAAAATAATTAATCAGGGAGATCAGAATGAAAGAAGAACTGATTTAGAAAATATATTTGATATATTAACGCAGCATACCGCAAAAGCACCGCGTCATACGAAATTATTATTAGAAGGTTTAAAACTTCTTTCAAATAATACAGACAAGGAAAATTAAATACATCGAGGGAACATAGAAAAAAATAGTCTGGACACGTACGTTATACAGGGTGTTCCGCCACCTCTATCAAATATTTGAATGGGTGATTCTACAAGCTAAAGTAAAACGACAATCAAGAAGAACAAAATCGCGTTCGAAGCTCCATTTTTTAGTTATCAATGTTTAAAAAATGGGCTGAAAACGCCTGTCACGCGGCAGCCGTCCGTACACGCACAGTGGCTATCATCGCGCAACAAGTTCACCGTGTAGAGCTCTCATTTGCCGATGTAACAGAAACGATGACCTACAATACAATGCGATAAGACACTACGTTCTTGCGACAATTTATGAAGAAGCACACATCTTTCGTTGACGGCACTAAACCTGCCTACTCGAAAAGATCCACAAGGTCATATCAAAACCCGCCTCACGGGATTCTCAAGTAGAGAGGACGAATGCAACTTCTAATAGACGATTTTGTCCAAAAAAGTCATTCATACATGCTTACACACGCACCGCGTTTATTTTATCCGCAAGTGTCCATGTGAATTACACGCACTAAGATAGTAAGTTAAATAGCAATTTAAATACTAAATAGTACTGTAAGTTTCTTTTTTGTTATAATTGTCTTCATTCTCACCAGCATTTTAGACAGTATCGGGAACAGTGATATTGGCCATAACAAATAAAAGTATACGAAGAAGTATGGTGAGGAGACTCCGCGCACACGTAAACGCAAAACGGCCTAGCAACCGGCACCCGCGGTCACGACCCCGCGGGTTTTGAAAATGATCGCATGTAAAGGACGACATTGTCCTGCACTGAACCTATAGAAGAAGCAAAATTATGAAAATCACGGTTACAAAATGTCGATTTTTCAGAAATGTGCATTTTTCGTTAAAAAATGAGGCTTTAGTTTATTTTTTATAAAAAATGAGAGCTTTTATTAACTCCAAGTTAGGTTCAGGCCGAAACTATACATTTTGTAAAGATGCTCGAATTTGAATTGAGTCGATTGGAACCTTCGTTTTGGAGTTATCACTGCAAAACGAAGCGAAATTGAAAAACGCAGAAAAACGCATTTAAAGTTTTAGAAGATTTTAAAGTATGATTATTGATACATACTTCGCCTAATGATTTCCAGCGGCATAGTACGCTTAGTACGCTTGTAAAAAACTTTAAGTGTGTTTATAACACAATATTTAATAATCAGTTGAATTTAGTACACTTTGTTTCAAGTATAAAACCTCTAGGATCGATTTCGTGCGTTCGGGCGAAAACGAGTTCATGCGCCGCTTCACTTTTATGGCTGCCAAATTCGTAATTTTGCGAATACCGACATAAACCAAACGGCATTTTACTCAAGAAACATATCAGTTTCGAAAACTTCAATAAAAAAGAATTGATTTCTCGACTGCCTAGTACCCTTAAATCGTAACTTCCTGTTTTTTTTAATCTTAATGTTCGAAACTACTCTTTTAATTTCCTTTGTGTGGTTCTACGTATTTTTTTCTTCTCCTTCTACTGCAGTATATGTCTTAATGTTGCGTACCGTGTTCTTCGCCGCAATTGGGAAGGGCACACAAGTACACTCACTTGCCGAATTAACGGCGCGTGAGTAAGTCGAATGTAGAATGATGAGTCTGGTGAGATTTGTTGTACGTTGTATGGTTTATTGTTGTGTATGAGACTGCTTGATGTGGTTTATAAATTTGGGCAGCGCGAAGATCTGCCTCGGTGTGGTGTTGGTGTGAGAATCTCCTTGTATACAAAAGTTGCGGGTCTTTATACTGTTTTTGGTAGCTTTATGCGACCAATCAGCGTGCAGTGCATCGCCGATCGTCTAGCTTGCACTCGCGTACCTGAGGGTGTGAAGGCCGGGCGGAAAAACCGAAAGGGTCGCGCCGCGGTGACCGCTCGCAACGTTTTTGAAGCGCGTTTACCTGAGATTTCTGGACACAGTCGTTGAAATAATAAAAATTGCACAGATTGATGCGTCGTGATATTTGACTGTCCAGAAATCTCAGTTTACAAGGTAAAAAGTCAGCATTGCGGTTCAACACTTCGGGTCGATGCACACGAGCGACTTTTTATCGTGCGACACCGCAGCGACTGACGTGCGACTGTACGGTGCGACGTCGCTGCGGTGTCGCTGTGCGATTCGGCAGGCTTTTATTTTTATTTTACCTTTACGAACTCGCAGCGACACCGCAGCGACACCGCAACGACGTCGCAGCGACGTCGCACCGCACAGTCGCACGTCAGTCGCTGCGGTGTCGCACGACAAAAAGTCGCTCGTGTGCATTGAGCCTTAATATTACCTGTTTGTAATACAACACTGACTGTTCCGTCCGATGGAACAAAAGCATGTGAGTATTTCATTTTGGTACATTTATGATATGTTCGCGACGAAAAGGCTATTTTTGCGTGAAGATGTTTAGGGCATTGTCAGCAATATAAATTAACTTTCTCCTGACAAAGGACTTAGAATTTCTGCTCCGTCTCTTCCTCAATAGCCAATCCAGGTCATAAAACTTGGCGATTCCGAAGGGTAAATTAAAAACGGTACACCAAGACGGTACTCGTGCTTGAGCGTTTTATCTGAAGGAAAAACCGCGGCGTTGCCAAAGTTCGACATCCTCACGTCCTTGCAAGTGACACCCCACCCTGTCCAGAAAAAATGACGCGTTACGGGCGCTTGGAAGGGTGCACGCGACGCTCAAGGGGCACGCTGATTGGAAACTTCAAATGTTTCGTACGAAAACCAATCAACGCGCTTCATCAGCGTACAGAGCGACACGTTCGGACACTCAACATCAGTCATTCGTGAAAAATCATTCAAACAAGTTACAGTTATTACTGTTTTGGAAAATTATTATTACCACGTAAAAGCTATGATTATACGTAATAAAATATAAGAGCACTGAATTTATAAATACTCATAAATTGGTAAAAAGAATGTTCGTAGGTCTGGCTTAGAAAGTGTCTGAATTTAACAAGGAAGGGAAAGCCCACTCCACACGAGTTTGTCATCGTAATTAAAATTAATAAATAACAACGAATTTCAGGAAAGCACTCTGCAACTAATTAGCAATAAAAAATCATATATAACTCTTAAAAATACAACTTTCGTAATGGAGGGTTTTTTCCACTTATGTACCACTGTGCATCGTAAGTATCAGCACAAGTAAATTTACACATAGTTCGGCAATCATTCAAGACCTCAGTCAGTCGCATTAAGTTCTTCAGTCGGAACTAGATTAACACTAGGTTTACGGGACGCGTCATTTTGACGCATTTCGAATTTCACAAATGTGCGGAATAAATGTTGTATAAAGTTAAATATTATAAATTTTATATAAATACATAATATCACATAGGTTCATTTATAAGTTAATAGTGTATAATATATTGTTTTTAAATAAAATAAGTTGTTTTTAAATAAAATGTGCGGTGTCGTTCACGCGTCAATTTGACGCGTGTCCGTAGAGATAGGTATATAAGAAATGTCCGTAAACCTACTGTTGAGATTCACAAGTCCATTCGGCTCATTTTATTTAACCAGTTGTTCTAAATTAATTTTTCGGACAAAAGCGTCGCGAAGACCGTGTGCTACAAGGGTGAACGCGAGACTTACAACCAGGGGTTGAAACGGTTCCGAAAACAACTGTTTGAAACTGTTATATATGGGTTCTGACTGAAACAGTTTCAAAGAACCGAAATAATTTTGAAACAGTTATGAGTGGAAAGGGTTCTGGCTTATATCGGTTTCGGTTCCGGTTTTCCAGAACCGATATTATATCGGTTACATATCAGTTTTATATCGGTTTTATTACATGTATAGATTTTATCCAGACACTTAAAACCGATATGATTTTCATACCGGTAATACGCCAACAAAGCTATACCGAAACCGATATATTATCGAAATCCGAAATAAATAGCGGTATTTTTGCGGTTTTTCTTTTGGTGACGGTGTAGACTAAGCTTTTCATTTGTTCTCTTCCGACCCACTATTTCTATATGCACCAACACTAACACTAATACTAATGAACTAAAAATAAACTAATAAACTAATAGAATACTAATAATCTAACAATAAACAAATAATAACGTATTAATAGACTAAAGTAATAAATTTAGTGCTATGTAAATACTCAATAAGTTAATAAATTTCAAAAATCTTTCTCTGTTGCTTAAATTATAACAAAATTATAGAAAACGATCAGTAATAAATACGTTCGAAATTAACAAACAATCGAGCATTAATTTATTAATACCTGACTAATACAAAACCAATATACAGCCGATATATGTATTATAACCGATATACAACCATTATAGAACCGTTATGGAACCATTATAGTACCGATATAATATCGGTTCTGTAAAACCGGATCCGAAACCGATACAGGCCAGAACCTTTTTCGAACCGATATCATAACTGTTTTCAACCCTTGCTTACAACTTCGATGAGTAATTTTAATCCGCGCTGCCCTTTCGTGACGCAACACTGTCCTTTATTGCATTAGGCTGAAAGGTGTCATATAGGTGTTCAGTGAAAGTGGCTGCTTTTTCTGTGTTCCTTTTAGCTCAGGTTCCGCTTTTACTTCTTACAGGTGGTATGTTAATGATTGGCCTTTTTAAGTACTATTGGGAAACCGGGAAACACCAGAAAACAAAAAAGAACTGAATACAGCTGCAAGAAAACTAAACGAAGCACTAGAATAATACAAGAACAAAAGATTCAATGTCTATATTAGTGGCGGTCGCCTTCTCTACCATTCACTGTGACATAATTGCGCGCGTTTAGTGGTTCTAATATGCTGAGAGACCACCGGCGTTGAGTACCATTGTCGGCGTTGTATGTTTTACCAAACTACAGAGTTCCACGTTTGGCTGGAAGAGCATTCGGGACCGAGAACTAGTGATGGGATTGATACGATACATATTGATGATACACAAACAATTTGATGTCTAAGTACTCAGTGGGAAGTATCAATAGGTATCGAAATCTCGGATACTCGGTATCAATTTTCAATACCGATTCCTCTTGGAACGATACCTATCAACACCAATCCTATGGCGACCAAGTAGGTATCGAGGTAAATATTCACAAAAAGGGAGCCACCTCCGATTTCGATGATTTTTTAATATGTTGTCAAGGTCATCACTCTGAGTGGTGTTGTGGCGGTTTTAGTTGGCGGTCGCCGTTTATTAAACAGTTATTAACAAAAAAAAGGTTTGGACAACAGTACCCAATAGAAACCCTTCTTTTTAGATAAAGGGAACCTTCAAAAGGCACCTTCGACTCTGGGAGAAGTCTTAGGTAGTGTGAGATTTTTACCCACTAAGACCTCCATGATGACCGGTCTCTAGCATGATAGGGGGGGCTCCGGGAACCCAATAGGACGCTACTCCGTGCTCTCCTCACGCTTCTGCGCCGCTGCGCCGATACTCGTGGGGAATCTTACTGAACCCCCCGTACACATCTCCGCCAGGTACGCTACACCGGTCATGTTGCAACGTCACCTCCTTCCCAGGATCACTACACGGTGAGTGGTATGGCACCCCATCCCCTTGTCCACGCGGATCCCCGCGACTGCGGTGTGGAATTCGAAATTCCGCGATGATCACCGCCGTCGCCTTACCGCCAGACTCCGATGGGTGACACCGCTGCGCCACCCTGATCTCTTGATCGGCGACGGAGGGAACAGAGGGATGAACCCTATCTTCCTACCACCGCCGTCGTTCATACCTTATCGGTGAGGGGTGACGAGTCCTGCTCGCTCTCCCTCTCCTCCTACTACCCCGTCGGCTGGGGTCCGCGCGTTCCCGAACCCGCTCTGCTTCCTCCTGCTGCCTCATAACGGATTCGCAGAAGGAGGTCATCGCATTCCATGCTTCGCTGCTCTCGACCATTTTCCCGACAATGGCCAGCAGCTTCAAATCTTCCCCTATTATTGAAACAAGGACCCGGCGCACAGTGGTTCAGTACATATAGAAAAGGAGGAAAAAACCTGATAATAGCGGAACTACGAAATCAAATTTGATGAAATTTTCAGGTTGTTTTTTAACTAAGATCTAGTTTGTTTTTACCAAGTTACAATCAATTAAAAACAATGTAAGTCGAGAAATTAAAATTTTTCTAATACAAAACTTTTTTTGAAGGGGTGCTGCATTGTGGTTATGTAAACTTTTGTTCATATTTCTTTTCTTTAATGAAGAAACGGAAATAAACATATAAAGGAAACTATTTAATTAATATTTTAACATTTTCTAAATACATGCTAATTTTAAATAAAATAATTTAAAATATAGGTAACAGTGAAAAATATGAGCCTGAAAAACAATAAACTTGTAACGAAATACCCAAAAAATAACAAGAAATCAAAATTTGTAATAATAATTTTTAGGTTCAGGTCTTAATTTAGTGATCCACGGATCTGATGATATCATTATCATATGAAAAATATAAGAGTACTTTCTAGTATAGTGGGCTTTAGGGATGGTTGGGGGGTGGGGACCGACCACAGTATTTTTTCTAGTGTGTCTAAGAATATTCGTGCCAAATTTGGTGCGGATACATTGAACGGTATAGAACCCCTTCGGTTCTTAAGTTAAGAGGGAGTGGTTAGGGGGTGGGGACCTCCACAGTATTTTTTCTAGGGTTTCGGGGAATATTCATGCCAAATTTGGTGCGGCTACGTTGAACGGTATAGATTTCTTTACCGAACATATATACAAATTTTGACTTTTATACATGTAGAGATGGGAGTTAAATAGAATTGTGATCAAAGTTGGCGGAAGTAGGCCTCCATTCTTACATGGCAGTTAACTAATTATAACAGCTTTCAAAAAATGCAAGTAACAGGCCGGAGGTCCGTGGAGTATTTCTTGCAATCATAAAGAAAGCCAAGAATCCATGAACCCGAAGGTCTCTTTGGTTTAAACTCTACTACATTCAGTTAGTAGTCTGTTTTGGAAAATTATTATTACCACGTAACAGCTATGATTATACGTGATAAAACATAAGAGCAATAAATTTATAAATACTCATAAATTGGTAAAAACATGTTCGTAATTCTGGCTTAGAAAGTGTCTGAATTTAACAAGGAAGGGAAGGCCCACTTTAGACGAGTTTGTCATCGCAATTAAAATTAATAAATAACACCGAATTTCACAACAGCAATCTGCAACTAATAATGCAAAGCAATAAAAATCATATATAACACTTCAAAATACAACTTCCGTAATGGAGGGTTTTTTCCGCTTATCCACTGTGCGGCGTTCCGCTGTCCACGCTGGGCACCCTTCCAGCGTGTGCTGCGCCGTGTCCCCCCCCGCCATGCAATCAGTACAGTTCGCCGTTTGCTCCCTCTAGATCCGAAACAGATACTCACCGAAACATCCGTGTCCAGTGAATATCTGTGTCATGCGGTAGGTGAGCCTCCCCCCTTTCCGCCCCAACCACTCGAGCAGTTTCGGGGCTACGGCTTCGACGACTCTCTTGGTGGCGGTGCCAGGGTTCGCTAATTGGTCCCGCCATTTCGCCAATGAGAGTTGTCGAGCTCGTATCCTATGCCATCTTATATTAGTTTCCTCCGCTAAACTCTCCAGCGGTATCATACCGGCGAGAGCGCTCGCCGCCGTATACGACACGGTGCGGTATCCCCCCGCGATTCTAATGGCCATCCTGCGATGTACTCGGCGCAACATCTCTCTGCTGCACCGGATGGCCATCAGTTCCTCTACCTACACCGGCGCCCCATACAAAGCTATGGACCGCACCACCTTCGCGTACAGGCGACGCACCGTCTCCTCGGGTCCTCCCAGGTTTGGTAGCAACCGGCCCAGCGACGCTGTTGCCGTTTCCACCCAGGGGGGTAGTCTCGCGAAGTGTCGGCCAACCCGCCACTTGCTGTCCAGGATCAAGTTGAGGTAACGCATCTCGGCTCCGATCTTTATCGGGCTGTTGCCCACCCGTATTACCGTTACAGGGGGCCCCCTACTCCGAGCTTTGTTGTAAAACCACAACGCTTCGATTCTGTGGGGGGCCACCTTTAGCCCTAGCCCCTCTATCACCCGGACGACGCATGCCACACCTTCTTCCGTAATCTTTGCCGCTTCCCTCCAATCGCTGCCCTCGGCCAGAACCAGCGTATCATCCGCATAACATGCGGTGCTGACTCCGACCGGTAGCGGGATCCTTAGTACTGCATCATACGCGAGATTCCACAGTAATGGTCCCAGTACCAAACCCTGCGGAACTCCGCAATACACTTCCCTCTCGCGGCACGTGCCGTCCTTCGCAGCCCACTCGACCCACCTGTCCCGCAGGTATGCCTCTACCGTCGCCTTCAAATATTCGGGTACACGATGGTACTCCATCGCCTCCCCGATCGCTCCCCAGGGCACGGAGTTGAACGCGTTCGCTATGTCAAGGCTTATCGCTATTGCTACTCTGCTCCGGGCCACCGCGTCCTCCGCTATTTCTCTGACCCGTCGGATGGAGACCTCCTTATGCGAAACCCATATTAGCGATCTGACAGGTCAGGCCCTTCTACTGCCAAGTGCTGTGCGAGCCGGCGAGCCACGATCCTCTCATAAAGCTTAGCCGTCTCGCTCAGCAGGCATATCGGCCTATAGGCCGACGGTTCTTCCGCTGATCTTCCCGGCTTCCGGAGGAGGACCACCTTTCCTCGCCTCCATTCTGCCGGTACGTGCCCTATCCGCAGACAGCGATCGAAGAGGCGACGCAGCCTACCCTCTACTGCTTCGGCGCTTACCACCCACGCCTTACCCGGAATACCGTCCAGCCCGGGTGTTGTGTTTTTGGCCCGCAGGCTTCCTACCACCCAGGCGAACTCCTCGCCAGTGACCCCAAACTCCTGGGACCATGCTCCCGCCACGGCCGGCCGTATCGGCTCGCGTCATCTGTCCGTTATCGGGAAGAGGGTTTCCAGCACCCTCCCCATAAATTCAGGATCTAGCGTCTCCGTAACCGGGGGGCCCATGGTCGCAGCTTTCCCATAACCATTCGATATGGGCGCCCCCAGGGATCCCGGTCCAGCGCTGCGAGGAGTTCTCCCCACACCTTGCGCTTTGCCTTTTCCAATTGCTGCCCGCAGCTGATTCCTTATCTCCCTATACTCCGCCTTCAACTCTTCTTCCCTCTCGTCGCCCCGTCTTCTCCTCCTTCGGTAGCGTATGTACTGGCGTCTCGTGCGGATGCAGGCTGCCCGCAACCGTGCTATCCCTTCTAACGACCAGTACACCGTTCGGCGGTTAGCTGCATTGGTCCTCGGCATGGCGACATCACATACCGCCGTCATCGCCGCCTCGTCTGTGCCGCTCCCTGCTCCACGTCTTCCTCCTCCGCTGGCTGCGCCCACATCGCTGCTAACGCAGCGGCCTCCATCATGTTGCGGTCGAGTTTCTTCACTGCCCACCGCGGCAGCCGGATACCCCTACCTCTATCTTGGGGACCCAGTGTCAGCAGTGACGCATAGTTCATAGTGCCCAGAAAATTATGTACTTTTGTCTAAACTTTTTTTGTTAATACCTTTTTATAAACGGCGACCGCCAACTAAAACCTTCACATTACTGAGGGTGATGACCTTGACTACATATTAAAAAAACATCGAGATCGGAGGTGGCTCCCTTTTTGTGAATATTTACCAAGATGCGGAGTGTCTCGAATTACACTCTGTGAATATACACATCAGTCTCGAAAAGAAGTATCAAATCGGTACCGATATTTTTGTAGAAATGTCAAAGAGGTATCAATACGTTCGTGTAAATATCGAAGTGGTATTGATTCTTTTTGATACCTACGTGTCTGATACTACTCGGTACCAGATCGAAATTCGTGGATTGGAGTCGACAGTATCGATGCAGTATCAGTCCCAACACTAGTGATGACAACTTGGCCTAACACGGTTGGTTGGAAGTATTATTGTTTCACGAGCATTGCGCCCTTGCTTGGGCCGAACGGACGCTTGCGAAAAGTCGCCCTCTGCGAACAAAAACGGCCGGACGCGATCCAAAGCCCCGCGTCTGCTCAGTTCTAATAGTACATGCGCAAGAATTGTATTGTGTTTCATCGTCTGGTTGTGCTTAACACTAGAACTACCAAGGCAGTCAAAATGACTGGTGTGCAATTTTACTATGTACTATTTATTTTTGACGACTATTATGTTTACTTTGAATTGGTGCCAAATAAAGCTAGTGTGGATGGCGATATAAATATATATTTTAATTTAAAAGAAAATAAAAGAACAGTGCATATACAAAAAGAAAACGGGAGCGGATCTTTGAGTCAACCTCTCAATATCCTAGCTCGAGATCGACTGCCGCCAAAACTGTTCCTCGAGCCCTGCAACGGTTTTTCGTTAAACACGTGATGTCAAAAACAAAAGACTCGCAGGGGATCGAGAGTCGTCGACATCTTCGACGAACAGCTTCAACGGCTACATACATTGTCATCTCTCGTCGCGCAATCGGCAACCGTTGGCTGTCGCCGGCCTACGACGCACCTGTGTCCGTATAAATGCCTACACTAGAGAAAAATATAAATAAACATTGTTTCCCTGAATTACGTATTTTGTCTAAAACGTGTTATTTTAATCACTTCGATGATATATGTGCACGTTAACCGTTGATAGATCTAGTGTTAACCCTTTGCGGAGCAGCACTTTTTCAAATCTACTTACCGGCAGATCGGAAATATTTTCAATATAAAACGAGATTATACATTGAAGACTTAAATATTAGGGATGAAGGAGAATATGTATTGTATTATGGAAATTTTATTGGTAGTAATTGAGCATAATATACAGGGTGTTTCACCACCCTCGTCAAAAATTTTAAGGGGTGATTCTACAAGCCAAAATAAGACGAAAATCAAGAATAAAAAAATCGCGTCCGAGGCTTCATTTTTGAGTTATCGATGTGCAAAAAACGGGCCAAAAACGCCTGTCCATCGGCAGCACTCCATACACGCGCAGTGTCTGGCATCGCGCGCCAAGTTCTCCGCACAGAGTGCTCGCTTACCGATGTAACAGAAACAATGACATACCATACGATGCGACAAGACACTACATTCTTGCAACAATTTATGAAGAAACACACACCTTTTGTTGGCGGCATTAAACCTGCCTACTTGAAAAAATCCACAAGGGCATATCAAAACCCGCCTCACGGGATTCTCAAGCAGAGAGGGTGAATGCAATTTCTAATTGACGATTTTGTCCAAAAGAATCACCCACACGCACGTACACACGCACCGCGATTATTGTATTCGCAAGTGTCATGTGTACACGCACCACGATTGTCCATTTCATCACACACACGCATCGCGATTATTTCATTCGCAAGTGTCCATGAGAATTACACGCACTATGATTGTCCCGTCCGCGAATGTCCACAAAAAAATGTTCAAAGCATGCACAAAATTTTGCACCTGAAAACACACGCCAGGCGATTGTCCCGTTCGCGAGTGTCCACTTAATCACACACATACGCACTGCGATTACTTTACCTACGAATGCGAGATTACTTTACTCACGCACAGAAAAATAGTACGAACGAAAAAATCTAAAAAGCTAAAACTAATCCTTACACTGAAAGTAACATTAAATTGACAAAGAGACTGCTTTCTACGCGAGAAATATTTCCTGCCGATTACAGATGTTCGAGAGGCCGAGGTCAACGATCGAGAGATGAGACAATGTAAGGGCACTGGCATGTAAACAGAAAAGCGTCGATATTTGCCGACATGAATGCAGTGTTGGGCAAAATTTTATTCAGATAACAGATAATGAATAAGAGTAACAAATAAAATTTTATTCGTCACTAACGAATTAGAATTTATTCAAATAAGAATTTATTCGTAGAAGAATTTATTCGAATAGGAACTTATTTGTGGTAGAATTTATTCGGATAAAAATTGATTGATTTTTTCTTTTGATTTAAAACAATCAACAAATATCCGTATTATTGTTCGAATAATTTATCAGTCATTAGTCGAATAGATTATTCGAATACATTTGCACTCGGTATTCGAATAAATTACTGAGATAATTATTTGAGATAAACATTTATTCGAAATAATTCGAATAATGCCCAACTCTGCAGGAAGGCACACATGTTCTACACTAACACATTTGCGTAACATTTTTCAGTCTCGCGTGAAATTTAACCAACGTCTCCTCTGTAAGGAAAATTTGTCAATAGCGTGCTCATCGTTCTATCATCTCTGTAAAAAGTGATCTTTCCGACGCGTGCAACTGCGCACTTCACTGATACACACACACCGCGATTATTTGACTTGGTACTGTCCATATGAATTACACACACTAGAGTCTGCGGATAAATGAAATTTACGCATCTGAGGCCGTTGTCGTCGAACGATGACACGAGATCAGCTGCAGGTTCTGCGTTCAAATTACTGATCGCACGCACAACACATTGTCGCTGTTCAACGGTGAACCGTCACGACGGAAGAAACTTCAGCATCGGTGCTAAGAATTCTAATTCTTCAGGCATTCTATTTTTATACTTTTTATCAAATAAACGGCACAGTATCAGACACGAACACTTCTTTCTACCTCGAAGTTTGGAAGAATACTGCATCGTTGGAAAGAAATGAAAGCGATCGGTTCAACGACATTCGTCGCGGTACTACAAAGTATAAACAGTTTAGACTCTCGGAACCGAGTTACCGCTGCCTGGATCTCGAGCGTGCAAGGGATAAATAAGGACACACCGATTAATAACAAAGCATCGACACAGTTTTTAGTCTCTCGAATGGAATTTGTCCAAGGTCTCCTCAGTTTGGTGGCTGTTGCGAACGAGAAAACAGCTGTAATCGGCAGGAAATATTTCTCGCGTAGAAAACAGTCTCTTTTTCAATTTAATTTTCCATTCAGTGTTAGGCTTAGTCTTAGCTTTTTAGATTTTTTTATTTCTAGAATTTTTCTGTGCGTGAGTAAAGTAATCTCGCATTCGTAGGTAAAGTAATCGTAGTGCGTACGTGTGTGATTAAGTGGACACTCGCGAACGGGGCAATCGCCTGGCGTCTGTGTTTTCAGGTGCAAAATTTTGTGCATGCTTTGAACATTTTTTTGTGGACATTCGCGGATGGGACAATCATAGTGCGTGTAATTCTCATGGACACTTGCGAATGAAATAATCGCGATGCGTGTGTGTGATGAAATGGACAATCGTGGTGCGTGTACACATGACACTTGCGAATACAATAATCGCGGTGCGTGTGTACGTGCGTGTGGGTGATTTTTTTGGACGAAATCGTCAATTAGAAATTGCATTCACCCTCTCTGCTTGAGAATCCCGTGGGCGGGTTTTGATATGCCCTTGTGGATTTTTTCAAGTAGGCAGGTTTAATGCCGCCAACGAAAAGTGTGTGTTTCTTCATAAATTGTCGCAAGAATGTAGTGTCTTGTCGCATCGTGTGGTATGTCATAGTTTCTGTTACATCGGTAAGCGAGCACTCTGTACGAGCAACTTGGCGCGCGATGCCAGACACTGCGCGTGTATGGAGTGCTGCCGATGGACAGGCGTGTTTGGCCCGTTTTTTGCACATCGATAACTCAAAAATGAAGCCTCGGACGCGATTTTTTTATTCTTGATTTTCGTCTTATTTTGGCTTGTAGAATCACCCCTTAAAATTTTTGACGAGGGTGGAGAAACACCCTGTATATTAAAATATAATGAGATAGTTTAGTTTTTGTAGTTTTTCAGTGTGATATTTTTCGAAGCAATAAAAACTTGTTTCTCGTCTGCCTCCTGCAAATTTTCTGTCTGAACATACTATGCAATCTTTTTTAGTTTCTTTTTGTACATTTAGTTTTCCATCTAGTTTTTGTGATCCATTCACGTTGCAAGCTCGTCCCCTGGGCCGTTCTACCATTTGAAAATCGTTTTCCAATTGATCTACCAAACGTTTTACAAATTGTAGATTTGTCATGGCCTCTTCACTTTTTTCTTTTTTTTTTGCAGCTTCATAGAGAGTATAGGAATTTCTTAGGCATACATCCAAACCCCCAAAAAGTAACGGTGGTTAAAATACTGAAATTATTTGTTCGTCGCCGTAGCGGCGACATTCGACCCAAGAAATAATATCCTGATGCCGCCTTAGTGGCAGTATTCGTCCGCAAAGGGTTAATATACACCTGGGACTCTTTTTACACGGTACATTTCGAGCGAGGAATGTGATTTTTTTCCAGTAATAAGAAAACGTATTCGTTGTAATATAATACAGAGTGACGAAGGAATAAAATGTCGATTTTTAAAAAAAATATTTTGTTGATTTTCCTTAACACATTACCTTTTCTTTCATGTGTTTATTGAATAAAATGTTGTTATCGAATGCAGTTCTACATTTTAAATTACTTTTTCTAGTGTTTGCTTTAGTTTAACACAAGTTTTATACGTTGTTGCAAATCAATTATTTCACGACTTTTTTTTATACGGTACGCATCCACCGTGTAAAAAGGGTCTCAGGTGTACTTTGCTGTGCTAGTCAAATTGCAGTCATTAATTGTGCCCACACCATTCTGGTCCCGCAACATCAATTTATTCGTCTGTGACGAAAGATTTGGTCTTTCGAACCGAATTTGGTAACCGCTATACCCGAAAAAAAAAAACGATTTATTCACAACCATGAGCACGAAAGGATTGCTCTGTGAACAAAGAAAGGCGTTCAAGTCCCTGCGACGGATCGTAAAGAATTACCCCTTTGATCGGCGGTGAGCGAACTGATCCGCGAATTCAAACGCCGCAAACAATGTGTGAAAAGAATATCGGAACGAACGCCAGGCTGACAGGCGAGAATGTGAGCGAATAGGCATGTGTGCAGAAGAATAGAATGATTGATAGGAGCAGAGTAATGAGAAGAAGATAATTGGTACGCGTCAGTGAGTGAGAACGTGGTGGTAGTGAGCGTTAAAAAAACAGTGCCAGCCGGTAGAAACGCTGTGGATGTGAGAACAGAAACAAGTGACGTACTAAAAGACTGAGGAAAGTGAAGATTATACAGTTAACCCCTTGAACTCCTAATTTTTTTTTAATTTTCTTCTCAATACCTCCCTGTTATTTTAAGTGTTTTATTTGAAATGTACTTCAAAAGACAGTTGGTTGATAGGGACAAATTGGGTACAAACAATCATGTACCTGAACACTTTACGGACTTTTTTTGTTACAAAGAAGGGTCATATACATGTAATATTGCTTATCTAGGTAAAAAAAATATTGCGAAATATAATACATATTTAAACTGACAATTTAAGAATGTCGAGTGTGTCTCGACATAGGAGTACCTGTGAATAAAATCGATGTCGAGTCACACTCGACAAAGGGGTTTAAAAGGTTAAAACGAAAAATCACCGTGTACGCATGTATTAGGATTACATACAGTGGGTGTAGAAAGTATTCGTGCCGCGAGTAATTTCAACTGAAACGTTGCTTAATCGTTTGAGTGCTGAACAAGTTTTTTGGATATATACCAAAAATGCGGAACTGATTGCGCGTGTATGGAAAAAAATTAATAAAAGTAGTCATCTAATTAGATCACAAATATTGCGTTATTACAAAAAAAAATAAAAAAATAGCATTTATTCACTTAAATTTCCTTTGATTTATTTCTTGGAAAACATAGTAAGAAAATTATAATTCTTTACAAATAGAGCAAATTAATCGTACGCTCCGAAATGCAACCGGCTTCAACGAATGCAAAATTGATACTGATAAACAGGAGCGCTATCGCGCTCCCCGCATTTTTGGCATAACACAAGAAGAGCGTGATAACGCTCCTTAGCACTCAAACGGTTAATTATGGTTATTAAATAATATTTATAAAATAAACGTAGGATTCATATTCTCTGAAGCATTTAGAAAAAATGTCAAATAAAGTAAACAAGTATACTCGTATTGTTTATGTAAATATGAATAGAAGTCTACCAAATATCGACCTGCGTTGCGAGCTCCGCGAGTGAGATTACCCATTATTTTCTTTTCAATCCTTCTTTTGTTTATTTTACATTTTTTGTAGAAGCTTCAGAAAATACGTTACTTTAATAAATATTGTTTAATAAACGCAATTATACAACTTTCTAGTTGTAATTACTCACTGTACGAATACTTTATACACCGACTGTAAATAAAACAGAAAAATTGTATGATGTCAATCAAGTTTTTATTCTTGATTACCGTAGTACAACAAATGGGGGTACTGTGAACAACAATCGATTAGTTATCGATAATATATCAATAATGAGAATTGAAAGGGAATCTTTTTATTTTATTTCTATTGGTTCTGAGACAAATAAGCACATGAACATGGCCTCATTCCAGCAGCATCTTTGTATTACTGAAAGTCTTGGGTCATCCCATAAGTAATGCGAGTGTAGCGTAAAGTCTGGCAATAAAGCAATAACATATTGTGTCCTTATAGCAGATACACTGCCGCATAGTGGAACAAATGGCGCATTTAGCTGGACAAAATTAATTTCTCAAAAACTATTATAGGTAAAGACAAAATTCTTTGCACACTTTATGGTTCGATGATGCCTTCTTTATGTCACATTGTGCACCCCCTCAGGGCGTGTTTCAAGGGGTGCTCACTTTATATTTTTTCAACGAAATAGTATAGAAATTTTTGTGACTTTGAATAGCTTTAATAAAAAGAAATAAACATAGTCTGAAACATTTTTTCATATTTTGCATAATTAAAAAAGTATTTAAGACTGACGTTGCGTAGATCGAATGAGTTCTGTTACATGGACAAAAATTACTTTCAAAATTGCAATGAATAAAAAACTGACGTTCCGTGGATCAAATGCGTTCTGTTAGATGGACAAAAATTACTTTCAAAATTGCAATGCATAAGAAACGAACATCCATCACAAACACTTTTACGACAATATTTTCAGCCTTATACTGTTACATTGCATCATAGGTTTACGTTCCAAAACCAAACATATGTACAAGTGAAAGTGCTAAATATTAACTGAAATATTTACATTAGATTTATTTTATCAATCGCAGCTGGTAGCAGTTAATTTTTCTACTTTTTAAAACCTTACCATTAAAGGACTAAATTCAGATATTTTAGACACAATCATTTTTATTGCTTATTTTTCTTTTCCGAATTTCTAAATCTAACAGATGCCACAAATTTTCTATCGGGTTAATGTCCGGTGAATGTTGTGGTGTAAGAAACTGTTTGAGCACACGTACTTGTATTCACAAATTTACATTAAATTAACAAAGATTTTATATTCATTGAAGTCTCCAGAATAAATTTTATTTAAACAAAGCAAATTTACTTAGAATTTTCGCATAAGTATAGGAAAATATTGAAAAACTTACAAAAAATGGCTCGTAATAAGTATTCGTACACTATCCATTTTATACGAAAAACAATTAGTAAATTAAAAAAAGAAACTAGTTTTTTGATATTTTAATATTTACTGGGGTTTCCTTTTGATTTTGAAATTCCTTCAAGCCTTCTTTCCATAGAATTAACTAACTTAAACGTTACATTGGGCAATATTTTATTCCACTCTTCCAGTACTGCGGCCTTCAGACCTTCCTTCGATGTTACATGGTGATTACGAATTTTTGTTTCAAGATAGTCCCATAGATGCTCTGTGGGATTGATGTCTGGAGATTGTAGTGGCATCTTCAAATATTCTAAGGTGTTATACAGGGTGTTCCAGATCTCAACCGACAAACTCTGCCAACATGTTTGGGAGTACATTTTGAGCAAATATGTTATATATACCATGGGTCGATTCGTCTTCGTTTTCGAGATATGAAAGGGGAAAGTCGTATAAACCACAAGTAAACGGATGCATTCAAGCTACTTAACTTTCAGTGATAATCTGTTATTTCAAACTATTTTTCACACTGATTTATACTGATTTACACAAATTGTTCAAAATGATCACCTCTTGTCTCTATGCACGCAAGTAGGCGTGCTTCCATGGACCGCATTCACTGAATATTAGCAACATCATTATTGACGGCAATAGCAGTCTCTCTGATTTTTGCTATCAATTCATCACGTGTATCAGGTTTTCCATCTAAATACACCCTCGATTTCATGAAATAAATGATTATCACTAAAAGTTAAGTAGCTTGAATGCATTTGATTACTCGTGGTTTCTACTACTTTCCCCTTTCATATCTCGAAAACGAAGACGAATCGACCCATGGTGTACCTAACATTTTTTGCTCAAAATGACCTCCCAAACATGTTGACAAAGTTTGTCGGTTAAGATCTGGAACACCTTGTATAACATCCACTGTTTAGTATTGTAGGCAGTATGCTTCGGATCGTTGTCGTGCATGAAAATAAACTTGTCTGTAATTCCCATTTTAGCTGCACTAGAGTGAAGGTGATTTTTCAGAATGTCAATATAGACCCTGTGGTTCATTGTTCCATCAATAAAATGTAGAGACCCTACTCCATACAACCCCAGACTAATACAGAACCTCTACCGTGTTTCATCGTAGCTCGTAAGTTTTCTTTTCTGTACTCTGTATTATTTTTTCTCCATACCTTGAAGTGCTCAGTGGACCCAAATATATCAAATTTACTTTCATCAGAGCAAATGACTCTGTTCCAGTATTGCATTGGAGTGTTAATATGCTGTCTTACAAATTCCAACCTTTTTTCTGGGTAGCTTCACTCACGAAGTATCTTACGGGCTACTCTACCCTGATATTAATTACTTCGTAAAAAATGACGCACTGTACTGGCAAAAAGACTTATGCCATTGTAGTTTCTAAGGTCCGCAGCAATTTTTTCTGCACTCATACGCGGATTTTGTTTCACATCATGAATAATTATTCGTCGAACGTATTCATTAATCTTTCGTGGACGTCCAGGTCTTCATTTATTTTGCACTGTTTTTCGCACTCCGAACCTATCAATAATCCTCCGAATAGCAGACCTTGGTCTGTTTACAATGCGAGCAAACTCTGCAACTGCTTTTACAAACTCTGTCATGAAACTGACCGGCTTTGTTATATTTTGTATATCCAGTAAGTCATATTGTGTTTACAGTAGAATTTACTACAAGAAATAATAGGTATACGATTACTTCCTCCGCGTCTATTTCTGCACACTTGGGTCTGTTTATTGATATTTTCATAAAGATCAAGAGTAATACAATTTTATTTATACGAAAACTATTCTAGAAACAGCTAAGAATATTCACAAATCATTTTTTTCGTTAAAATTTATTAATAACGCGATTACATAAAGTTTTATTTTAAGTGGGTCGTTGTACGAATACTTTTCACACTGACTGTATATACACCTGAGCATTCATTGTTCCATCGATAAATGCAAGGTTTCCTGCTCCATTGCATGATAGGCACCCCCAAACCATAACGTGTTCACCACCGTGTTTCACCGTTGGTCGAAGATTCTTAGAGTCCAGTTCGGTGTTAGATCTTCTTCATACAAATTTTTTTCCATCAGAACCGAAAATGTTGAATTTACTCTCATCAGAGAGTATTACTGTTTTCCAGAACTCCATTGGCTTATTTCTGTAGGTTTTAGCAAAGCCGAGCCGCTTCTCGTTATTCTTTACACTTATGAACGGTTTCCTTCTACCGCATACGACCATAAAAGAAGTTAGGGGAATCATCATTAATATAAAAGTTAACAAAACACCTCGGAGCGACCTTATTAATGGGAAGATTCTAAAAGAGTTGCCGTCAAAAGTGACAAGATTGATCACGATATTATTCAACGCAGTGCTAAGAATAGAATATTTTCCAAGTATCTGGAAGGTAGCAGAAATAATCCTGATACCCAAGCCAGGCAAGGACCCTTATCAACCTGCAACTTATAGTAGTAATCTGGCTTCTTTCAATACTAGCGAAAGTTGTGGAAAGAATAACCTGCAATCGTTTGAAACCTATCATAGAAGATAAAAAATTAATACCAGAGCATCAATTTAGATTCAGGAACAAACATGCAACTACTGAACAAATGCACAGATTAATCAACGAAATATATCATGCAATAGAAAATATACAGTACTGCTCAGCATTGTTTATGGATATAGAAAAAGCCTTCGATAAGGTATGGCACACAGAACTTTTACAAACCATTACGGTTCATTTCCCCAAGCAAATATATAATTTACTCTCGACATATTTGTACAACAGAACTCCCACAGTGAAAATTAAAGATATACGTTCATAAATCAGAAACATAAACGCAGGAGTTTCCCAAGGAAGTGTACTAGGACCAATTTTGTACACGATATACACAGCCGATATCCCAGCACACACCAACAGTAAAGTATTCACATTCGCCGACGACACTGCACTGTTAGTTACGGGCCATTCCACGCCAAATCGATCACTTTCTGGCAGTATGTCCTCCGATTTTGATAAAACTCTAATATGTTATAGTTTATGTGAAGTAATGGTGGGTTTATGTCATCATTTTGCTAGCTTCAAAGTTATTAACAAATTATAACATGTTGAATATCGCGAAAAAGTGAATTTTTAGGCAAACATGGCTGTATAAATGGATTTTTATTTCGGAAACTATTACACCTAGAACGAACATTTTTGTTTAGTTTGCATCGCAAAAGATGGAACTTTCTAAATATATTTTTAATTTTGTTGTATGTATTCTTTTTTAATATGAAGATTATAAATAAATTTTTATTTTGCCGAAAGGAACCCTTACTCACGCCTTTAAAAATCTGAATAAAATATATGTTGCGTCTTGAATGTTTCTTAATAAGAATACCAAATTTCATTAGTATCATCTCATAATTCTAGTTAGGATGGAGCTTCAAAGACATCCGGGTGCCGTCCCGATGCGCCACCACAGAGGTACGAATGGCACATTTAGCTGGTCAAAATTTATTTCTCAAAAACTATTACAAGTAACCACCATTATTTCACATAAACTACAACATATTAGAGTTTCATCAAAATCGGAGGACATGCTGCCAAAAGTGATCGATTTGACGTGGAATGGCCCTTGCGCATCCAGATCTACAAACAACAAATGATATACTTCAAAAGCACATTAAACAATAGAAAACTGGCTCAATAACAAAAGAATCAAAGTAAACCCAGGAAAAATGCAATCACATTATTTTTACACTTCGCAGACATAGAGCACCAACCATCGCATTAAACAAAATAACTGAACCGCGATCAAATCAAGTAAAATACCTTGGTCTACGTTTAGACTCAAAGCTTTCATGGAAACATCATATAAAAGCAATAATAGAGCATATACGGATCAAACGGAGAGAAATATACTGGCTAACCAGTCGTAAATCTAAGCTCAGTATAGATAACAAGTTAAAAATATATAAAACATTAATAAAACCTATATGGACACATGGGATAGTGCTCTGGGGAATAGCAGCAAAAAGCCACATATCTAAAATGGAATCACTACAATCGATTATCCTTCGAACGATTGTAAACGCCCCATGGTATGTTAGAAACGAAGAAATTCGAACAGACCTCAATGTTCCAGCAATGTAGGAGGAGATTCGAAACTTTGCAAAAAGATACAGCAACAGAATCGCGGTGCATCCGAACCAACTAGCAGCAAAAGTGTGTGAAGCTCACACCATTAGAAGCTTAAGGTGTTAGGCTAGTGTGAATTTCTGAAAAAATCGAAAATTTTCTTTTTTCGCTTAAATAATAGTTTGAAGTTTCTAGAATGAAATGCAAAAGGTCCGAAATGTATGCTGACATTAGTTTTCAAGATATAGAGCCGAACATGAAATTGTATACCTGCGCGCTGTTGTGCGTTCCAAACTTTAACCCTGCTTCGGTTTTCAATTCAACTATACACTTAAGGTCTTTGAGACAAAAATGACCCAAATATGTGAAATTCGTATTTTTAATTTTACAATCTAACTGAAGGATCAAGGAAATGTAGAAATGTGTTATTATATCTTTTATAATACTTTCATTGCAAAAAACAATACATTCTATTGAAATTGTTTATTTATAGCAAGTTGTGCACATCTCGTAACAATGCCTTTTACAAACGAATTTTGTGCATTTGTGACGCTTAAACGAACTTTTATTGTCCGTTTTCTTGCATAAATGGCATCTACCATTATGTAAAAAATCTGTTGAAGCAACAGGTTCCGACGAATTTGTAATATTCTCCAACATCTCTTTCACAGCCTTCGCCCGTGGGTAGTGTTTTCGTTATGCAATATAATTCTGAATCAATACACATCCTTAATTTTCTATATATTCGCGCCTTTTTTTAAAAGAGGTAGCTTTCCACGTAGGATTTATTTTGCAGAAAAGGATGTAAGCATTTAGTGCTGATATGTCCAGCATATTCGAAAAAACTATGATTGGCCAACGGTTAGTTTTTCTTTTCATTGTATATGCTGTCAACATTTTGTCTATTGTATCAACGGATCCTTTCGTTTTGATGTAATCTAAAATTATTTTTGCTTGTTTTGTGCATGCATCTATCGAGCCTGTAAGTCTTACATTACATTACACGATGAGAAAAAAGATATGTATGTCGTAGCAAAATTCGGGTCGTACCAAATAATAATTCACATTTTGGACAATAATAACACTGTCTTAGTTATTTTATGTTATCTATCGTTCCATTCGACTTTACTATCAGCCATGATTTCGAAATATTTCACTTTGATGACTGATTTCCATCATTTAATTGTGTCTTAATTGCTTAGGGACAAAAAAGACTCGAAGACCTTATATGTAACTATTTTTGTTACTAACATACCATTTGACCAGCGACAATGGAACTTTAATATGATGTTAACGGAACAGAAACGACCATATTCGTAACAATTTCGATATATGTTCTTTGGAAACAGTAATGTTCTTAAAGAAATAAGAACGCCTTGGGCCAAAGAAGATATAATTTAAAACTGTACATTCGTTGTTATTTTTTTTGTTCATCTAACTTTATGTAAATTCTTATATTATCTGATTAATCACTTTCTCAATTTTTGTTTTTTTTGCTAGTTTTTTTACTGAGGAAAATTCATCGCCTGGCTGGTTTATGACCGGTTACGGTAAGAATAGGTATATGTGAAGTGCCGGTACGGTTAGTGTTAACAATACATTCGAGTACTAACAGAACTATTTTCCCCAATTTAACTTAACTTTAGTCTCGATCTGCTACAATAAGTACTTACAGAACAATCGAAATAAACAATTTTAATTTCCATCTGTAACAAAGCTCTTAAAGTAACGGACCCTTTTTTTAACACCCAGTATTATAATAATTAATGTTGATACTCACCGTTGACATTCGATAACGTATCTTGTGTTTGGGTATCGATGGACTTCAAATTATAGACTAATTTCAAATGTCTACTTATTGACCCAGTTGACCCTCCAGCACACGAAAATTCGTTATTAGTTTCTTTGTCGCACAGATTACAGATGGCTTTATCAGCATCACGGTTTGCATACCGCCACACCCAATTTGAAAGAAATAGGAGAGAGAAAGAGGGTGGGAGAGAGGGTGAGAGACAGAGGGTGAGCGAGGGAGGGAGGGAGTTAGGGTGAGAGAGAAAATGCGCTACAAGATTGGGCAATTGCTGGAACAATCGTGACCATTGCGGCAGACAATACATAAAATATGATAAATGCCATCCCAAGAAGCATATATCTTCCATCCTTGAACCATGATACAAAGATTTCGAACATGAAACATTCATTATTAGAGAGATGATACGTGCGAAAGCAATATATTATTAATGACACGTATTACGTACGTGTTGAATGTGGAACGTATATTTTTGGCCGAGCCACAATTACGCCTTGATTTGTACCCGTACGAACCGTGGAAGGCAAGGGCAAACAAATACTCAGCAATTTGAGAACTTGCTAAGAAATATTTAACAATTCCAGCAGCGTCGGTTATGTCACAGCGATGCTTCTCAAGTGCCGGAAATATTGTTCGACTAAAAGGAACCGTCTGCTGCCACAAAATGTCAATACCTTCGTTTTTTTATATCAAAACAGACGATTACTTGATCAAACTTTGTTAACCGAGATTATGTTGATTTTTATTGTTACCTGCAATCTGGAAAATCATATATTTGTTTTGCAAATGACTTACGTAAATGTACTTCGATATTCAAGTATTTTGCTATACAATAATAGTCACACGAAAGAGAATATGAATATGTCAATACACGTGTACTCGTATGTTTTAACTCTTTCAGACCTGGTGGTCACGTTTGTGTACATGAAGTTGGTATCTCACCGCTGGTATTTCGGTGAGGATGAATGTTTCGGAAATTCAAACCGTTTGTACACATTCGTGAACATATTTTTCTTATAAATTTGAATTTTTTTCATGTTCTGAATGTTTTCAGTAGGTCTAGTGAATTCAGAATTGACTAACATTGATTACATACTGTGCAGTGACAGCTAACAGTAGGAACCTGAAACCAGTACAATTTTCCACGTGTCTTCTTCAGTTTCAAGTGTTAATACATTATTATTAAATGTTATGAAGTGCTGTGTATGTTTCTTTCCTCATTTGTGCTCTCTTAGGTGTCATGCGATACTTCAGTCCTAATGTACACATGTGTGTGTACATTTAATATCTACAAAACTATGGGACATATAAACATTTTTTTTTAAACAACATATCATCCAAACAATCTACTGAGTTCAAATGTCTAATCAAATATTATTTTTACTCTTAAAAGAAAATTCAGGTTTGAAAGGATTAATACACGTGTACCCGTGTATTACAAACTACACGGATTAAAACACGGATATATTAATTACACATGTACACGTGTACACGTGTATCTTTAATACATGTTCAAAACCATTGTCTTTAATGCGGACACAACAGTTGAAAATCGTTAATAGGAAAACAGAAGCATGCTTCTCCATTGTGTTACGAGCCGAGGGCTGAGACCGGCTGCGAAGCCGAAGGATAGGATTTTCAATTAGTTATTTCATCACCGGGAGCCACTAGGAGGTTGAATGGCGAGGACGGTGATGTTTATTTCACCACCGGGTGCCACAGGATAGTTAGTAACTTGGCCTCGTAACTTTTATGTTTTAATTGTAATACACCCCGAGCGGTAGAATTGTATTGCAGTGGGCTCGCCTCAAGCTGGAAATTAGGATATTGAATTGGCTTGTAAAATGAAAGTACTCAATGATACGAAAGATCAAGGTACATATATTGAAGTTAAAATTGATAGCTTTACAATTGTTAAAGGTTCGTGTTGTCGCGGTAGCTAAATACCTACCCTCTCGGTTTCACGCACTGAGAAATGCGGGGGTCGCGCTCAGAAGGAGTAGAATTTTAAAAGACGGTCTATCAGTAGACTACGTACTAAATGGTTATAGTTGCTCGAAAGGGACTTAAACCCGATCTTGCTAATGTCCGTCTCGAACAAGAACTAGACGTGTACTACGTCCTGTCAAAGCTCTAACTGCGTCCCCGAGCACAAAAACCAACCCCTTTTTATATCCAAAATTTGGCCTAAAATGTGGTGGGGCTACGCATGACCTTCCCTAGTTTCTATGGAAAAGTCTCGCGGGTTACGTGGCTACGGAAACAACAGCTGCATCCATACGTATGCATATCAAAACCCTTTAGGGGGGTCGAAACTAAACTATGACGAAAGACTCCGTACGTAAAAATGCATCCACATTTTTCACACTTTCTTAACATTGGTATCTCCCTTATCAGGACGAGTTGCATGTGTAACATATGCAATAATGTTACTGTATTTTTTTTCAACTTTCTCATTAAATACTATTTTTTCCTTTTTAAATAACAATTGGTCCAAAACCGCGTAACTCAGGTACCGTGGTGAGGAATGTCGCAATTTTTTTCAGTGTAACTCGAGAATCATGTAACTCGTGGGTTACCTGTATTTTACAAGTGGTATAGTTTTGTGTTGTCGCGACAGCTAAATCTTACTCTCGGTTTTCACGCACTGAGAAATGCGGAGATCGCGCTCAGAAGGAGTATTATTTGAAATATTGCCTATCAACAATCTTACATACTGAATGGTTAAAAACGTTGCTCGAAAGGGACTTGAATTCGATCTTGCTAATGGTCTATCTGCAACAAGAACTAGACTTAAAATGCGCCCCAGATCTCGAAAACGAACCCCGTTATGTACTAGAAAATTGGGCCTAAAAAGTGGTGGGGCTACGCATGACCCTCCACAGTTTTCATAGAGAAGTCTCGCGGGGTCACGTAGCCACGAAAACGACAGCTGCTTCCAGACATGTGCATATCAGATCCCTTTAGGAGAGCTGGAGTAAACCATATCGGAAGACACCGTACGTAACAATTGTATCGGACATTTGTGTCTGACGTATGCGACCAGATGCACATAGGAAATCCCACCTTAAAGGACCCCAGAGATCCACGCGAATATTCGCAGCGGTAGCAGCAACAAAATCCACGTGCACGTTCACACCGAAGCGAAATATTCGCTGCCCTACGAATAAAGCTAGTATTTGTTTATGTAGAAACAAAGTAATTACTTGTTTATAACTAGATAATTTATATTGCCTGTATTATCATTAGTACTATGGTAAAAATATAACCACAATATCAGATACTTTTCACTTTCATTTAATTTTTTTCCAATTTCAATCCATATTTTGTCTTCTATACGTTTTTCTAATCTTCATGTGATAAGGCATATCAAATCGGATAATTTCTGACAAGTTCTACTAATTTTCCTCCGTTTGTCATTGTTTTTAAGTCGCGAATTTAGAGCGGCAGCAAAAAAAACGCCTTGGAGAACGAAATAAATCCACCGCGTACAAATTATTACGTGATGGCGTTTCCTTTGAACGACCGAGCGGTGAGTCGACTTAACTCATGCAACGCTTAACACTTAATATCTAATGATTAAATAATTCAGGATTTTGTAAGGGATTCGGATTTGTCATAGCATTTGAATTTGGAAAGCACGCAAGAAATAGACGTGACGTTATTAATGTATATTATAAAACATAAAAATTGATTAATACAATAGATACTCATGACATCAAACGCTAATAAATAATAAAAGTTGATTTTACACCGAAAGGATTGCTTTTACGACTTATGTTGATTAGACATTTTTTACTCCTCTCAGTGGGTACTGTAAGCCCTTTAAGTATCGGACCCTCTTTTAACATCCTGTATATAACAAAAAAGGAAACTTAAATTTAGGAAGAAACTATAAGTTTAAAACAAGTAATAGTAAAATGTAATGAAGCAGTAAAATAAATAAATACTCATACACATACACGCATGCGCACATGCACACACACACTAACACACAAATCATATCATAAAATCAATAGATACAACATATTTATCATTTGTCCTTACCTATTAATCTAAATAATTCTTGATACGTATAAAAGAAGAGTCCCAAGGCAGCCATGAGTTAACATTCGATGGCTGCATCATAAATTTTGGTAATTAAATGAATATAAAATGTACATTCATGAGATCCCCTTCTGGAGCCGGGTTAGAATAATCTCAAGGTATCCCCTGTCTGTCGTAAGAGGCGACTAAAAGGGGACAACCAACATGGAAAGGGAGCAAGAGAGTAGCCTCGGGACCAGATCAGACAATCCTGGTAAAATAGCCCCTTCTGCTGGTCGATCCACTGAGCCGATAGTCGATGAGCTACAGATGGACGTGGCAGGCGACGTCACCCCACGTAGGATGACTGCGACAGGTGAAGACGACCTTGTAGAACATATGTTGATCGATCCTCCTAGCTTGGAGCACAGTAGATGCAGTTCATCTTCTTCTGCTACGATTAAAGTAAACCCTGGTTATAGACGTGGCTCGAAAAAGCGTAAAACTATGGCTGTAGAGGAAACCTGCGATACGGTTGTGATGCCTAAGCAAACGGCACTTGGTGAGATTAGGAAAAAAAAACTAAACTTGAAGAATTTTTATTTACCGAATCGAGTCAGGTTAACACAGCAGCTATGAAATTTATAATAGAAAAATGGAATACAGTGGATTCCGGTTATTTGAGCCACCGGTTAATCGAGATAGCCGTTTATTTGGGATAAGGTCAGAGGACAGAATCTAATCGAATAAACAGCCATAGTTTTCTTCACTTAATTGGGACAGCATGCTGTTTATTTGGGACAGCTGACTGCAGTACTCTATGAGAAGGTAGCAAGCGTTAGTTTTCACTTATTTTTCCTAATATGTTGTGCATTTTGCTTTAATTGGATTTTTTAGGAGAACTTTAAGAACAACGTACGTATGAACAGACAGTCTATTAACACTTTAATGGCCGCACGTCTACGCAGTTAAACTTCGCCAGGGGCCGGCAATATAAATTTATATTAAAAATTAAAAATTATATTATACGTATTATGTTATCCGTCTATAACGATTAGAGAAATCATCACACAGAGAGTGTGTTACCGGACAATAACCGTCGGCGGTAGCAGCGGTGTGATCGGCCACTAACAGTTGTTCCGGCTATCACACACATGTTGTGTGCGCGGCCATTAAAGTGTTAATATGTATATTGGATGGTTATTGACAAAGAATGAAAATATAAAGTTCTGCATGAAGAATATCTGTATACATATTAGATATTTAGCTCTGATTTATTCTAAAGATATTTAAACAAACACTTCATTGCTCATTTAAGCTATAGTTTGTTTGTTTTATATCATTTTAACTACTGTATTTACCTATGCGATACTTCGCATAATTGGGACAGACGCTTACAATTAATCGGACCGAAAGACGCTAGTCCCGATGTGTCCTAAATAACCGGAATCCACTGTGTTTTAGAGGAAATGTTGCAAAATATTTCCTTAGAAAAAGAAAAATTAAAAGCATCTTATCAACATCATAGTCCTCCTTCAGAACTGGTATCTGAAACAGAAAGAGGAAAAGATAATAAAGAAACTTATTAAGCTTAATTGATTAAGTCTAAAAGAGAAGAAGATAATGAAAGCAGCGATGAAATAAAAACAGGTATTATAAGTTCAGAAGTAAACTAAAAGTACGAGGAACTCGACAGATGAGACAAAAAGGTTGTGTAATGAATGTTAATGATAAGAACTATGTTGAAATTAAATATAAAAGATGCGAAATTAGAAGAAATTCGTTTACAAATTGATCGTCCAAAGAGATAAGCCCGTCGGTAATAATATATGATGTCAATGAACAATATATTCCATATACAGGGTGCGATGAAAGTTTGGCAATTTTTGTGCAATAAAATATTTCTCATACAAATGAATGTTTTTTAAAAGTATTCGTTATCGTTGGATTCGCTATTCAATTGTCTATTTAATGGTGTATAGATGTTATTCTAAGTCACATAAGATGTTAATCAATAAGAAATTCGTGCCTCTCTAATTTCCTTGCACGTACGAGGAAAACGTCCGGTTGACATAGATCGTTTGCTCAATGTCGACAAATTTGTAGTTTTAAAAGCTATTAAACATTTCGAGGGGGAAGTCCTGTGCTAAACCTCACAAATCTGTGGAGTGGTTAAAGTGAAATTTGGTGAAAGCGTGGAACGAAATAGATGAAAATACGCCGCGCGCATCGGTCAACTACGTAATTCCAAAAGCGGTTTAGAGCCTGTATCAAAGCAAATGGCGGTTTCTTCGAAAACGACCTTGTCTAAATAAAATTTTTTGGTTTTTCCAATGGTGTTACTGTTGTTTAATTTTTGTTAATAAAAATTTTGTTGGAAGACAGTTGTCTGAAGAGTTGCCAGACTTTCGTCGCACCCTGTATTAACAATATAATTGAATGTGATAATCAGTACATACGTACGAGACAGTCACACTTCCCATCAGTAGCTTTGCAATTACCTTCTATTTGTGCAGTGATTATAAATCATATTTAAGGGATTATAGTCTTAATAGTCATGAATTATTGGAAGTTCGTGAAATTAACGACCTTTGTGTCTGCATTACACCTACACTAAATTTCTCAAAGCACTGCAATAACATTGTGAGCACTGCTCTCAAATCATTAGGTTTTATTAAGCGTTTCACCACTAATTTTAAAAACATTTACACCATTAAGCTACTGTATATTCAATTGGTCTGGCCTCAATTAGAGTATGCTTCAGTCATCTGGTCTCCAGAATTCTCAAAGTATATCCTAATGTTAGAGAGAGTGCAGCATAAATTCATCAGGCATATTGCTTTTAGATTAAACGGACCCATGTTGCGCAATGATCATGATTATGATCCATTACTGAAGATACTTAATAAGACTTCTTTATATGATCGCAGGATTGTCAACGATCTATCTTTTTTATTCAAACTTATACATGCTCAAATCTCCTGTCCTCAATTATTACAAATTATTCATTTTTATGCGCCCACAAGGAATTTTAGAAGAAGTCATGTATTTCATTATGCTACCGTAAAAACTAAATATGGTTCTAGTGATCCAATTATACGTATATTAAAATCTGCCAACACTGTTACGGATAAGGTTGATTTTTTCAGTGGCTCCATTCCTAGCTTTAAAAAATCTTTACACTTAGCACTGCGCACTGCTTAGATAATGTTTTATTATAAATTCTTTACAATTGCCTTTTTGTTTAATACTACATTGTATGACTGTCTTCATTTCTTCTATTTCTGTTATAGTTCTTACTTATGTATACACATTGGGTTTATACCGGTACAATTTACAAATAAACAAATAAACAAATAAATCCTTTCCGAAATAGTTCTGGATACATTTATAGTATATTGTTTGCAGTGTGAATATTATTTTCATCTTTTACTGGTCTATTTCATCCATTTTGTTCGTTTTCACTGTATTTTTAGTTCGAACTGGGTTAATTGGTATACGTACAGCAACGTTTTAATTTCCCGTGAAGTGTTTGTGTGAAGTGTCTACGTATATTCGACCTACTCATTGGTGTGAGTGTATACGTCCATCACCCTAGACAACTTTACGGTCAGCGGCTATCATCTGTACTCTATAAGACCCGCACTTTAACACTTCTCAAAGAAAATTTAAAATCGTGTCATCAAATAAGAAACTTATTTGTAAAGGATACTCTATAGTACTTGTCAAGTCTATCTCATGGACGACTTGCGGTATATATTCCCATCCAGAGAATACCTGTCCATCACACTGCGCTCATGCGTGGCATACCGGTAAACTAATAGATTGCAGCGAACAGACATCCACTGACTCTCTTTCTTCTTCGACCAGCGTCATGAATAACGACGAGTTGTTAAACAGAATAAAAGAGATCGTGGACTCTAAATTTGAAAATGAAATGAGAATTTTCTAGTCAAACGTTGAACTTCTTAACAACTCACTAAAAGATATCAAGAATATAATTTCAAAACTGGAAAACAAAGTTCACCCTTTACACTCCGAATATGCCTGTCAGGTACTGACAATGTCGAGCATTCCACTTCAAGTCTGCCTCTTACAATTAGACACTGCGTTAGTTTGTCAATTTTACGTATTAATTTTTGTAAACAATGTCAAAAATGAAACATTTATTAATACTTTGACGGCCGTTGTCACGTTCACGTGACCTTATTAGTTTATATGAAACACTTGCAAAATATATAAATAAACATATCTATTACTGATAATTAGACTGCGGATGTTTATGCAATTTAATATATCCAAATTGGTACATGGCGCATATTTAATAATTTAGCGAAATAAAAATTATGTATTTTGAACATTTTAAAGAGCAAATGCAGCCTTGTTGAAGTTTCATTTATTTAAATGTATTAACGTAGAAAATATGGAAGTCTAAAAATGTATATTTGCATAAACATCCGCAGTCTACTGATGATAAATACAGTCACTCGCGAAAATCTTCGTACACCCCATAAAATGACTATTTTGATTAAAATAAACAATAATTTTGTGTAATAAATATTTATTTATTAACAGATGAGGTAATATTAATTATTTTATAACAAAATTTATCATTCTATAGGAATATTTGAACAGATAATAAAAAAGAACGAATTATGTATCTCACAAAAGTGTTCGTACAGTTTCATTTTTTTGAGATTACGGACTACATTAATATTTTGACGGGCCTCTTTATGCCTCTAAAGCAGCTTTTAATTTCTTTGACATAGAATGTACAAACTTTACTTTTTTTAGTGTATGATCACTTTTGTGAGATGCATAATTCGTTTTCTTCTTATCTGATCAAATACTTCTGTAGAATAATATATTTTATTAAAAAATAGTTATTATTACTTCATATGATAATAAGTAAATAAAATATTACACGAATTTATTGTTTATTTTAATCAAAATGGCCTTTTTATTGGGTGTATGAAGACTTTCGTGACTGACCGTAAATATTCGGGTAATAATAAAGTGAACGTTTTAGAATATTCAATATATAAAGAATAATGAAAAATGTTTCGTTATTTATGGATACTTGTAAAAATGGCTAAGGATGATTAGTACATTTGTAACATTGTTGCGGCCGTCAAAGTGTTAACCTTTAGCGCTCCGCTTGTTTCTCTACCATTGCCGGCAACAACTCCGGCAGCTTTTTGCAGCGGAGCGTCTGACATATACGAAGTCTTATTTTAATTGCAAATAATTACACGTGCTTGTGAATGAATTTTGCTTTTTTATAGTATATAAATATAATTTTATTCTTGTAAATCAAACATAAATTTTAAATTTTGTAATTCACCATGGTGTGATATCTTTGGAAACAATCCCCCATGTGCATTTTGGGTTTACCTGGGCAAGTGTCACAGTAATCACTTGTTTGACGCCTGGCATCCTTTTCTTTCCGTTTAGAACATACAACGCAGTCCCTCTTTACACCTTTAGATGTTGAAATACTTAGATCAATTTGTAATTCTTCAAAATCGAATACATCTTCAATATCACTCAGCTCGAAATTCTCATCATAATTTCGATTCTTCTCCATGTTTTTAGCCATAAAGGGTCATAAAATAATTTTAGCTCAATATTATCGACGTAGCACGTTTGAACTACAGATAGCAATTGCCAATGCAGTCGATGACAAAGTGTCTTGAGCGTGATCATATTAAAACAAAGTGTCCCAGTAGAGGAGCCAACGGAGCGCTAAAGGTTAATATGTAAAACTAACTAAAGCGTAAATATCTTATCTCGGTGAAGTTTTCTTGGAATATAAATGATTGAAAATTAACATTTGCTTACACTGGCTCACAACCATGTTGATTGCATCATCACATTAGTTATATCGGAATTGTTGATCTATCCTATCAAAAGATGCTTGGAGTGCATAGGGTTAATGTTTTAGCGGACAGAGTCGATGGTGAGAGCTTCATTTTGAAGGGAAACTTTCACTATCTAAGCTCTCGGGCCAAACACTTGAGGCCGCTGGTAAAAGCGGCAATAAATTGTCTTTGTTGCTGGCCTTAGCTACGCAATTACACGTCACCACGATGTCGCGTGTTTATACACGTACGAGGGAAGGTTTTTTACTCAGACCTTTCTCTCAGACTTTTTGTTTTTACGGGTCCTTTTCAAGAACCTTCAGTGGGACAAGTGGCCTATCTAGATTAACAAAACCCTTTAAATGAATGAACTCAGAGTTTCATCATTTTTAGGGAATAAAGATGTAAAGTACTAATAGATAAAGAAACGATATACAAATATTCAATTTCATAAATGTAACAAAAGATGTTGATCTTCAAACTTGTATTAGTAAGACGCGTGTTAGTTCGATACATTTCGCGCGCAACCTTCTTTTATGTTTATATTAATCAAATACAAAAAGTGGAAACATATTATATTTCTATTAGAATGTAGATACAACAATTAACCAGGGAAACAAGTTTTGCAAAGGTAATTCTGTTATTTCCGTCGCAATTAAAAGTATTCCGAAGGGTTTTTCTTTAAATAAAACTGATTTCTTTTTTAGAGCGCCGATTTTGAAATTCGATCGGATTCGCTTTAATTCATTAAAAAACTACCGAAGAATCGTTTGTTCGTAAACATTAAAAAATCAAAGTGCCACGAACTGCCACAACAATACAAAATTTGTCTACGAAAACTTATGGACAGGAAAACAGAATTGATATTTTAACCCATTTGCATCATTAGCGCATGTATGCGCGCAATTTTCCTGGTTATTATCACCAGGGCGCATATGTGCGCGCAGTATTTAGATGTAATAAAAAAAAAGTTGGTGATAAGGGCATATTTCTCATTCTTTCGTATGATGCAAATAAGTTAAGGCAGCTTTCCTATCAATTATTTAATCATGTTGTTAAGAAGATGTGTTTATTGCTACTGGAAATCACTTATGTACATTCGACTTAACATTCCATTGTTGACAAAAGATGGCACATATGATTGTGAAGTGTATTGAATCGAAGAACTGTACGTCTTGAATATTTTCTTAATGATACGAAATGTGAAAAAGTGTTTAAAACAAAGTTTATTTCTTTTTAGTAAAGCTATAGAATGTTACAAAACTTTCTATATTATTTCGTTAAAAATATATGGAGAGTGCACCCCCTGCAACCCCCGAGTGCCTGAAAGAGTACACAATGTGTCATAAAGAAGGCCTCATCGAAGCATAATGTGCGTAAAAAGAATTTTGTCTTTACCTATAATAGTTTTTGGGAAATTAATTTTGTCCAGCTAAATCTGAGAGTTCACTAGTCCGCGGTTCATCAGCTTTCTTTGCTAAAGATTATAGTTATTATTAAGTGTTTCCATTATTTAATGAATTTTAATTGTTTGGAACAGAGTGCAGTTATTTACACACGTTCGTAAACTGTAATAGAAGAAAACATTATAGAAGAATTAAATAAAAGAAATAGAAGATCGCACATCATTATCATGTTCAATTTAGAAGAAGTCGGTTTATCTTCGGATAATATCTCCATTAATAATATTCCACAATCAATTGACCTACCATCGATTGTGGCACGTTCACATTAAAGAGGATAGGTCGAAGAGTCGGAAACAAACCTCGCCCAGTGCTTAACTTTCTCCACTGCTAATATTCTTGTAGCTCTATTTAAGAATCAAATGAAATACAATTGTCCTGTACGAACCTCGTATGACTACACAGTTAAACAACCTTCTTATCTGTACAATCTGCGATCAGAACTAAGTGCTATGAATGAACCAAATAAAACAATTAATTACATTAATAGAAGTTCAGAGATAGTAATCAAGCTTAAAATCTTAAAAAACTAAGAAAAAAATTACGCATTTATTACGGAAATGCAAGTGAACTTCATACTAAACTTAATAAATTATACCATAATATGAATAGTTCATCGATTTTATATGACGTAGTTATGTTAGTTGAAACCTGTCTGAATGCAATTATATCTGATAATGAAATTAGTCTGGAGAAGTACAGAATCTTTTGATGTGACAGATCTCATCATATTAGCTTATTCACTAGAGGAGGAAGGGTACTTATTGCTGTTAAAGTGCTGTTTCCGTTGCTTAAATATCGACGTATGCGACAACGTTGTGCAAGTTTTTGTAGCAGTCCACTCTCGAAGACAGTCAATGCTATTTGAAGCAGAATATACACTGCGTTTCATAACTACAAAACCACTCTGAAATTTCCAATTCTCACGTATTGTGGTTAAAATAAAAACAAAGCAAATATGCCATGTCTGAAATCGTATTGAGAAACAATGTTTACTCAGAGGAGAATAGATTATATTCCTTAGAAAAAAAATAATGCCAGAAACATTATTCATTGTTATTTCATAACTATAGAACCAAGTAAATAGCGATTGCTTTCCATCGATATTTCATCAGTTTTATTTTTGTTAAAGCATCGTAAGTATAAAAGCATTTCTTCTGTTCATAATGCCACGCGAAAGTTATGAGTGAACAAGAAAAGGGCAAAATTGTAGCTTTTCATGAAACCAACATGAAAATACGTGAAATTGCGTGCAGATTCAACCGGTTACATAATGTTGTGATGAATTTTTTGAAAAGTCCGAATAAATGCAGGCAAAATAAGAAAGGAGGACCGAAGAAGAAGCTTTCTGCCCGATCTGACCGCCGAATTCTCAATGCGGCGAATAATTCCAGTAAGAGTCTTGCTGCAATTAAATCGGAGCTTTAATTAAATGGGGCTTTTCCAACAGTACACTAAGTTACCAGCCGTAGTGTTCACATAGAAAGACAGAAGTTAGTGAAGACTCCACGACTTTTACCTCGGCATAAAGAAAGCAGAAGGAAATTTTCTCCTAGAAATATAGATCGCGATTGTAGTAAGGAAACGGACTATAAACGCATTGTCGGTACGTATTGTTCGGTCCCAGAGACCGAATTTCGTTAAATTTATATTAGGCGCCATATACCTACCGGCGCGGCCGGACAAATTATTTTATGACCGTCCTGGTCTCAAGACCTGGACATCAGGATGCCACATGCGCCAGGCCAGGTGCCGGAAAAAACCGCTTTTCTACGCAAACACCGTCTTCGACGACCGAAGTCAAAGATAATACCGGGGAATGTCCAAATTAAAATTCCACTACAAACTCGCAGACACACCTACAACTCACACTAACCAATAGGAAAACATCAGCATCCACCAGGTACACTCATACACAGCCAATCACAGGCAAACCAGAACAATATAAACGGCGAGCACAGACACGCCAGAGAGAATTTTCAACCAAGCCGCGACAGTACACACACATTGCAACATTGCAGCATCGAGCACTTATTGTCAAATTTGAATACAGTTTAAGTTGCAACGAGCGCCAAACCATCTATTTATCCTGATCTAGGCTGATTATAATTAATTTTATATCAGCCAACGTCCCAACACATCGTCGCGATCGAGCGTAAGCGGGATTTACGACCCTGCGAAATTCTACAGTGAATTGCGGTGTACGGGACGTAACACGTATTATACACATTTGCTTTGCATATTTATTTACATGTTTCGTTAACATGAGTCATATTTTCTGACGTAAAAATGTTTAATTTTGATGGTCCTGACGGTCATATTGGAGGGATCTTTGGAAAGAACCTCAAGATTTTTCAAGATGGAACTTTTGTAGCGGTAGTCTCATGGCTTGGGAAGCCTTTTGTATAAACAATAGGCTATCTCTAGCTCTTCCGACAACCAGAATAAATAGTGAAGAATATATCGGCATATTACAGAATCATTTGTTACCATTTATAATTGAAAATAGAGTAGAAAACTGGACTTTCTGGCAAGACAATGCCGCCGTGCAGACCAGGCGAGAAACAATAGCATTGATCCGGGACCACGAAATTGTTTTGTTAGAGTGACCAGCATGTTCTGATGACCAAAATCTGATGGAAAACATATGGAGTATCATCCTTCGAAAAATTTATGCTAATAATAAAGAATATCAGAACATATCTGAATTAAAAACTGCAATCACTACAGCGTGGAGCGAGGTACTTACCAGATGCAACACGGCTAAATCTGAGTAGAAGTATGCAAAAATCGAATAGATGAACTTATTGAAAATAAAGGGAGACTCACGCATTACTAACAGTAAGTTATTATTACCATTTCATTTTTATTGTATCTTACGTTCAGTTTTTGTGCAATAACGTGTTTTATTATACTGGTTCTATAGTTATGAAACAATAATGAAGCAGCCTTCTACCATTTTTTTTTCTAATGTAGAAAATTTCTCAATACGATTTCAGGCATTACATACTTGTTTTATTTTTATTTTAACGACAATCCGTGAAAATGGAAAATATTAGAGTAGTTTTATAGTTATGAAACGTAGTGTATACCACCCTCTTTTTCAGTACTAAACTATGAAAATCACAGCAACTCAATATCAGATGTTATGGACCATTACCCGAACAAAACATCTCTACTTATTTGAGGATTATAATCTACCTCATATCAACTGGACAAATCATCATTCGCAACTTCTTTTCATAACCAAATGAAACGTTTCTTCAAATACCTTCGCATCTGCTGATCTTTTATTACAAACTGCTGTTGTATTCCGTTGAGGTTGTCGTTTATTATATTTAATAAGTGTTAGAACGCTGAACGGAATTAGACGAAGTGTAAAACGGGTAACAAAGTAAGTACAAAGTATTCGCGTGACACGTGCAGATACTCGTCCTAAGACGGTTCCAAAAGTTCTCTGAGGTTTGAGGAAAAATGGTATGTATTATAGGATCGGGAAAATAGAGAAGTAGGGGTATCTTGGGTCTAGTGGTCACTAAGGGATCAGGTCACAAGTTCGAGGTTCGAGGATAACTGGCGAGGATGAATCATTAGCTATTGAAGGAATTTGGGACTGTTTGTTGCTGGAGATTGATTTCTGGTATTTGAGGAAGGATGAGGAAACCGGATTATCTAAAAGTGATTCTTAAATCTAATGTAAATTATGCTGGCATACAACACTGCTAACCACTACAGTTTACAGCAAGTGAATACAATATGTAATTCATCTTATAACGAGCTTGATCTATTTTTTACCAATGACACTAATGTGAGTATAACTGTTTCTCTTGATGAGTTTATATTTTGTTGTAATGCACCACCCCTGAATGACTGTACACAGTCAGTATGTTTCGTCTTGCTGCGTCAAAGCACTGAATCACTCGCTGCCTAAACACCGTCATCTATGCCCTTCGAACTATGCGTCACCCTAGCCTACGTGCCCTCCGCCAAATTATGTTAATTATAAGCAGCGACGTTCCGTACCATCCCTATTCCTTCCTTCAAATACTTTAACACTAAACCTATCGACGATTTGTAAAGGGTGTCCCAGGTTTTTGCCGACAAACTGGGGTGGTTTATTCTTTATCTAAAAATAATGAAAAGACGTTATAGAAAGTTCTGCTATAAATGTTTTGTTACAAAGTTATAAGCAAATAAATATTGTATGCATGAAATATAGGTACTTATGGATTTTCCATCGAAGCATACGGAACGTCGACTGTTTATCTTGTCTGCGGACGACATTTTGAAAAAAGGAATTAACAATACTAAGTAATTGCTTTTAATGATATTAACTCTCAATGACACGGAATCGGTACTCGTTAATAAACACTTGTGACTACACAAACAAGATATAAACACAGTCGACTTTCCGTATGCTTCGATGAAAACTCCGGTACTACCTATATTTCATGCATACAATATTTATTTGATTATAACTTCGTAACAAAACATTTATTGCAGAACTTTATATAACATTTTCTTCTTATTTTTAGGTAAAGAATAAACCACCTCAGTTTGTCGGCAAAAATCTGGGACACCATGTATACAGGGTGGCTCAGCTAAATGGGATCACTTAAATATCTGCCTTGTTTATTGTTGCATGAAAAAACTTTCCAGGACAAAGTTACACTATTTCAAGGGACACGTGTAATGATGGAAACGGTTTTTTCTCATCGTCATTTTTTCCCGAGATTTCAAGGTCACCGCCATTTTTTTACATGGAACCCTATATTTTTTTCAATAGCCTTCTAGAGCGTGAAAAAATAAATTCAACGACCTTAATAACCATACCGTTCCCACCATTCAACTTCGAGATATTTGCGTCTGAAAACAATTAAATTTTCCGAAGGATTCACGCGGCACGACTACTCAAGCATAAAATATCTGAACATAAATATTTTTTCTTCGGTTCTATTCGAAGTGTCGAAGCTGGCAACATGTGGTTACACAGTGCAGGAAAAAGTGGACATTGTATTCGTGTATGGTGAAAGCCATCAATGTTTGCGAGAAACTGTACGTTTATACGCAGACAGATTTCGAAATCGCGTTTGTCCCTTGTATCACACAGGTCCGAATATCATAAAACAATTTCGACAAACTGGTAATGTGGACGGTAAGAAACGCGATAGAAGGAAAACTGTAGTGCACGATGAAAATATTCGTGTTGATTTATTAACTGCAGTTTCTCAAGATCCGTACATGAGCCCCCGGCAATTAGAACGTATAAGTGGTATAAGTCGAGCTGGTATTTTGCGTATACTTAAAATGGAAAAGTTCCATCCGTATCACTTAAGTTTACACCAGGGACTGTACGGGAAATGGGAAATGTGTATGAGGAATTGATTAAAACATTCCAATTATGCATTACAGCAAATGGTCACCATTTTGAGCATCTAACCTTTGGAATCGGCAATGAATTTTAAAAGTGTCTTTCATTATCGTTTTCAGTAACAGGTAACACTTGTGTTCAGACACGAATGTGTGAAGCCGTGAGCTGCGTGAATCCTTAGGAAAATTTAATTATTTTCAGACACAAATATCTCGAAATTGAATGGTGGGAACGGTATGGTTATTACGGTCGTTGAATTTGTTTTTTCACGCTCTAGAAGGCTATTGAAAAGAAATATAAGATTCCATTTAAATAATAGCGGTGACCTTGACATCTCGTAAAAAAATGACCACGAGAAAAAACCGTTTCCGCCATTACATGTGCCCCTTGAAATAGTGTAACCTTGTCCTGAAAAGTTTTTTTCATACAGCAACAAATAAGGCAGATATTTAGGTGATCCCATTTACTTGAGCCATCCTGTATATCTATGTCTACCAACCGGTCTGTAAATAAAAGTTCTATTTTTTGCAATTGAGTGCAGGTAATAGTCAATCTAGTACAGGTAATAGTAAACAAAATAACTTTTTGATAATAATAAAAGAATTTATTTTTTCCATTTTAATTATGAACAAGAACAGAAAATGAAAAATAAATAATAGTCGTACAAATTCTTTCATTTAGAAATAAATAATAAATATCTCATTCTTGTCCACCTCGGATCTTACAGATTATAGGTTTCTCCATTGTACATTTTCCACAAACATATTTCTTACACTTGGAACAGATTTCGGTGGTTTTATTGTGGTTACAATACCTTAGTTCACACAATTTTTCGTACATGTGAAATTGTAATTGTATCTGTCAATGTTCCTCGTACATCATGCTTTTCTTTTTCTTCTTCTTGTGAGTCTTGATATTTCGTGGCAAGTTCTTCTGCTAGCCGAAACAAAAATTTCTACCTTGATATTTTCTCTCCTGCTGTCTCCTTATACAAAACCTATACATTTATTCCGGTTAAATCAAGAATGTTGACAAAAATCTAGAGAGGCCATCTACGAGATTTAGATTTCACGCTATATTTTCTTGCCATTTGATCAGCAATATTGCAGCGATGTTGCATCTTACACAATCTGTGCATCTGCGTAGAAAACAATTATAGCTGTATAGTTTCAGAATTGAGACGTCAGAGCAGATAACATTATAAAAGGACATAAATTTTTCAACCGATCAAATGACTGTACCGGTCGCGATACATGGAGGTAGATTACATGTTTTTAAAAAAAAACGGAACAAGACGAGAGATAGATATTGAAAAATTATATGTATATTATATTATTATATGTATATTATAGGAAAAGTCGTGAAGTCAAGTGACGAAAGCGATAACAATAAATGCAGAATTTTTAATCAAAATTTTAAAACCGCTCACTTGACCAGCTGTGGTAGCTTTAGTGTCAAGAACCTTGCAAGAAGGCTCTTCCAGAGATTCTATAACCAAATTTCGTTCAGTGTCGACCACTGTGTCAATTGTGTGAAGCAGCGTTATAATAAATCAGAAGTTCTCGAAACGTCTGTCCGAGTCGTTAATTTCGTGTAACCCATCCATTATACGAAAGTTTTTGGTGTCAGAAGTGGGATTTCATCTAAGGAAATGGAAGGATTCATCAAGAATTCAAGAATTTCCATTTTGGGCGAATCCGCATGGAGAGAAGCGATTATCGAGGTATAAGTTTGTGACCTATTGCAATCATTCCATTTACCTAGGACGAGCAGAATTACTCAAGGTTATTTCACTGTTACCTCGAGGCAACATATCGGAACAGAAGAGAACCTTTCGAAGACATCCCTTATTCGCTGTGGAACAACACTGGTTTAAGGGGTCTCTCTAGTGTGACGATTTAAAAAAATCGAATTTTTGTTCTTGAGATTTTCTTATAGTTTTACGCCTTAAAAACATACTCCCAAAGTATTATAGACGTATTACAAAAATTGACAATGCTACAGGCTTAGAAACGGAGCCTTTCATGTAATTTTAAAGGGTGCGTGAAACTTTGAACGCGATTTTCTGATAACGATATTTTTTCAAATGGCTGCCGCGATATCTCAAAATCCAATCATCCGATTTACGTGAAACTTGGCAGACACATCTAGTAGATGTCTCACTCCCGCCGGTACTAGTACTAAGTCAATATTTGCAAAATTCAAATTTTGCGACTTAGAAAACTAGCCATTTTTTGTGCAAAAATCGAAACTTTTCTTTCAGACGTTGCCATTCTTTAATTTTTCGTTATTTTTCATTTATTCTAGTACCGGCTACAGCCACGTTCATACAGATTAAGAACACTTTCCTTTTGTTTCATTCTGATAATTCTGAGGGCAGGTTTTATGGCAGCCACGAAGACAAATTTGTTTTAGGTGCAGTAGCAGAATCCCCTAAGCTTTGGACAAAAGCATTCTTTCTGCACTAAATAATTATTACGTATTCTTCAAACATTGTCTGATACAGCAGCAAACTGTTACACTTATACGTTTATTACTTTTCTTCGAAAAAATTCCCAAAGATCGCTTCGTTTTTCGATCGTCACACTAGGGAGACCGCTTAACAGTAATTCTTTCAAGGATCTCAACGCCGAATCTTCGGCGATTCTTTACCGATTCTTCGTGTATCTTACTTTGCATCGCTGATTTCCCCACTGGATTTCAGCTCCACGAGGCTCAAATGCTATGGCTGAATCAATGACGCAATCTTTCCACGAAGTCGCAGAGTGGTCCGAAACCGTAGAAACGTGACCTAAATTCAAATTTTCGACTTCTTTGGAAATTCATGAACTTTTAACCATAGATTCTTAGATATTTGGACCATGTGGTGGCATGCATAAAACTTGCCACCAGTCACCTATAATTGTTTGCAAGAGCTTTGAACATGGAAAAAATGCCCATTTCAGAACGATTACGTTTTTTCTGAATTTAGCGTACTTTGCTTCACTGTACTTTTCTATGGATAGGAATTGAATAAAATCTAACTATGTAGTGCCATAGTGTGTCTTTTCAGCTATAAGTACATGCAACATTGAGGGGATAAACATATTTTAACCCTTTGAAAAATACTCTTTCGTGAATTTCTATTTTATTCCGTTTTTCCACTTTAGTTACGTTTCCAAAACGCTAGTCACGCCTAGTCACGACTAATTTTGCAGAAGAGTGTTTGTTAGAACCTACTTAAAATGATCATATAAAAATTTCTTGCAGATCCTAGCAGATCCATAATTTATGACAATATGTTTGCAGTCAACGCGTCAAAATCTGTTAACGCCATATGGAATGGAGAACTTGAGTAAGTGTTTATAATGACAATAACTTACTTAAAATTGTAGGTGTAATTGAGAGATATTAAAATCATGATACTCCAGATTTAGTTGGAAATAAAAAGTAGTTCAAATGAAACACAAATGTGTTTAATTGTTTTAAAGTCTATCTGGCCATTCACAAGTTGAATTCTCAAGGCCTGTTGAGTGCCGATCCTGATCGCAGGATGTATGCCTGGGCACTCTCGTAGTATTCGCGTTCGCAAGACGGTCATACTATCTCTAACACAACTTAGTGTGTTAGAGCCGCTTTGAAATGAGTCACGTAGGGAAGGAGTTGTGTTTAGAATATAGACAAACTGATTTATTGGAAAGTGGTGAGCGACTAGTTGTATAATGCTATTAAAATGTTGCTGTCAGGTGGTTCGGACGTAACTGCCATTCGTCGGTGTGTACAAATTAGTCGTCACCTTCGTAGGTGGCGAAAAGTCTAAAAATTCAAATATACATGCTATTTGATTGGCTGGTGGCATGCGCCGATATTCGAGGAGGAGGGTGTACAGGGCCCTAGGAAGGGGGCGTCGCGGCGCTGATACCTGTGTTGTCTCCTGGCCGGGCCTTCCTGGACGGTGAGACGGTCTCCTTTGTCCATCGTAGAACTGTCCAGGCTATTGTTGGAGTGTCAATTCGTAAATATCCTCGAATACTACCGGCATGTTCACCAGATGTGTTGCGTAGAGATTTAAATGGTAATTATGGTTTTACCTTTAGGGTGCAGGCCATTGGCGCGGCTTTAGCGGGTATCGACAGGGCCCAACACCCTGATTGCTTTATGGTCTTCAATAACAGTTGGTAGATGGTCCCTGATATTCTAGCAATAATTCCTTATTAATCCTATTCCTTTGAGGTGAATGTGTGCGTAATGGTCAACTCCGATTTTTCGTTACACGCTCAATTTATTTATAATTAATATAACAAAATAAGAAACAAGTAATTGTCTATGCCGCACGGTCGAATACGTGGTGTGTCGCAAGAGGTTCTGCCAGCGGTTCTGCCTGGTGACCGCGACGTCATGTCAGAAACAAAAGACTCGCAGGGGATCGAGAGGCGTCGACCTCTTCGACGAACAGCTTCAACGGCTACATACATTGTTGTCTCTCGACGCGCAATCGGCAACCGTTGGCTGTTGCCGGCCTACGACACACGTGTGTCCGTACACTTTTAAAGAAAAGATAGGCCGGAAGCATTTAGAGAAGAGAAAGTTAGAGAGGGTAATATTTCGATCTTTCACGGCAGGGATGTGGTAGCAGTGCCGTAACTGCTACATCTTAATAAAACTCGACAAACGATCACGTTGTAAACGAGCGTAAGCAAGGTTTCGCGTTCTCTTACAACGATGGGTTTCGTTTTATGGAACAGTAGATATATTTCGATTTACCTGTTTTCGCATTACGGAAAAACCGTGTTATTACTTTATGGGTGGTAATGATGGTTGAGGTACAATTAAACACGAGTACCAGTTTTAAAGCACCGTTTGTCACCCTCAGATTCGGAGAACAACACCGTCATAAACTGCGACCCCTGCGACACACTTTTCGCAATCGACGGGTCACTTCGACGCATCGGTCATTTAATTATGTCAAACTATCTTACTCCTGGTGGAATTATTGTTTCTTGTATTCAGGAAATAATCAGTCAATGAGGAGCCAGAAAATTTTCTATTCCGTTTCCCATTTCGGGTTAGATTTATTCGGGGAAAATAGGCACTTCAGTTCTTTAGGAACATTCAAAGAGTTCCTTACGATCAAGTATCAAGTTCTCTTGTAAGAAGCGATTGTACGAGTGCAAAATTATTTGTGTGTGATATTCCTGTAGTGATTGTCTTGAACAATTGCGCAAAAGAAAATTACACGACTCATGTTGCATGATGTGATAATGAAATCTCCAAAGCAGTTAATAGAAGAAAAGAAGAACCTCGTATTGAATTTTTTAAAATAAACTGTTTCCATCCCAGAAGATGGAATAGCAACCGAGAAGCTTAGAAAATATATCAGCATCAATTTTTTTATCAATTATTTTAAACGCTGGAATTTGTGTCACAGATCAGAATTACATTTCTTGAAAAGATATAGTGAGTGGCTTTCAAAAGAAATCACATTTCCTGAGATAGTTTTTCAATATCTTCCTAGTACCTCATCAACATCAAATAGCAGTAAAAGAAGAGGACGCCCATCGAAAAGCTTTGTGGAGTGCTGTGACTCTGTGAAACGAAGAAAAACGGAGGAACTTCGACAATCACGCTCTTCTGTAGAAATAGTTTATGGGGGTATAATGTAGCTTCGAGAATACGGCCAGGAATCTACGGCTAAATTGCTAACAGAATGTGCTACATCTCCACCTACCATACTTTCCAAAATTTTAAATAAATGGAGAAAGCCTGAACTACATGTACAGTAGAGCGTCAATTATCCGAACCAATTGGGACCGAGGTGGTTCGGAAAATCGAATTGTTCGGATAATGAAACATGCATGTACTTGCCCAGTTTATAACTAAAGGAATTAAACCTAAAATTACTTATTAAATACAAAAGCACTACTGCTGTAATTTGAAATATGGTGTATATCACGCAAAATAATAATTCATTTTTGAAGAAACGCTTTGAAGTAACAATACAGGATGTCTCAGCTAAAGGAGGCCACGTAAATACCTTCTTCGTTTTTCATGACATGAAAAATATTCAAGGCACAATTTGAATGGCTTCAATGAAGGAATACCCTGAAAAACAAATTTTTTCTGTCAGGTCATTTTTTCTGTGCTTTTTCAAGGTCATTGATATTTTTTACCTGGAAAACGTGTATTCTTTTCTATTGCATCTTGTAGCGGATGGAAAAATACATTTGAGTATGCCTGAATCATGACCTTCAGATGACCTCAAAAATTAATAATGTGATGAAATTGTTGCAATGGTATGTAAACTTACTGCTTATGTTATAAACATACATAGCTCGGTGTACATCTATCTAGACCTAACCACCATTTGATATATTTCACCTGAATCGCCTCCATTTCCTGACTCTCTTTCCAACCAAACATTTCCGCTCCATACAATAGCACGCCAGATATCAGACAGTCAAATAGAAACATTTTTCTCTTAAAATCATTCCGGAACAGTCTCTCTCCTATATTTCAAACTTGGCGCATTACTACATTCGCTTCCTTTACTCCTTCTCTGACATATTTCGACCAACTTCCGTCTTTTTGGAATCTTACTCCTAGGTACACGAATTCCTTTATCGATTCTGTTTTCTCTCCTTTTTAATTCCAGTCAATGCTTCTCTCTCTCTCTCTCTCTGCCTCCTCCTTCTCTGAAAACCAATACTTTCGACTTTTCTACGTTCAGTGTTAGCTTCTTCCTATCGAAGTACTTCTCTAATCTTCTCATCAGTTGTACTAACTCCTCTTCCTTGTTGGCCAGCAGTACGATGTCATCCGCATACGCCAGCGAGCAAAATTTCTTTCTGCCACCAACAGACCTCCATTTTGTTCCTTTATTAGATCTCCCTCGATGTCTGCGATTAGGATTGAAGTTCATTTGTATACAGGATGTCTCGCGCAACTGGGCGAAGCTATATCTTTAAAATTGTTAGAGATAGAAAAAAATGTCAGAAGACAAAAGTAAATCGTATTGTATGTTCTACATTTCTGTACCACTCTTATGCATTCTTGTGTATTGATGCACTTGCAAAGTGCAACTGCACCTTTTTTTTAAATGGAACTATATAATTTTTGTTGCATAAATCGATTTTCTGGATCATTCTGCGTATAAAATGTTATGGTGATACGATCGTAAACTAAATAGTTTACGAGATATTTTAACTTTTTTAGTAATACGTACCTTTAAGCGTTTTCCTATCTCTACGACCTTGTTCGCGCTGCCACGCAGTTTGTAAATCATAAAAAATGTTCGAAGGGTTTTCCACCACATTTTAAACACTTTATCATTCGTGTTTTAATGTTATTTATGACATCACGTATTTGGTTTCCACTTATTTCGGTTGTTTCTGTCACATTGCGATTTTTTTGGTCTTCAACGATTTGAATTGGCCGCAAAGAAACTTTTTTTTTAAAAATTCAGCGATGTTTGGAATATGACTTCTTAATTCTTTTGCACGATTTGGACATACCATTAGCTGCAAGATAAAAAATTAAATACTTTCAGCAAGATGGTGCTCCGACACATAATGCCAAAATAGTTATAAATTATTTAAATGAAAGAGATCCCAATCGTTGGCTTGGGACACGAGGACCAGTACGTTGCTCAGCATTATCACCGAACTTAACGCCTTTGGACTTTTCCTTTGGGGTTTTTTAAAAAATAAAGTTTATTTACGGCCAATTCAAAGTGTTGAAAACCTCAAAAATCGCATTGTGACAGAAACAGCTAAAATAAGTGGAAACCAAATAAGTGATGTCATAAATAACATTAAAACAGGAATAAAAAAAGTGTTTAGACACTTGCCATCTGTCACGTCACCAAATGAATTGTGGCACCATTTCATAGGAATTTACCAAACATATCAATCAACCTTCGTATGTGTCTTGTATTTGGACTTGAGTTTTTAATTTAGGTCTGCGTTTGGTAAAAAGTATGGATTCAGATTTCTCGCTATTTATTTTAATTTTCCATTTATGAAAATGCTTCAGTATTTTGCTTTTGTTTGCACTCTGCGTCCTGTTGGATGGTTCTTTTCCTTCGCAGATTTGTTAAGGAGTTTAGTCAAGTAAAAGAAAAATATCTCCCTTTCTAGCTATGTCTTGAAATGTCAAGCACTGGGTCTATAAATATTGACTTGCACTTACTATTTGTTAACTAATGTTGACACTCGTGTCAACTACCGGATCAATTGACGATAAAGTAATAGGCTTCAATAAATGTGTGCACTAAATTCACTATTTTACACAGAGTGCAAATAGGTCTGATTTTTTTCAAAATTTTATCCAGAATAATTTCCAAACTTTCAGATATTGTAATATTTGGTGGTTTAAAGGCACACAATACCGATTTTCTGAGTCCCTTAATGTAGATTAACAACAGCATTGTCAATTCGTAATGTAATACAAAACCTTTTTTATTCTATATATCTATATGTATATATTTTTTATATTAAACAACATTTTTGTATATTATAGTTTTTTAAAATGCTCTGCATATGTTACTTATGTAATTTTGCCGCAATTCATTTCGTTTTATTTGTACAATCTTGTATTGTTGTTTTCAAATAAACATTGTATTTTATTTTGTCTAGTGTCAACTACTGGTTCATGAACCTGTCAACTACTATGTAGTGCCTTTAGAAATTTGATGTGTCAACTACTAGTGCAATTTGGAGGGTTAAATTTTCTTTTAATAAGCCTTTATTATAAGACTATTTGTCAGTACTAATAAATTCAATTCATTTAAGAACAGGTGACGAATCAAGTCATCCACCTACAAAATTGCTTACTAAAAATAAAAAAATTGATAATAATTTCAATGGGAAATGAGTCTTATAATGTCAACTACTGGTATATTTACCCTACCGTTAACATATTTCTTGACACTGCAATGGAACCAGTAACTAACGAAATTTCTGGAGTATCATAATTCTCCTTCCGGGGGACACGGATTTTCACCAGACTTTTCAACGAATTAGGGAACAAAATAGCTAGCCTAATATGAAAAAAGATATTGCTAAATTTATTAAACGCTGTCAATCCTGTCAACAAAACAAATTCGTACGTAAGAAAAATCATGCACTGTTGCAAATTACAGGTACATGCACAGAAGCATTTGAAAGAGTTGCAATAGACATTGTAGGTCCCCTATCTGGATCGGAAAACAGCAATAAATATATTATTATTATTATTATTATTATTATTTAGGGTTTAAAATCGCATTAACTACTAAGGTCATGAGCGACTTGACACATCAACAATTATGGCACTTGTCACTTTAGACGTGGGCGTATATTTTCATTTCCTTTAGAAATGTAATTGTATTTCTAATGTTTTGTCGAGAGTTAATTATTTTATTAATGTTGTTTTTAACTTTGCATTTTTTTCTGCTTTCACTGCAACTATTGCATTCAAAGAGGATGTGGTTCGTACTCAGGCTTTACATAGTGTGCATTTAGGTACAGTTTCTTTTAACAGTAAATATGCATGCGCCAGTCTGGTGTGGTCAATTAACAAACGTGTCATAATTACTTGATCATGTCTATTCAGTTCACTAAAATGTGGTTTATAGCTTCCTCTTTTGGTAGTCTTGCCGAAACTAGAGGTGTTAGTCTTTTGATCCAGTTTTCTCTTAATTTTCTATTTATTTCCCTTCTATGGTCCCAGAAATGAATTATTACATTTTGGTCAAGACGATTTTATCAAATTCTCTTAAGCATACGGCATACCAAATCACGAAGCTCAAACAATAGCTAGAGTTGTTGCCGCGCAGACCTTATGGTGCACGGCAATTAGTCATTCGGCCTGTAAGCCCTTTATTGATGGTCACCATTATAAACCTATGGTTCTTAGACGGCTGCGACGCGCGTGGGCCGCAATCGAGTAAATGCCCTAAAACATCTCTAAATCTCATTGGAGGTCGATTTCCAGGAACCTCAGTGCAAATAATAAAACATAATTTTTTGAAACCTCAAGATTCCTCTCCACTGTTCCACCACCTTCCCCACCTCCCTTACCAAACAAAAATTGCAAAAACCAGTCACCTCTTAAATTCACTCAACTCTCCACAATTTTTTATCGCCGCCTACACCAATAAGAAAGAAGTACAGTAGTATATATCATAAAACAGAACCAGAATTTCACCAGCAGAATTCAAGGTGTCACATACATTCGCTCGTACACAACATTCAAGAATAACATTAGTTCATCACATTATTAAACATAGAATGACCACAAGTAAATTTCACTTGTTATTTCACCATCACCTATATAAACCACCCTTCGCGATTTTAATTAATTAACGAGGAAGCTGGTGACGCGTCAAAGTTAGCCAGAAGCGATGGAACAGTCTCCAGCGTTCAGCAAGAGTTTTCCATCACGAATTCATTTGCAAATTTTGTATTCCCGACGCAATATTCATTGAAGAGGCAGAGATTTTCCTTTTCAGCTGCTGAAAGACACTGCAAAACTATTTGAGATAAAATAAATTCAGACGTCAGCATACCACCCTCAAAGTAATGGTGCTTTAGAGAGAAGTCATACTACTTTAGCAGATTATTTGAAACGATATATAAAACCAACTCAAATGGATTGGGACGAATGGTTGCCAAGCGCTATGTATTCATATAATACTACAACTCACACGTCTGCAAGGTATACCCCTTGTTAGGGGTGTACGAGTACTCGAATTGCGAGTCAAATAATGATCGATCGGTCGAGCATTTAAATTTTTCGAACTGCTTGAAATCGACAAACTGTTTGAAAAAAATTCGAGTTACTTGAAAAACTCAAACGGCTCGAATATTCGAGCCCTCGTAAGACTTTAACCGTTTTAGCGCCACGCAGCGCGATCGCGCTGTTCACGTTCTGTGCTGAAATGTGCCGGCGATGTTTGGTCACGATTGTCAATTCGCAACGTGCTCGGTTCCGAATGTAGTTCGTCGCGAGTCATATCAGAGTTTCCTCTCGTAATTACTATTTTTTTTTCAAATAATCGTAAACCACCTGCATAAAGAGCAGCGAAATCGCGTCGATCGGCATTACTCGCAGACAAATGAACGAAGCGCTATCGCGCTGCATGGCACAATCCAACACGGATTTTAAAGAACCCCTGGCACTAAGACGGTTAAATTACTTGGAGATCAATTTTCAGCTCGAAAATTTTCGAACTACTCGAATATATTCGAACAGATCTCCAACGTTCGAGTTACTCGTAAATATTCGAATTACTCGAGTTACTCGAATATTTATGTATTATGTCCACTTCACGAATTTCTTCATTTTCCACAACTGTATCGTTTTAAGCGTTTTAGGGTCAATGCACATGAGCGACTTTTTGTCGTGCGACACCGCAGCGACTGACGTGCGACTGTACGGTGCGACGTCGCTGCGGTGTCGCTGTGCGATTCCGGCAGCCTTTTATTTTCATTTTACCTTTACGAACTCGCACCGCACAGTCGCACGTCAGTCGCTGCGGTGTCGCACGACAAAAAGTCGCTCGTGTGCATCCAGCCTTAAGCAGCGGTGGTTATCTCGAGTATCAACCGTTCAAAAAGAAAATTAAATGCAGCTTTTGAAAGAAACGGTAGTAGCTATTTATGCAAAAGTGTATGGAATAAAAGCCTCAGTGAATACACTTCATTTTATAACTGTTTTCTTGGAACAGAAATGATAATAGTTAAAAAGTTACTGTTATTGCATAACTAATTGAAAATTTTAACAGATTCACTCGATTCCTGATTACAACGACTTTGATTACTTCTCTTATTCATTAATCAATATTTAATAATTAGTAATCATGACTAATAGCCTGATTTTACATTCACCATAATTTGTAACCATTCATCAGATTATGTTTTGTTCAACTCTGTCTCCAATTAGATGGAAATTGTAAAGCCTACACAGCTTCCACAGTTTTGATTAGACATAATTAGACTACGAATGTTTATGCAAATGCATATTTTTATAGGAAATAGGTAAAGTTATGGGACTTGGACAGAAATTTGTTTTGTCATTAGAGGATTCTAAAAATATAGTTCTTATTTTGCATATTTTGCATATTGCATATGTTTTGCATAAGTGCATATTTCTTACATACATGCATATTCGACTAACAATCTGACGAGCGAGAATAAGCAAGATAGAAGTATAGTCGCGGCCACGATATTCTGAGGTCGTAAAATCAGTCAGTCGTCAAAGTACATGAAATCCATCGCCGAACAACAGTTTCGGCGATAAACGGGGAGATAAGGACCTGAAACTCCGACCAGTGCCGTACAAAGAAATGTTAGTAGGGTGTCAATGTGCTTAGCTTCGCAGTTAAAATGAATTGTATGGAATATCAATGGTTATTTGTATATAGGAAAAAATTCTAAAGAATCCAAATAATAATTAAGATTTGTTGATTTACGAATACCATTGATCCTGAAGCATCGCTCTTTTAATGTACGATGCCCGAAAACAGAACGCGGTACACAGCCCTGAGTGCCGCGACATCAATCGGCACCGCTTCTTGATGCTTTAATTTACGACCTCAGAATATCATGGCCGCTACTATACCCAGTAGATCGAGCGGCTACGATCGACAACATGATCTAATTTCGAGTTAATACTGTATTGACATACAATAACTGATTTAACCAAAGCGATAGTTGTGTTATGACGTCCGCGCCGATTTGCACGTCCCTCTTTTAATGAGACATAATATTACGGCACCGGCACCCTGGCGATCCGGCACTAACAAGGAAAGTTCGGTAACCGGAAAATTCGGATTGTTTTAAAACTTCGCAGATTTGTAGAGGACCTCAGTGGAAGTATCAGGAAATTTTTTGTTTGTGCTGTAATCCGGTTCTTCAGGGTGAAAACACCCCTTAAAGGTTAGTGTGTGTCCTATTGCCTTGTATATCTTGAAAACTATAGTAGGTATAAAAAAATCGTTGCAATAAAAATGTAACGGTTTTTTATGATGTATAAAACTGTGCAACGAAATTGTTAAAAATTTGTTGTTTAAATAAAAAAAAATTCCAACACCCTTATTTTAAAAAATATTGTTCTTTTTATCAGAACAAAAAATATGTAGAATTTCATTACAAATATAAATATCTATATTAAACTTATCCGACGATACAGTAATTCGATAATTTGACCGATGCGTGTGTCCCGGACGCCCGCCGTTGCGCTTCGAACGATGCGTCATCAAGTATTTGTGAGTGTTTCTTGCATATTTCAATCGAACGATATGAAATAAAGACATAAACAATCGCATGGACGAACATATTGCAGGATCGGCAAAAGGAAGCGACTAAGTGTCGCGCTAAGAGAGGAAAAATCGGCTGGAATCGGCAATTGGCCGGTGGCTCAGTGGTTAGAGCGCACGCTTGCAAGCGGAGAGGTGTCCCGGTTCGATTCCGGATCCCTCCGGTCTGATTTTTCCTATTTAATATTCCTACAATATTTATTCTATTATTGCTAAAAGTGTACTAATATTTGTGTTCAGTAAACATGTTTTCTAATATAAAAACGCATTTTATAAAAATAAAGCGTCATTAGATGTGTTAAAATTCTATTGAAAACGAAAAGCCGAAATATCGGCTCAAGGTATTTCTCGCGAATCCCGCAAAGTCGATATATCGGCTCAGAGGTACTAAGAGGGTTAAATAACAAATTTTTAACAATTTCGTTGCATAGTTTTATAGAGCATAAGAAGCCGTTAAATTTTTATTCCAACAATTCTTTTATACTTACTATAGTTTTCAAGATATACATGGCAATAGGAAAACACATTAACCTTTAAGAGGTGTTTTCACCCTGAAGAATCGAATTACAGCATAAACAAAAAATTTCCAGATACTTCCACTGAGGTCCTCTACAAACCTGCAAAGTTTCAAAATGATCGGAATTTTCGGATTACCGAACTACCCTTGTAAGCGGTACTCTCGGGCACCGCCTCCACGCGGCACGGCCCTGCTGCGCAGAATTGATTACGCACAAAATAAGGTGGCTGAGCGTACCAGTGCGGAGTGAGCATTCTATCCCTACGGATCGTACTGTTGACATCGCGAAACGTAGCTTCTCGAACACACGCGTGCAATAGTCAAGTACAAGGGTAGGGAGTATCCCCGACCATTAGAAGCGCTTCCACATTTAAGTTACCCCCACTCCTTACGAGCAGGTATAAAAGTCGGCGAACGTCGACGTTAATCATCATTTCTGCGCCGAGCATAGTCAGATAAAGACCGAGACTAGTAACCGTACGCAATAAAATCCGAGAAATCCTAAAAGGGACTTACAAGGAGGGGCTACAGCTGCTGCTCCCGGGTTTTCGAATTTGACATTGTGAAGTTGTACTACCTTCCCTAGTAAGTAAAACCCTGAAGAGTTTCCGTACAATGGGCTTCATCAACAAAGTTATTTAACAGTAAACATTCGGGCAGTGCCTAATCTTCCGAGTACTTAATCATTCAAACAATAAGTCACTGTAGCCGAATAATTACGGTAGTTGTCCAATAATTCGATGGCGTGAGTTAAAATCCAGGCTGCGTGCGATTCTTTTCGCCATTAAAAAAAAATATTTTTCCTGCGAATTATATATATTTTTTTCTTTAAAGCACCAGAGCATGCAAATAGTATTTTAAATACTATCTTCAATAAAAATTACTTATTGATTACATACATGCAAATTATATTTTAAACATTTGTTCGGTTTTTATGAAAATTGTCACCGAGCGACAGCGTCTGTTGGTTAATTGGCGAATTTTCCAATAGATGGCGCTAATTGGCCGCGGGGACGACTGGCCGCGTTTACAAGGGTTTTTCCGTGCGTTCCGGTCCTCTGACGCGACTCAGCGGCGCGCGCACTTAGCCGGAGCCAATCAATTAGCGCGTAGATCTTGCGATCGATCGCGAGCCAATAGTTTTGGATCCTTTGACCCCCACTCACTTTCCGGTTCGCGTTCCTGCCGGCTTCCTGCGCGTCGCGTGGCCGGCACTACCTTCTTCTTGTTCGAGCTCTCGTTAAGTGTGCACGTGCAAATTTTCTCAAGTCTCACACGCAGTATCTTTCGGTTTTATTCATCTCCCGCAGTGTACTCTGTAAAGTTCGTGTCGGTTTCGAGCACCCAGGCTCTTGATTATATTATCGGATTAGGTCTTACTCATCTTTAAATTATTTTCTGTTAGACTCACTCAGTTAGCACGCGGTTTAGACTGCTCCCTGGCCACTCACCAGACGAACTCAAACAATATTATATTCTACGAAAATTACTTATCGACAACAACACGCAAATTAAATTTTAAAAATTTTATACAGGATGTCCCACCTTATCTGTTACAAGCTCATATTTCCTAACTTATTGAAGATGCAAAAAATGTATTGTATGGAATTTGCATGGTACGAGGGTGCACATCGTTTGGCCAAGACAAATTTTTTTTTGCATTATTATTTTAAGTGATATGAAAGTTAAGTTCGTATTTTTAAATGGAAGTACATATTTTTCTTCAGGTCATGTAATAGTGCCTCTCAAGACGAATTCACTGACCGTTAATGTATACACCCGATTTTTTGTGGTTTTCGAGATATTGCGCTTACAAATTTACTGATTTTCAACGGAAGAAATTCGGCCAAAGAAGAAATATCGGTGGCAGTCTTGTTCGCGCCTGTTAGATAGTGCCCTTTGACACAAATACGATGGGTCTGCACCAGGAACAGTAGACCCAAACTCTGGACAATAGTTCCATTTCGAACTCGTTGTAATTCGACCAAAGTCGATAGAGGATATCATTCCAGAAATGAGAAAGTTAGACGAGCAGAGTGAGAGAAAATACACAGCCGCCATACTATTTGATATATGCGGAGCGTTCGACCATGTATGGTGGCCGAGCATCCTCCGCCGTCTTAAAGAGAGAAACTGCCCCCGTAATATGTATCGTCTAATAGCAGACTACCTAAATAACCGCTCCGTGAAACTTTGTAGGAAGCAAGGAGAGGTCACCAAGAACACTTAGAGAGGCTGTCCACAGGGTTCAATACTTGGACCACATTTCTGGAATGTCATCTTCGACGACTTACTAATTATGTTTTTGGAAATCAAGATACTCGCGATAAATACTCAGAAGTTTTATTTACACCTTGGTGTCCGATTTATTCGTGACTAGCACGTATCACGTTATTTTCCATACTTGAAGGTACATAGAATAATAGTTTGTTTTTCGACTTCCTGTAAACTAGTCCGTTATTGAACTCAAAATATGTATCTTCGTTTTGCTCTAACTTTTCTTTCATTTCAACAATATTAAATTGTTGAATTCCTTTAAAAACTATTTTCAGTAATTATTAATACTGTGTGCTGCCGACTTAAGGCGTCCGTATGCTGCATACATTCATTTGCCCGATGTTCTAATTCGTAATCACAATTTCTCAGTATAACGGCTATCGCAATATTCTAGGATTCACCTCTTTTCTTTCCAAAGTTTGCGTTAAACTGTTCCAATCCGTTACGATTTTGAATTTTATACCTTGCAAATAAATTTTGAAACGCTAGAGGGAGTAAATCCATCAGACTGTTTCTGCATAAGTACTGAACCGTAGCCGTATGAACTGGCGTCACAATGGAACTCGGTCCCAGCTGTCGGCGAATTAACTGATGATATAGGTTCCGATATAAGAGATTGTATTAAATTTTCAAAAACTCCTAATTGTTCATCATCCCATTTAAAATCATTTTTTGATTTGAATAAATCATAAAAGTTTGGAGACAGTTGCAAAATTTCTAATGATTTCACGGAAACATGATACGAACTCCAGATAGCTCTGCAGCTCTCTGAACATGCTAGGTATCGGGTAGTCCGACACTGCGCTAATGTTTTCCTTACTCGGTCGAATGCCTTTGTCATTAATTCGGTAACCTAAATACGTTATTTCTGTAAACAAGAAAACACATTTTGAGAATTTTAATTCGAGACAGTTATTAGTTAGGATCTGTATCACTTCCTGTAAAATAGAAAGATTTTCCTCTATCGTTTTCGTAGCAATTAAGAGTTCGTCAAGATAAAGTAATATTTTATCCTCATCTAGTAGGGGTCGAAAAACTTTATAAATATACCGCATAAAGAAAGGTGGTCCATTGGTAAGACCAAATGGCATATACGTATATTCCTACTGACCCATAAACGTAACAAATGATGTATATGGAACACATTCCTCTTTTAATTTAATATGATGAAACGCGTCTTCAAAATCAAATTGTGTCAAATATGTTTTACCGCGTAGAGAATCGATTTGATCCTCGATCCGAGGAATCGGAAAATTATCCCGCATAGTCATCTTATTCAACGTTCGATAATCACCTGCCATTCGGAATTGACCGCATCTTTTTCTCACGAGTACGATCGGATTACTATATGACGAGTCACGCGATTAATTTTCTTATGTAACAAATCTCGAATAATATCAGCAACTGCCACTTTCTCGGCATACGAAAGGCGTCTCGGGTTGAAATAAAAAGGCTGAGAATTAGGCTTAAGTACTAAATCCATTTCTAATTGTACTTTAGAAAATTCTGGTCTCATCGGTTTTACGTAATATTCAGATATAAGATATTCAGATAGTTTTCACACGATCCTGTTCCTTCCATGATATCTCCTTGTTTACGTTAAGATTCATCGTATTTAATTCTGGCGCGTTATCAGCTACATTAATATTCATAATTTCATGAATAACCGCATCCGTTCCTGCTGTAAAGTTTCTTTTCCTAACCGGAGCTGTTTTACCAAATTGAATTTCAATGCTGTCGTCGGAAATGAAATCTCGGCCTAGTAAACAAGCGTATGACATTGTAATTCAAGGCACAACATAAAAATTGATAAGGACTTCGCTGTCACGTATTCTAACATGTTGTTTTAAACGTCCTAACACAGAAATCGCTGTCTTATTTATTCCTTCAAATTTAACGTTTTCAAAACAAGGACCAATACTCACATTATCCGGTATTTAACTTTTATCTAAAAGAGAGATAGGACTACCAGTATTTAATACTGCCGCAAAATCGCCTATATCGAACCTTACTTCGATTGTATAACCGGGTATTACGACCGAATTTTCTTCTACCAGATGAGTTGAAGCGTCTCCCGCTGACGTCGAAGGTCGTGCCCGTGCAGTTTTCGCCTGTTGAGGACAAGTCCGCTCTTGGTGAACCGTCGCCCCATGCAAATAGCAGGAACCTCTTTCCCTCCTTGACTTGAGACAAATGGTAGCCGTGTGATCCTCCTCATTACAATTATAACAGCGCAAAACAAGGACACCTGACTTGCCGACCGGCAACCCAGTCTGCTGATACTGTTTTCGCCCCTGTACTCTCCGCCCGATTCGGCGTATATTTTGCCGTGGAATATGTCTTTCCTTTCCTAATTGAATCGTAAATTTCGAGCTTATCTTTCAACTCCTTAAGATTACGGGCATCGTATAACACCACTTTCCCACTTGAATCGTCTGTAATACCGTTCACGATGTATTCAATCAAGGCCTTAATTTCAATTTTTCCGTGCGAAGCATGTTCCTTCATGATTAAATAATATTCCTGCTTCGATTCGTCCTTTTTAATTTTCCTTCGGTGTAATTCTTCGTGAAGGCCCGCGCTGTCTAATTTGCAGAGAACTCTTTCAGTAAGAGCGATTTCAATTTCTCCCACGAAGAAGTATTTCGTTCTTCTTTGACAAAAAGGCTGGCTAACCCGCTGAAGGATTTCGTCGCAAATAAAAGTTTTTTCAAACTTGATCAATTGAATAATCTAGCATTGTCCTCGAAATCTTCTACCCATGTTTCGGTAGGATAATCGTCGCCGCAATTAAAGGATCGAATGCTGTCTTCGCCGTCACGAAAACTCACTGTAAATTTTGGTACGTTGGATACACGTACTAGTTTCGGCGCTTCCTCGTGCCCCTCTCCTTCAACATCTTCTTCTTCCTCCTCCTCAGAACCAGGGTCCAAGGCATTAAAAAGTTCTAAATTCGTCAAATGCTGACAAATTCACCGTGCGATGTCTTATAGACTGCCCGTGTAATCTAATCGTAATACACCGCATATCGTTGACAAATCAGCTAATGTTAGTGTATCAACTGCCCACTTAACTTTCACACGAAATTCAGCGAATACAAAACCGGAAAATTCTCGCAGCCGTTGTCGGTTTAGATAGTCACCTTCTTCACCAAACACAAGGTGATGCAATAACCGAATCACTTTCGTAGGCGCTGTCTTAATATTATCATTCAATCCGGGCACGTGACGTATATTTTTCATTATGGTAACTTAAATTTAATATAAATGTTTCTTCTTCGACTCCACGAATCCTGCATTCCTCGATCCCACTTCTGACGCTGTAGTAAGTTGGGCGATGCGGATGGCCTGATAGTATATTAATGAGCACACGATTAACACTAACCGTACCGGCACTTCACATATATCTCTTCTTACCGTAACCGGTCATAAACAAGCCAGGCGATGAATTTTCCTCAGTAAAAAAAGTAGCAAAAAAACAAAAATTGAGAAATTGATTAATCAGATAATATAAGAATTTACATAAAGTTAGATGAACAAAAGAAATAACAATGATTGTACAGTTTCAAATTAAATTTTGAGACCGGGCCTGGTACGGTTAGTGTTAACTATCCTCTGTTCCAAATAAGAGCATAACAGTGACGCGACCGATTTTCGGCCGATCTGCGCAGATCCCCACTACCACCCATCGTTTTCGGCATCTTATTGGTTACATAAATATTATGTTTAACATTAATAGCACGTGCTCGTAGCTAATGTGCATATACAGTGGTCGTATTTGTTTGAAATTATTTCTACGTGTGCAAATGGTATGTGTGTGTGTAGTATACTTGTACGTAATGTATGTGTGTTTAATATATGTACCTATAACACAATTTGACAAAATATAACGTATACTGGTGTTATCCCTGAATATTTACCACACTCGTGTTCCAGCTAAGTATACAGAAAGTATTGTCACCGTGTATATAGTAGGCGTCAGTCGACGGAGTAGGAGACGGCGGTAAAGTGGGGATCCGATGCGCGAAACAGTTATGCTCTTATTTGGAACAGAGGATACAAAATACATATATTCAGGAGTAGGAATGAAAATACAAATAATATAGGATAACGTACAGAAAAAGGACTGGAACTAAGAGAATTAAAGCCAAAATCACTTTCGGCGTCGTCGTATGACCAGTTACATAACAAGCTTCCTAATTACTGCACAATTTGCTTTCGTAAGGTGCTACGTCTTCCTGAATCGACAATATTCGGTTTGTATCGTTTGTTTTCGCACCATAGCACGCGACACGCACACACTGTTATCCTAACGGTTGACTACAGCTGATACCTATAATAGTTTTTGAGAAATTAATTTTGTCTGGCTAAATGTGCCACTCATTCCACTGTGGAGCGGTACGTCGGTCGCTCCGTGATATTTGCACATTTTTCGCAGGAAAACGTAAGTGCACCTTTTAAAAATTGTATATCAGTGTGCAGTGCTTTTGACGGCGATCATTTGTAGATAGTAATCTCAGTAATTAGTGTAGTGAGCGAGAAGTTATCGTGAAAAAACTGTGGTAGATAACCTCTCGGGGAGGACGCTATCTCCAACGGCGTTTGTTCCCGACGCGGCCGCCAGGTGACGCGGTGACGCGGCCTGTGATTGGCAGATGACGCGGCGATGCGGCCTGTGATTGGCCACCAGGGATCTACTGCTTGGCCGTGACGCTTCAACAATCCGATCATTGCGGGAAAGTTTAAACTGGCTGAAATGAATAGTGACTCGGACGGTTACACGGGGGTAACTAAAAGTAAAACCCGAAAGAGGGAGGAAGGCACGACAGAATCGTCCGACTCTGAATTCCGTATAAAAGCTGTGAGGAAGAAAGAGCCGGTAATCATTAGCTCAGAAGAAGTATGCTGCCACCAGGTAAATGACAGAGAATGCAATCCTGCTTCCCCGGCGGCAAAACTTATAGATTTTTGCAACGAAATAACAGGCGATGCTACAGCGAAAGACCTGAAATATATTAAAAGGAAGGCGGCTCAAATACTCAGAAAATATGAGGAAATCCAGGAGGAAAATACAAAATTAAAAATCAGACATGCCGAGAAGCATAGCCTCCATGAGAAATTAAACATCCTAAATAAAACCATTATCGGAGCTATAGAAATAATTAAAGGTCTCAAAGGCGATGTGAAGAAACCGCAACCGATGATATACGCTGACCGATTCAAAATGCAGTCACAAATTACATCCGAGAAAACTCAAAAGCCATCAAGAAACATTATCACCGTGTTTCCTAAACCAGACAGCAAACTCAGCAAAAGCGAAGAGATCAAAAAGGCGTTCATCTCCAGTGCGGCTCCGACGAAGGACAAGCTGAAAATCAGTAACTTGCGCAAGATAAGTAACAATGGAGTCCTCATTGAAACAGAGAGTAAACAAGACCTGGACAGTGTAATCAATGCCGAAAAACTCGAAGCAGTTGGCTTAAGAGTCGGGCTTCCCTCCAAGAAAAGGCCAAAGATGATCATTTATTACGCCCCACGTGAATTACAAGAGGAGGAAACTGTCATCGCAGTGAGACAGCAGGACGTAGAGAACATCCCGAAATCGAAATTCGCCGAAGAGTTATGACCTGGTCCTCCACGTGGGCCCGTTGGTATATCGTCTTGTACGATCGCAGACCCAGGCATAGCGAAGCATCGAGGCACACCTGGGGCATCGAGCCGGAACGGCGCTACTGGTGCCATTCCAGTCCGGGGAACACGCTTGATGGGCTAGTGGCCCTACAAGCGTATTTCGAGAGCACTAGCAGTAGTTTCGAATTGCCTCGGACGAGGGAGGAGCGTGTCCCTTCTCCCCCGGGAACTGGTAGAGGGACATCGAATGACGACACCAGCCCGAAAACGGTACATGAGATTTCTATGCCCTTCTCGAAAAACCTATGTTCGCTGTGCATAGGTACCGGGAAGGGAAATTACCTCGCTCTTACTGTGACGGACGAGGAAAGGTACTTCAGAGACACACACCCTGACACTGAAGTTGCCTACAAGTGCAGCGTTTGTTTTAAAATATTTAAAACTTATCGGTCCGTTACTTGTCATTTGCCAAGATGCCCGGGTGCAAGACCTCCAGATGCACAACCGCATCCATACAAATGTGAGATTTGCGAACAAAGTTAGGCAACTCAGAGAGGTGTTTCTCAACATAAAAGACTGGCGCACCCGAAAAAAAGGAACTCTGCGAGGGCAGCACAGAGTTCGAGCCATCCCAAAATCCCGAAAAGTGGCCCGGTCTACTTTGCGGAGGAGATCGAAAAGATGCTAGCGCTCGAAGTACAACTGCAGGACGAGCGCTGCATCGCAAAGTTGATGTCCGAGCACTTCCCAAGCAAGGATATCAAACAAATAAGGGATAAGCGATGCGAACCATCCTATAAGAGATGGCTAGAGGAGAGACTCAGGTCCTCCTCTACACACGATACTTTCCACTCCGGGCGATCGGTGGCGGAACAGGGACCGCCCGCGCTGCCGGATAAATCGTCCACTGCCTCGGACAGTGTGGAAGACATTTTTGAAGACGCTCCGCTGGCGGAAACCGTCGAACTGGATACCTCCATTGATTGGAGGATCAAACTTGTTGAACGAGCTCTGGCGCTCTGGGTTCAAAACCAAGAGCGACCAGACTCAAAGGCCATCGCGGACAGACTTTGGGACATGCTGGGCAGCAAAGTCGATGGCCAAACTGTCTCCTCGGACGAAGTCGAGGAGGCTTATAAGCTCCCCTCCGATTTCTTCTCTTCGAAAGGCGAAAAGCAACAGAGTAAGAAACGAGGCAGCCGGAAAGTCCGCACTCGAATGCTATCCGGCAGGGCGAAAAAGAAGGCCAGTCGCTACGCAAGAGCGCAGGAAATGTTCCGCGACGCGCCGGCGAGACTGGCCAAGCACGTCCGTCAAGGGACGGACTTTATGACGGAGGAGGACCAAGCACCTCCCCTGGATGATGTCAAGAAGCTGTATTCTGGCCTCTGGGGTCAACCCAGCCAGATACACATAATAAAGAGCCAGGAAAAACCGGCTCAAAAGGATCCAAACGAGATCCTAACACCTATAACGACAATCGAGATCCAAAAAAGGATCAGACGGACCCGGCAAAAAGTGGCAGCCGGGCCGGATGGGTTAACAAAGAATGACATCACCAGAAGAGGGTACGCCGACGTCCTTCTCCCGTTATTTAACATCATCCTCCTAGCGACCAAGCAGCCCGGTTGCTGGAGGATGAATCCAACGAATCTTCTCCTGAAAGAAGGAAAAGATAGCTCCAGCGCCTCGAATTATAGGCCGATCACAATCGCGCCTCTTCTGAGCCGACTATACTGGGGCGTAGTCGACCAGAAATTGAGATGCCATATCTCACTGTCTCACAGACAGAAAGGGTTTGTACCAGAAATGGGCTGTTACCAGAACATCCACCTATCGAATGAAATCATTCGAATGGCAAAGAATGATGGTGGACTGGTAGCGGTACAAATCGACATATCGAAAGCCTTCGACACAGTGCCACACCGAGATGGTCCAAGTGGTGATGGATTCCTACAAGGGAGTCACCACTGACATCAAAGTCGGCGACTCCTCTTATCGAACAGAAATAAGAAGAGGAGTCAAACAAGGGGACCCAATGTCCCCTTTAATTTTTAATCTAGTAATGGAGTCTGTCCTTCTCCGAGATCCGCCATCTTGGTTTTCTAGAGGACAGACGTGCATCACGACGCTCCTCAGTCAAATCGAGTTTCCAATGCTGCGCCGGGGATTATCATCGCACGACATGTTCACACTTATAAGTTTATTATGAGGATATAAACAAGGAATGGCAGAGTCTATAATATCGCGTCTTGTCTCCTTGACTGTCAATCAGACTCTCTCATTGATCTGTTTCATCAATAACGGCGATCGTCCCTTAACAACAGATCGAACGCTCCCTTCGGGTCGATCACGGTTGGCTTCACGGTGTTCGTAACACTGCCCTCCTTCCTTTAAAGGCGGGCGTCCCGACCGCGTCAAACTTCAGTTACTGACGACCAACTTCACTTGAGCCGCTAGCGCCTGCCTTCAGATTCTGGCTAACCTCAGTTCAATGAGATGTCATCTTGGCCGCTAACCTCAGCGATATGTACCTTTGTCTGAAAAAAAAGGAGGTAAATCGAAAGGATTTAAATGTAAACCTCTGTGGCCTTCTTCGGACAGCAAACGTCTTGACATTCGTCCTCCGTCCCAGGGGAAAACCACGTAAAAACCCTGAGCAAGACGCCGGTACTATGCTCGTTCGATATATCGAGGATATCCCGGTTACTTCTCGCCCTTCCTCTTGACTCTTGAGTTTTGCGCACTTCTTTCTTGAAATCTTCACGGGCGGAACCTGCCCTCGTCTTCTTCGATGAAACGTCCTCTTCTTGGGCGAAAAGCATGGGACATCCTCCTCCTCTACTGATTCTTCTCATTAAACAAAGTGGCACGACCTTCGTATCTGGCCAAACGCTTCACGTGCACCACTTTGCACTTACTCTTTGGCGAACGCTGGATTCTATAAATAACTTCATTAAGCCTATCCAGCACTTTATATGGACCTTCCCAATCAGCCTGCAACTTAGGGCATTTCCCTTTTACCCTTCTAGGCTGAAACAACCAAACCTGGTCCCCTGATGTGAAGTCAATCGCTTGTACATGACTGTCATACCAGGACTTCATCTTCGAGCTACTGATTTGAAGACGTCGCCGAACGAATTCGTGGATCTTCTTCATCCTCTCTTTGATCCAAACTATGTACTCTTGTTCGGCGTCTTCTACCTTCATCTCAGGAGGCAGCCCTCTCCACAATTGCATGGGCAGCCGAATCTCCTGACCATACAGAATCATTGAAGGTGTCATTTGCGTAGCCTCGTGACAGGAAGATCGGTAGGCCAAAAGGAAAAGAGGGATCCACTCATCCCAATCCCGTTGATGCTCCGAAACGAACATCGCAAGATATTGAAGTAACGTTCTATTGAGACGTTCCACCAAACCGTCAGACTGTGGATGCAAAGGAGTAGTTCTCGTCTTCCTTATTCCCAGCAGTTTCATCAACTCCTGGAACACCGCGGACTCAAAACTTCTTCCTTGATCCGAGTGAATTTCCAACGGCACTCCATGCCGACATACAACGTGTTCTAGAAGTGCCCTAGCGATCGTGACCGCCTGCTGGTTTGGCATCGCGATTACTTCAGGCCACTTCGTGAAATAATCCGCAACAACCAGCATGTATCTATTTCCGGCCCGAGACCTCGGGAGCGGACCCACAACGTCGAGCGCGACTCTCTCAAACGGTGCTCCGACGTTATACACCTTCAGGTTCCCCGCTCCTCTCTTTCGCGGTCCCTTCTTCGCCGCACACGTGTCACATCGCCGACACCATTCTTCTACATCCTGCCGACAGGTCGCCCAGTAGAATTGCTGACGTACCTTGGCCAAAGTCTTCTTTACGCCAAAATGCCCCGCCGTAGGAGAATCGTGGAACTGGCTCAATACCTCCGGTATCTTCACTCGTGGCACCACCAACAACCACGAAGTCGTTACTCCATTGGTAGATTCCCACCTACGGAACAATAGTCCATCCCTCACTTCTAGTGAGTCCCAAATCGACCAGTAATATTTCAGACGTGGAGAAAACCGCGCAACATCTTGATGAAGAGGTTTCTCTTGCTTCCGTTTCTTCTCGAGAATGAAGCCGATTTCTTCATCTTCCATCTGACCCTTTTTCCACTCTGTGGTCGATGTGACTTCACAAAACGTCCTGAGAATTCTTTCTTCTTTCTCGTCAAGGCGGTTGCAGCGCTTGCAGTCTTCCTCGGCACACGGTCTTCTTGAAAGTCCATCGGCATTACCATGTGCTCTGCCCTCACGATGGTGGATTTCAAAATCGTACTGTTGCAACCGCTCTATCCAGCGAGCTACCTGTCCTTCCGGATTTTTGAAAGTCAGTAACCACCTTAACGCTGCATGATCTGTCCTCAGAAGGAATCTCCTCCCATAGAGATAATGATGGAAATGCTCTATGGATTTTACTATTGCTAACAACTCCTTCCGGGTAACACAATAATTCTTCTCAGCCTTTCCTAAAAGCTTAGAGAAATAAGCGACGACTTTCTCTTGACCTTCCTGCACCTGTGAGAGAACCGCTCCCACTGCGAAACTGGAAGCGTCCGTGTCCAAAATGAAATCTGCATCCGATTCTGGATACGCTAATACTGGGGCTTCCATCAGCCGTCTCTTCAGCTCCTCGAAGGCAGACTGGCACTCATCGGACCAAATAAATCTTTGTGTCTCCTCCGTGAGACGATGCAGAGGTTTAGCCGCGTTAGAGAAACCTTTAACAAATTTTCGGTAATAAGTGCACAGTCCCAAGAAACTCCTCAATTCTGTAACGTTCTTTGGAACCGGCCAATCAGCAACCGCCTTAATCTTCTCTGGGTCAGTCTTTACTCCATGTTCCGTAACGACATGGCCCAGATATCGTACCTCTCGGCAAAAAAACGTACATTTCTTGGGGCTCATCAACAGCTTCGCTTGGCGGAGACGAGAAAAGACAAGACGAAGACGGTCAAGTTCTTCTTTGAAGTCTTTTCCATAGATGATCACGTCGTCAAGGTAAACCAGACAAACTTTCCAGTTTAGCCCGCCTAACACCGTCTCCATAACGCGCTCAAAAGTCGCAGGGGCATTACACAAACCGAAAGGCATGACTTTAAACTGCCACAACCCCGTGCCCACGCAAAAGGCGGTCTTTTCCCGATCCTTCGCTTCCATGGAAATTTGCCAATATCCACTCTGCAAATCTACAGTGGAAAACCAGGAAGAACCAGCAACAGCGTCCAGTGTATCCTCAATGCGAGGTAAAGGATACGAGTCCTTCTTCGTGACACTATTCAAACGCCGGTAATCGACACAGAATCTTGTAGAACCGTCCTTCTTTTTCACCAGGACAATCGGGGACGACCAAGGGCTCTGCGACTTTTCTATGACACCTTGAGCCTCCATCTTCTGAAGTAGCTCTTCCACTTCGCCTCGGCGGTGCAAAGGCAATCTTCGCGGCGCCTGTTTAATGGGAACATGATCGCCAGTGTTGATCTTATGCGTGACCAATTCGCAATTTCCAACTTCATCAGAATTCCTGGCAAAGACATCCTGGTACTCATAGAGCAGCTTAGCGAAATGCTTCTTCCGTTCATCATTCAAGTTCAAGGAACACCGTCCAAATAATTCCTTTAAATGCTGTGGTACTCTTTCCTCTCCTTTCTCGCCTCCTTCTTTCTTGTTCTCTTCTTGCTTGCTCTCTTCTTTCTTGCTCTCTTCTTTCTTTTTCTTCTTCTTTTCTTCTTCACCTAGGCGAATTTCCCGCAGCCCCGGAAGACACAACACATTCCGAGATAAATCTAGTTTGCAACCATGCTTCCGTAAGAACTCCGTTCCAAGTATGCAGTCTTCAATCATGCGTACAATATAGAATTTCTCCGTGCTCGCAAGCCCCTTGATGCGCACCTCTAAATTCTTCTGACCGAAGACTTCCATTCTTTCTCCGGCACTGGAGCGAATCACAAGGTCCGCTGCGGGAAGGTTCTCCACCGGACACAATTCCCTCTTCAATAAATTAATAGATGAGCCCGTGTCCAAGATGATTTTGCACTCGTTGTCTTCAACTTCTCCAAACACGGATGCTTCATCCCGCGATGTCCTTCCTGTCGCCACGCTCCTGAGGATCGGGGGACACAGGTTCAAAGCCCGGCGCTCCCCCGCTACGCCGTCTTCTTCCCGTTTCCCGATTTGGACGGAATTTTCTGTGGTCGCCGACGTCTGCAATCCTTCTGTAAATGCCCGGGTTTCCCGCACAGCCAACACGTAGATTCAGTTCTCCTCTTTTTCTCCGGCATATCCTCGGCGAAGTCGAATTTCCTCTTCCTCTCCGGGTTCACCTCGACAAATTTAGTGCAGTTAACGTCTCTCCCTCGAAATTGTCTCGGGACGAACCCTAACGACATCGCCTCCACGGCTTCCACCTCCAAGGCCCTAGTAACTGCAGCCCTCAAGGAGGTGAAACCGCCGAGACGCAGGGTCCTTTTCACCCCTTCGTCGGCCAATGCGGAGACAAACTGGGAGGCAGCTAATTTATCCCGCGTTTCCACCGGACAGTCCGCGAAAGCTGTCTGCGCCAGTCTTTCTATCTCTGTTGCAACAGCGGAAATGGACTCCCCTTTGCGCTGCCGATAATTTTGAAACAGAACGTAGTTTAAGTTGGAAAGGTTACGTGCACCGAAACGAAATTCCAACGCCGCAACTAATTCGATAAAACTGTTGTGACGAGCAGTGGAAAGGGTTGTTAGCACGCTTCGAGCCGGTCCTTCCAACGAAGCGATCAAAGCCATAGCTTTCCTCGCCTCGTCCCAGCCGTTCGCTCGCGCGATCGCTTCAAATTGAAGCAAATACTCCTCCCAAGATGTTCTGCCATCATAGGCCGACGGCTTAACCGCGTAACCCAAGCTTAGGATACAACGTCCTCCCCGATCACATTCCGCGGGCACAAACGGTCCCGGAAACGGAACAACGGAAGGTATGGAGGAGGGACCAGGGACTGCCACGGGAGCATTATTTACAGGAACATGAACACTATTTACATGACTGGCCGCGCCCGGTCCCTCTCCCGCCCCACAACCGGAGGTACCAGCAGAATTAGCAGAGCCTAACGAAAACACCTGTAAATTCCGCTCCATCGTGGACAGACGAGCCTCCCAAGCCGCATCCCGGGTCTCTCGAGTCACTGTCTCTGCGGCCTCCCGTTGGCGCCACAAATCATGCTCCTTTTCCCAGCGGATTTCGTCTAGCTTGCGGTGCTCCTCCATCTGCCCGACGATGGTCCTCTGTAGGCTCTCGAACATGTCCTGCAACAACAGCTCTCCCCCCGCAGCGGATCGCGTTCTTATGATCCCACTTCTGACACCAATGCTGCGCCGGGGATTATCATCGCACGACATGTTCACACTTATAAGTTTATTATGAGGATATAAACAAGGAATGGCAGAGTCTATAATATCGCGTCTTGTCTCCTTGACTGTCAATCAGACTCTCTCATTGATCTGTTTCATCAATAACGGCGATCGTCCCTTAACAACAGATCGAACGCTCCCTTCGGGTCGATCACGGTTGGCTTCACGGTGTTCGTAACAGTTTTCTAGAGGACAGACGTGCATCACGACGCTCCTCAGTCAAATCGAGTTTCGAGTGGTAAATTCAGTGAAAAGAATTAAGTGCAGTATATCAGTGTATAGTGCTTGTGATTCTGAACACTTTGAGATAATAATCTCCAAAATCCGTTTAGGATTTGCGCAGTTATAGTGAAATAAGTGCCGGTTAACCTCTACACCCGGACGCTTCAGTATTTCCCCACGCCGCCGACAGGTGGCGCTCGGCAGTTCCCGACGCGGCCGGCAGGCGGCGCTCAGCAGTTCCCGGCGCAGCCGACAGGCGGCGCGCCCGTCGCAACAGGTCCCCGCTGATTGGCCGGAGCCAACGGAAGGACGTACCTGATTGGCCGTAAACCCGAGGACTCCGATTCGTCAGTCGCGAGCGGCAAAACGCTCCCATTGGACACCACGCTCAACATCAGCGCCTCCACGCGGACAGATCCCGCGAACACGGCAGTAATGGACGACGACTCGTCCGACACGGAGCGGTTCCTTATGGAACACAGAAAAGGGAACCGCGTCCTGAAGAGGAAAATCTCTTCCTCAGAGGAGTCGCAGCGAGACAGCTGCTCGCACGACGACGCGACGAAGTGCGCGGACAGGAAACTCGTCCGGAAGCGCCGCGTAGCGGACTCAGCCGCAGTCACGGAGAAGAACGTGGAAACTTCCCCGCCTAGCAAGGTACACGACATCAGTGCCAAGGCGGAGAAGGTAAGCGAGAGCCTCCTCACGCACCTGACAGACCCGGACAACTGCTACACAATGCAGTCAACGAAGTACATCCTGTCCAAGGTTGCAAAGCTCCAGAGCCTCCTGCAAGAGTCTCTGCTCCTAAACAGCAACCTCCAAGGCCAAATCGAGTCCCTCAGGTCCGAAAATAAGGACCAAAGGCCTGCCATCGTCGTAGCTACGCAGAAAGCTACACAGCTTCGTCCAGCACCGTCCACGCAGCAGCAAGCCCCGACCTACGCGGCACGTGTTGGCATCAAAGCGAAAGCCGCCGCCGCCTCTACCCTCAGACAGGACCCACCCAAGGTTGTCACCATCCAGCCAAAGGACCTGAGCAGCTTCCCGAACAGCGAGAAGACAAAGGAGGCAGTTGCCAGCCTTGTAGCTTCCGAAGACCAGTGGATCCAAGTCCAGCGGGTGAGGAAAATTCAGGGCAGCGGCATCGTCGTCGAGATGACCAAAAAGAGTGATGTCTCAGTTCCACAAAAAATGAGAAACTGAAGGCCGCCGGTCTAGTCGTGGGCGTACCCGCGAAGAGAAACCCCCGAGTCATCCTCTACGACGTGCCAAAAGCGACCGACGACAGCACGACACTCGACAGGCTCATTGAGAAGAACTTCGATGCTGCCCAGAAGCCTGCCATGAAGCAAGGAATTAAACTTGCCTTCAAGACCGGCTCCAAGGAGAAGACCACCTGCAATTGGGTCCTCGAAGTCTCCAAAGAGACAAGAGAGGTCCTCATTAAGAAGGAGCGACTGTACATCGGGCTGAGCAGCTGCAGAGTCGGAGACTACGTAGCCGCGACCCGATGCTACAAGTGCCAATGCTTCGGCCACACGACGAAGTATTGCAAGAGCGAGAAGGACGTCTGCGGGCACTGCTCGAAGCAAGGGCACTCCTTCAAGGACTGCCCCAATAAGGCCAAGGAGGCAGTGTGCGCCAACTGTCAAAAGGCAGGGAAGCCGCATCTCCATTCCATCAGGGACAGGAACTGCCCGATGTATGCAGCAGCCATCGATCAGGTAATATCCCGCACCGACTATGGTCATTAAACCCTCGATGACAGGTCACCGGACACTCAACGTGATGCAACTGAACATGAGAAGGTCGCAAGTAGTATCAATAGAGATGAATAGAATAATGGAACAGCGCGGAATCGACGTGCTCCTGATGCAAGAGCCGTATAACGTAAAAGGCAAACTCATAGGTTTTGGCAATTCCGCGACAATAGTAACCGGCGCGGAACCGAACGCAACGACACAAACGGCCATCGCGGTAAGGAATAAAAACGTAACACTACTTAAAATCTCACATTTGAGCAACGAGCATTGCACCTGTATCGAGGTAACGGGTGAAATGGGACGCGTGTACCTCGCAAGCATTTACTTTCAATTCTCTCACAACATAGAACCGTACCTAGAGCACATGAAAAGAATAGTAACAGATCTCCGTAGTGAAAAAATTATTATTGCCGCCGACGTGAACGCCAGATCCTCCCTCTGGTACAGTGACAAACCAGATGAACGCGGTGAGAAATTGGAGCAAATGCTTGCCCAGCACAACCTCCTCGTCCTCAACGAACCCCACAATCCCCCGACCTTCTCCACCGCACACGGGAAATCAAATATTGACGTCACTATCTCGACCGAAACCACCCTGAATCTGATCGACAACTGGACGGTCAGGGACGTGTGGACGAGTAGTGACCACAATATCATCCAGTTCCGCATCAGTTGCAAAACACAGTCTCATTTCACGCCGAGCGAACCAAGATACAGGGTAGTCAGAGCCGACTGGGCTAAATTCGCGGACACATTGCACAACGAAGCAAACACGCGCGCGATAAACCTGAACATGACAGGCCACCGCGAAATAGAGGAAACCGCGAATACCCTCCAGAAGTGTATTCTAGACACCTGTGAAAGAGTCTTACGTAAAAAAAGAGGATACCGCTCATCCGTGCCCTGGTGGACCGAACACCTGACGACCCGGAAAAAGCTCACGTACAAACTCCGCAAGGCTTTTCAGGGGGAAACCGACCCAGCCGAAAGGCTACAGAAGAGAAGCCGATACCTCCGCGTCAACAACGAGTACACTTCCGAAGTTAGGAAAGCCAAAAGCAGCAGCTGGCGGCAATTCGTAACGGAGGAAGGCAACTCAACTCCATGGGGAGTAGCATACAAACTATGTATGCGCAAAATCACTCCCGATAGAGCCCTCGCGACCAGTCGCGAATCCAGAAACCCAGCATCACGTGGACGGAAACCGCGCGCGATTTCCTTAACGCTCTCGTTCCGGACGATGTGGAAGACACAACGGACGAACAAAGAGCGAGAAGGGTATCATGCATCACGGATCCTGACACGGAGGATGCCTCAGAATTTACCGATTCCGAAATAAATTCAGCCGTCGGACAACTTCGAAACGGGAAGGCCCCCGGGTTTGACCGTATCGAAGTGGAAGTCTTTAAAGTCTCCTACAAAGTCTTGCGGAGAGAATTCAACGCCCTATTCAATGCATGCCTAAGGAATGGTACATTCCCGTCAGCATGGAAAATAGGTACAATCCGCGCCCTCCTCAAGGGTGAAGATAGAGACGAAGCTCTCGCTTTCTCCTATCGACCGATCTGCCTCCTACCGGTAATTGGAAAAGCTTTAGAAAAGCTAATCGCGAATCGTCTCGGGCCAATTTTCTTGCACACAGAGCTCTCCTCAGACCGGCAGTACGGATTCCGAAGGAAGAAGTCCACCGAGGACGCAATTTTGAAGATGAGAGGAATCCTCTCTGAAACCAGGGAAAAGTACGCACTCGCGATACTTTTCGACATCTCCGGCGCATTCGATAATGTTTGGTGGCCGAGCGTTTTATACAGATTAAAAGAGAGACAATGTCCGCGAAACATATATCGCCTTGTAGCAAATTATCTAAACAATAGATCGGTTAAACTCTGCGGTAATCACGGTGAGGTATTCTCGGACCTCACCTCTGGAACCTCATCTTCGATGACCTCCTCAACTCGCTGAAAAACACAACCACAGAGGCAATCGCGTACGCGGATGACCTTCTGGTACTAATCCCTGGCAACAGCAGATTAGAGCTAGAGGGCAAGGGTCAACGTATCACCACGGTGATACAAGACTGGTGCCGCGACGAAAAACTCAAGCCGTCAGCAACGAAAACAGAGATGATCCTCCTCAAGGGGATTCTCGACGCGAAAAGGCCACCAACCATTAAGATATATGACAAACAGATTCGTCTCCGCGAAACAGTCAGGTATCTAGGCATACACTTCGACAGAGGACTACGAACACTCACACACGCGCAGAAAATCAGAGGAAAATGTACTGAAAAGTTCAATAGTCTCGCGAAAATTGCCAAAACCAAATGGGGCCTTAACCACAGAAGCCTCAACGTTCTGTACTCAGGAGTATTCGTTCCAATAGTAACATACGCTGCTGCTTCCTGGAGCGACAGGATCAATCTAGCGCACCGGGAAGAACTCCTGAAAGCTCAACGACACGCACTTCTGCGCGTGACGAAGGCTTACAGGACGACATCTACGGACGCATTGCACGTAGTGGCAGGAGTAATGCCCATTGACCTGAAAATACAGGAAGCAGCGTTCAAGTATAAGATCCGTAAGAACATAGAGTTCAAAATAGGTAGCTACACGTTTCCCGACGACGCGGAAGCAACACCGGTTGCTCATGTAGTAAAGAAGCACCTTCTCAACGAGTGGCAACACAGATGGTCCGGCTCCGACAAGGGAAGATACACTTACAGTATTTTCCCGACTGTCAGCGAGAGGGTCGAGATGCACTGGCTGCATCTCAACCATTACACGGTGCAGTTTATTACTGGTCATGGCGACTTCAAGAAGAACTTGCATCGCTTCGCGCTCGTAAACGACACACGGTGCTCGTGCGGCGCGGAGGAAACCCCCCTCCACGTCCTCCTTGAGTGTGTGAAACACACAGAAGAAAGAAGAGACTATGAAGAGGCAACGCGACAGCGCGGCCGGCATTGGCCCCCGGAACTCCGCCAAATATTCACCAAGGACACCTACCAGCAGCTCGCGGATGCAGCCAGAAGAATTCTCCAGAAGAAAGAAGAGGACTGGCAGCCAACTACAAGCCGAAGAGGAAGGAATCTCAACCAACGCAGGCGGACGTAAGGACCTGAAAAGGTAAAACATCCCCGAGTGTCGGAGCAGGCGGCATCTCGTTGCCGCGACGCTCAGGGATGCGCGCACTCGCTTAACGAGTGAGCGGAACGGCGAAAGCCAACCTGCACGGAGTCGGGCGCAAGCCGGCAGCTTTACCTCCACGTGGTCCCCGCTGGACAACGCTTCACGTTGCATCGCAGCGTGCAGCGTTGACGAAATTTGCTGCTTCCCTCACGGGTAGACTCAACTTGTCCGATGATTCTTAAACGATGAGGGCAGGGTTTTTCCAAGCCATCCCACCCGGTTCAACACCTACACTGGGCGTTCCCCTCGCTGCGGCTTCGATAGAAAGTTCAACATTTGCACACAACATCTTGCAGGCAAAAGCCGATTTCGGAGCAATCCGTAGGTGCGGCGTGTCGCTCTTGCGACCAGACTGCCAATACTAACTGTCCTTCTCCGATTACAAGATATGCCCGGATATAAACTGAGCGATGGGCAAAATATCTCGGTGCTGGCTTTCGCCGATGATATGATCCTGCTGGCACAGGATCGTGAGAACGCAAAGACGCTCACAAGTACACTAGAGGCACATTTGTCGAACCTTGGCATGGCCATAGCGACCAATAAATGTGCCTCATTCGAAATAAAGACCACAAAGGACAGCTGGTATGTGGTCGACCCTGATATAAAGATCAACAGGGAAAGGGTTACCTATTTAGGTCCCAGTAAAGCAATCACCTACCTTGGGATGTCGATCACCCCTTGGGACGGTGTTTGTTCGAAAGATGCGGAAAAAGGCATTGAGCAGTCCCTAAGCAACATCAAAAAGCTTCCACTCAAGCCTCCGCAGAAAATTAACCTATTATCGAGCCTTGTCCTCCCGCACTACCTGTACAAGATCAACACAGGGGATATGCCGATCACCACGATCAGAGACCTCGACCGAAAAGTAAGGGTAGCTGTAAAGGAAATTCTCCACCTACCCCAGTCCATTTCGAATGGCCTTGTTTACGCAAGTAAACGAGATGGCGGATTGGGGTTCCCGAAACTCGAAACAATATCCATTTCGGCGGGTCTCACAGCAGGCATAAAACTTCGATCGAGCACAGATCCTGCGATCAAAGTGGTGCTCTCCACCGGCTCTGGCTTGGAAAAACGGCTGTCGAAATTAGCCAGGCAAGCCCGGTTAATGTGGCCACAGGTCGACATAAAAGATGTCGACCGCTACAAAGAACGAGCGAAACGTGATCAAGTAGACCGATGGGCAACTCTACAGACTCAGGGGAAGGCAGTACAGGCGTTTAAGGACGACAAGTCCGGTAACGAGTGGCTGTACAAGCCTTACCTCCTAAAAGCGAGTCGTTTCATCACAGCCCTCAAAATGAGGGCTAATGTGGCCGAGGACAGAGTTTCAATGAATAGAGCCCGGAGGGACAATCGGGTTATGTGCCGGCACTGCAAAGTGCAACCCGAGACACTGGGCCATATTATTGGCCAGTGTACGTATACGAAAGCTCTTCGGATTAAACGGCACGACGAAATTGTTAAGATCATACAATCCGAAGCGAATATTGGCATTGAAACAGCAGCTACAAGGGAGCCAATGCTGCACTGCCCTGAAGTTGGGAATCTAAAACCTGACTTGATCATACACGGTCAAGGAAGGGTCTTCGTGGTCGACGCTACTGTCTGCCACGAGGGTGGCGATTTACTGGCCAGGGGCAGGAATGCAAAACTCGAAAAGTACACACCCTTGCTGCCAATTCTCGAAAAAGACCTCGGAGCAAACGAGTATCAAGTACTCCCGATCGTGGGCGGAGCCAGAGGAGCGATGCCCAAGGAGACTTTGAAAGCCCTGCACCTCCTTGGGATAAAAAATAAAGCCATAATTCGAACGATATCGCTCACGGCACTCCGAGGAACTCTCGAATTATACGGCGTATTCATGGACTACAACGCCACAATACGCCTACAAGAAGGAGGTCAATATTGATTGACGATTGAAAGATCTCGGCAAACAGCCCGTTGAAGCAAGATGGACTGGTCATCCATCTTAAACAAACGTACACATATTTTCTATTTATTTATTTATTTATTATATTCACGAGGCCCTCTACACCTCAAGTGAAAGCTTCAACGGTGCGAGTCGTGAGGCCGTTCGCTGGACGACGTGCCACGGCGGCAGAGCCAGGCTTGCAGAATGCCTGGGCGGGTACCTCCACGTGGTTCCCCGCGGTAACGACTATAAGTCGGCCGAATCCCGTTACCTCTATTGAGGACTCTGTTCGAAAAATTTTTCCAAGTGCCGTCTGCACATACACCCTTGGTGGTGGGAGCCGAGACGCACGATTTTAGAAGGGACAAGAAGGAGACAATCTCTTAGATCTAAGGCTAATTTGTTGGGGTTACCCGTTGCGAACATGGAGTGATCACATATTTACTAGTGTTCACTTCTCGCCGGCGCCTGTTGTTCATGGTCACCGCGCCGCCAGTAAGCGGAAAGACGGACCCACATCGATGGGCACGATGTAATAGCCAAATGCCTCGTCATCTAATTAGTGACGCGCATGAATGGATTAACGAGATTCCCTACTGTCCCTATCTACTCCCGGCAGGGTATGGTAGGTGCTGGGCTGCGATTGGGTGAATAACGACACCCTCGAACCCGAGTTATATCCTATGCCTATAACGGCCCATATCATTTAGAACAGGCTTTGGAATTAACTGCTCACGACGGCCGATTTTCGGAAGCAACGCCCACTTTTTCCCGCCGCGCGTCTTGTCCCCCGCGACGGCCCTAGTGCTCGGCACGTCTTAGGCGCGTGCCAGAAGCATTATACCCCATGGGTGATGTGGAAACCTATTTACACGATAGGATACGAGTGTCGCCCTAATGTGCCACGTGCGGTTCACATGGTACGGGCCTGAGACGTGTCGAGCACTACGGCCGTCGCGGGGGCCAAGACGCGCGGCGGGAAAAAGTGGGCGTTGCTTCCGAAAATCGGGCGTCGTGAGCAGTTAATTCCAAAGCCTGATTTAGAAGGTCGGTTGCTCCATGGGTAATTATGTAACAAAAACGAATAGGCAAGGTGAATAATGTTGCAATTATAAATAAATATATATACAAGTGATCAAGTATAATAGTTACAATTAATAAATAATAGAGAACATAATAAATAACAATAATTTAGTATTATTAAAAAAAAAACATTACGAAATAAACAAGCCAGGTGAACAAAGACAGTATAGATTAAGAACCTAGGTCATAAATAAAGGAAGAGGATTACGTAGACTCAAGGAAGTAAGAGATGTTCGAATAAAAGAAGGATAAACAATACGATTGGATTGAGGTATAAAAAAAAACTCCAGGTATAAAGAAAAAAATGATTCAGGCGAGTTGTAATAGAAAAGGTTAAAGGAAAAGAAGATAAAACAGCGACAAATATAATAAGGGGAGTGGTATGAAGAGTTAAATCGTGATTTAATTATAGAAAAAAGAGATGTGAAATAACAAGTATTTGATCAGAATTCTCAAAATAATAGATGTAGATAAATTATAACCATTCAGGTCAGTATAGACCAAATTATGATGAAAAAAGGAGAAAGAAATAAGTGCAAATTAGGAAAACCAAATAAATAAATAAATGGATTTAAGTAGATAATGTAAGGTAATAAGATGAGAATAATAAGCCATCAGGTTTAGGGTAGATAATAAAAAGAAAAGTAAAGGAAAATGGTAAGAGATCGATAACAAACGAGAAATAATGAGCAGATAGGAGATGAGAGATCTGAATGGGAGAGTGTAAATAGTAAAAGAGAAATATACAAGGTCAAGAGGAATGTAAACTAAGACTCTATTATACCGGGAAAGGGGATTAAGGGTCATGAAATGAAATCATAAAAAATAAACGAAGAAGATTGCATACAAGACCATTCACAGTGAAGGACGAGAATCCACCTGTGTTGATAAGTTGTGAGATGGAGAAGATAAGATAGATATAAACATACTCGATGGAAATAACTAGAGTGTCATGAAGAAGAGCGAGAAATAAAAAAGGAGAAATAAATACATAGTACAGATAATTAATTAGGCGGACCAGAACTAAAAACGAGAAATCGACAGGAAATATAAATAGAACTGTGGGAGGAGGTTAGGAAATATATAAAAAAAAAACAACAAGACACTAATAATAGATAATGTAGAAGGATTAAGTTATATAAATAAGATGTGGATAGGAATACAATGGGAATTATATAAAAGAATAATGAAGAAAATGTTAGGACCTACACATAAAAGGAGGAAGATTAAACAGTAATAAGGGAAATAATAGATGTAAGGGTTAGAGGTATCAAAGATACATAAGATAAATTACAGCTAAAAAAGACATTTAATAGAATCAATAAGTGAAATAACGAAGAACTATATTTCCGCAAATCTAAAAAGAGAGAAGAGAAAGGGGTAGAGAAGTCTATAGTCAAGTAAGGAAGAACATTAATATGAGAAGAAAAAACAGAAAAAATAGGTATAATTATCAGGATAATAAATAACAAAAGTTAGATAGGTATAGCAATACAGATCAAACAATATATGAATGAGCAAGGAGGACAATACTAGGTAAAAACGAAATAATTAAAACATAAAAAAGAAACATAATTAAATAAATAATATTCTGGAATTGACTCTTAAAATTAATAATAAAACATAATAATTATAAGGTAATAGTAGAAAAAGGGGAATATAACAGGGGAAAGAATATAATGAATGGGTGATATGAGATATTGTACAAATATGATAAACATAACCATCGACAGAAGTTGGGATGTTGAATAATATATAAGAAATGTTCTCAGAAAGTGAAAATACATATATATATATATATATATAATAATAATAATAATAATAATAATAATAATAATAATAAATAAAATAAATAATCATATAAGAAACTGTAATAAGGAAAAACAGGATCCTAATAATAATAAATAATAACAGAGTATATATAGCAATGGATATAATATGTAAAATATACAATAAAGGATAGTAAACATATGGAAGTATTATATTATATATATATAATGAAAGAAAAGGGTATGATATCCACCATTTTTGACAGATTGAGTAGGGGAGTGGTTAAGACGAATCGGAAAGCAGAAGGGGAAAATGGTAGGGATGAAAAAGGAATAGCCTAAAAAGTATAAGAGAGGCTGGAAGGACATGATGAAAGTAATATTGTGGCATAACAGTCCCAGATCCTATAGCGAGCGATAGGTGAAATAGTGCGCTAAAAGATATGGACAGGAAATAAAAAGTATCCGTAGTTAAGATTCAAGGGAAATCAAGAACATATCAGGTGAAGGTCAAACATAGGAAATAAACAACCAATATAGAAGTAATCAAAAGTGTATAATAAACTTATTATTATTTTAGATACAGACGTAAAAGAGTGTAGAGACAAGAAGGACGTATAAAGGAATTCGAACAGAAGTAAGTAGAATACAAGGTACGAAGAAATGTTAGTAGGAGAATTTTCTTTTATAAATATATAACAACAAAACGTTATAGGTAAAGATACAGCAACAAGACGGTATAAAACACTGTAACACTGAGCAGAGGAAGAAAAAAAAAAAATTCAGCCTGCCGGAAATCAAATAAATAAGATGTTTTAAAAATATATTCTTAATTCAATTATATTATAGGGAGATAGATATTGAAATATAAAAAATACGGAAATCGAAGAAGAAAACATAAAATACGTGTAAATATATATACATAGGGATGTGTATATGTATATGTTTAAGTATGAATATATTTATATACTTGTATAGCTATGTATATAAAACTAAGAAGGAAGAATAGATTATCAACAAGGAAAATGTGTGTGAATGGACCATTAAATCAATAGATAACTAATCAAATAATATAAAAAATAAAATAGTGATACATAAGAAGTTTAAATAGGAATAATAAGATATACACTTATGATTAGACAATATAAATATATGTTGAAGTAAAATGAAATAAAATAAATTCATTTTACTTCTGTAAAAGAAAACTATACATCTCGTTCACGACATGTAACCGAATAGTTTTGGTTGGATGGAGAGGTGAGACCTCTATGTGCCGTCTATATTTGTATATAAGAGGTTTTTCGTTTGCGGACAGACAGACGGAAACGAACTACCGACCGGGCTCTGCTGTAGAGGACAAATTTGTATTCGACGCGTATAAATACTTTAGTGAATAAATACAGTTAGTAAGTTAATATATTCTACTTTTTGCCACACATTCCAATAACCCTTCAACAATATAAACACAAGTCAACAACTTCTATGAATAGAAAGAAGTCGGAATTATACATAGATCAGATAAGCTGAGATCTGAATAAATAGTCATGGCGAGAAGGATCAAAGATGAAGAAGTTCTATTAAAGAGGAATAAATACAAGAACTATATAAGGAACAATAAATAACATTGACATAATTAAAATCATTACTATTGATATGATATACAACTATTATAAGGAATATGGGAAAGACCCATGAGAAAGAAATTTAAATTATAAGATAAGTTAACAACAGGGAAGAGAAATAGGAAATAATAAGACTATAAAAAAGAGAGAAAAAAAAACTAAATAACCAATAAGTACTACACAAGGAATAAATAGCTTCCATAAGCAATTATATATGGAACAAATAATAAATAATGAAAAGTACAGTAATAAATATTTATAATGAGCAACAGGATGGAAATATTCATCATATTGATAAAAAGAGTAGGGGTATGGTAAGAACGAATAGGAAGGACAGGCCGTAAGGTGGAAGGGATAAGAAGGTGTAACCTAAGAAAATGGTAGAGGGATGAAGAGTGGTAGTGGAATACTCGGTCATTTTTTCGTTCAGTCGTTCAGTTATTCGTTTCTCATCAGTCAGTGTTCAATGCTCGATCGAGGAAGTTCAGTCGCGCCCTTCGCACAGCCCAGCTCATTTGTCAGTGCTATAAGCTTCATACAAAATTGTTCATGTAAGTCAATCTAGTGTGAACCGATAAGAAATCGAACGTGCATGTAAATTGCTAAGAATTTTATAGGGTAACCTATATATATCAAATAAGTGATAAAATAAACCTTCATTCTAATTTATTAATAAATATCTGAATGTATTTTTTTCGAAATTCCAAAGATCCAAGTACGAAGGCAGCGCCAGTATTAACGGCGAAGCTAACAGAAAAGATAGAAGAAAGTTCTGGAAAGTAATTCTGGACTTAATATCACCTTTACCTAAGCAGTCACATTGCTAGGGAAATATTCTCCAAAATACGAAGGTGGTTTGAGTCTAGAAGTATAAACTGTTAATTACATATGGGTTTTATTTTAACGAAGATATTGATTTTAGGAATTAAACAACAAGCCGAAATGTAAAAAACGAGGCCGACGTGCTGGAAGAAAGGTCAGAATCCGCTGCGAACGAGCCATTGCTTTACAGACATTAAAAAAGCAACCAATTACATCTGCGTTAGAGTTTGCTAATGCAATATCAATAAACCCGGAAACCCCGTCGACTGCAAATCCGAGAAATGATATTGAAATAATTGATCTCACCCTTGAAAGTGACTCGGAGAACACTGAGATTTGGCAGCCCCCATCGCCTATCCAGGAGATTGATACCGAAACAGGGATCACGGTACAGAATCATCGTGAAATACCACGTGAAATATTAGTATCTTATGTTCGGAATTATACTGGGGACCCAGAATTGATTCCGGCAGAGACATATCAATGGTGTGAGTCCATTTTCTATAGTCAAGAAAGTCAATAGTTCCCATTTCATTTTCTTCGGGCTTTACTATATCTTGTTCTTCCGAGAGAATTCGCGACTATAGGGCCGTGTTTTCAACCGCCGACTCCCGTGAATCTCGGATGACCCCACGACGTTTCGGTATGAGGCAGGTAGGGGGTTGTGTAGGGGAAGCAGTCCAGTGATGACCCCGAGGTGTTGAGCCGGGGGGAGGGGAGGAAGGCACGTTGGACGTCGCCGGCTGTCGCGGGCCGGCACCTTTACATAAACCTCTACTCGGCCACCAGTCAGTTCACGCGGTCTTTATCTGTCCATCTTCCGGAATACTTCCATACGCTCGTGCGAAAGCGGTGAATGGTTTAGGCTCGTCTCATGGGAAACAATACTCTGGGTCTCTGAGCGGCTATATGCGGCTCGTCTGCGTCCCAGCGGTGTCCCCCGCGTTCAAAACCCACACGGTTACCCCGTGGCCCCGCGTCAGCATGTATATGGTCAATAATTTTGCAAATCACCAGAACCGTGGACGCACGAGTGTTGAGCGGAGTATAGGTATGTCGCGCGTGCGTACGCACTTGATCTTCGCACCCAGAGTATCGACGGGGGGGGGCTTCAGGGTGAAAGTGCCGGGAGGAAATGCGGATGAGAGCGGTGCCTGGCCTGAGGGGTGAGAACCGTACCGTGTCGAGAATGCACTTATCGGGGTGGATCATTAATGCCGTTACGAACAGGGTCTCTGTACCACGGTAATCCAAACCGAGCAGTCTCGAGCGGTGCGGCGATATGCATGCAGGGTTTGGTTGCGCTCCGGCGTGTGTATACCCGACACGGAAACCCGAAATCTCTGCGTAGGGTGGCGGGGAGGGGGGTCTTTGCGCGACGCGCCTATCATACTATCCGGACTACATTCGGAAAGACCAGGAGTACCGGTGTCGGGACCCTTCTGAAGGATGCGCTATACGCATTCCCTGCTTTGACCTCCTGCTTAGAATAGAGTCAATCTCACCGTATGACCCTTACTTTCCTCGATCACCGTGCGGATGGTCGTATCTGTGCAGGGGTCGTGCTTGAGCTCCAACGGGCTCATTGCACACGCTCCGAGGGCCATTGCACGCAGTAGATCCTGCAACGACCTCGCCTCGGACAAAGGGTAGCAGTGCGACCGAAGGAGTCCGCCTCTACAGAATCTCTCGGGTCGGGATCTTTTACTCGCGGATATTGTAGCTTTGATCACGCGCGATGTAGAAAGGGGATAAAGGGTTTTTATTAAATTTTTCCTCCTCTCTTTTCGCTCCACAGGGAAATGTAGTTTTGCTAGGGGGTTGTGCAGAAAATTTTTCAATTCTTTAGTGGACAAGGATAGGACAATGGAGATGAACGATGGAGATGAAGAGCAGTTAACTGCACTTTTAAACACCTGTCGTTATTTCTCTTTGTGTTTGGATGAAAGCACCGATAACCGGCATATGAGTCAATTGAGTATTTTCGCTCTAATTGTCGAGGAGCTTGTGGACTTCGTGCCTTTGCATGGCAGAACGACAGGTGTGGATGTCTTCAACGCAGTAAAGAATACTGTCCGAAAATTCCATACTAATTTTTCAAAATGTTCTGCAGTGGTAACCGATGGTGCGTAAGCCATGACAAATGACAAAACAGGACTGTAAGGGCAGTTTAAAAACCGCGGTTTTTTTCTGGAACTTCGAAAAGCTCCGTGATGCACAATCTCCAGCGACATTTCATCAGAGCCACATCGTGTACAAATTTAGATTTATCGTCTTGTACATTATCTCGTGGACAATAACACTCAGCTAATATTGAACACTGTGTGGGATATTTATTAAATAAACCCTACACGCTCATACTTCTTCATTGGTGACACCGACGTGAGCACAAGTTCAATTCATTTAAAAGTGTCGAAGTTAGTAGTTTGCGCAAAAAAATAAAGTGAATATGGCAACACGTAAGGCCACAGCTTTAGCCGCGAACAACAGCGCTCTTGCTACCGCTGATGGCGCCGCGACGCCCGAAACGTTCCGCGTCGGTATCCGCGTCCCGCCGTTTTGGCCCAATCAGCCAGCAGTCTGGTTTAATCAGATAGAGGCGCAGTTCATATTGAATGGGGTTACTACGGACGACACCAAGTTTTATTATATAATGTCGCAACTGGAGTCGAAATACGCTGAAGAAGTCCAGGACATTTTCGCGAATCCTCCAGCAGCGGAGAAATACGATACATTGAAGAGGGAGCTAATCCAGCGCCTATCAGTGTCGCAGAGTCTGCGAATCCGGCAGCTTCTGGAGAAGGAAGAAATTTGTGACCCCGACGTGATCAACAACGCAGCTGAGCAACGAGGAAGAACTACAGAAGCAGAGCAGAACCAACAAGCGTCATCAGGCAGCATCTCGAACGACGAGACTCTCATCGGCGACATTAAATTTCGTAACCCCTCTCCTAGGGTGGCCATCGGACGAAGCTACCTCGTCGCCATGCTAGGACAGCAGAGTATACGGCTGCTTCTCGGCTTGAGCACGCGCTCGCCACGGATATAAGCAGTTTTCACGGTCACACCGAAACGCCTGACAACAACGACGACGACGCTCCACGAAGAAGGCGTACGGGACGGTCTCCATCATCTTGAATATCGTTCATCACTGGCAGGGGGGTGATGTAGCGGCACTTCCCGACCTCGCCAGCAGAGGGATCAGCAGCGCTCTGTATATATACACCTACGACCTGACCCTCAGTATCCCGCGTCTAAGGCACGGGCCTGCTAGGTTGCCTTACTGACGAGTCCACTAGCAGGCCCCGGACGAAACGCTCTATCCTCTTTCCTCCTTCCTTTCATTTCTGGAAATCCTTGCACAGCACCACCGCTACAAGACCATTAAGGACTGAACACCGCGAGACCAATTCAATAAGAAGCAGAAAAAATGAAGACTATTTCCGCCCTCGACTTCGGTGAGGCCACAACAACACGCTGCAGCGTCGTCTAGGTGGACGATTGGACCGCCGTGTGGATCGTCGTAGAAGGCCATCAAGCGAGCTATGAAGCTTTCTATCAAAAGCTCAACTGCTTGATGGTCGGACGGCACCCCTTGTACCGTCCCTTACCAACCAGCATCGTGCCAGGCCGGATCGTCGCTGTACATCAAGGAAACTCATGGCATCGAGGCGTGATCCAGGAGGAGGCGACGGATTGCTGCGGCATCCTACTTGTGGGCCACGGCAGGAAGGTGATCCGAACACTGGATCAAATTTGTCCCTACCACCCCGTTTTTACAACCTGCCATGGCAGGCGGTCAAGGTCTACCTGAGGGGTGTACAGTCCTGCTCCGTCCGCTGGCCCGAACGGAAAACGGCCATAACGGAGATGGTGATGCAGAGGAGAAGAGGATGGCTGGACCACATCTCCAAAACGGAGGACGGTCTCCTCGTCGACCTAATGCTGGACCGGCTTCCAGGACAACCGCCCCTGGATGTCGCTGTTCACTGGCTGCTGTTGGGATACGCGGTCCCGAGCGACTGATTTGCATCATTTGAATCACACTAGCGATAAGTAAACAGACACAATACTACACTCGAGACCTCGATATCACCAGAAGATTTATTAGGCATTTTCCTTCTCGGGTGAAAGCATCACGAGAATCCCGATGCTTCATCTCGGGCGGGGGGTTATTACGTATGGAGAATATTTTTTCGTTCGCTTCCTTAAAATCTCTCAAGCTTGGGCCCGAGACAAACATGAAACACACAAATCGCGGAAGAGACAGAGTCGATCGTCTCTTAATACGTTTCATTCAGTTAAGGATTGCCCCTGTCAATAATTTCAGAAAGGTCGAATACATACAGTTATTTTCCAAGTCAGTTTACGACGCGCTGTTCGTACTAATCTTCCTTCAGATGGAATTTGACTACACCTTCGAAATTGTACCCGCGCAACGGAAATAAGCGGAATACGGTAGGAAGTCCGGACCGGAGTGTTTCATTACTAATTGCAACTTCGCGACGCTCGTCCGAATCATCAGAAAATCTGGTGACTTCTTGAAAATTAGGCAAGGAGTCACAGGTCTACGCGCCTCCACGGATAACGCAGACACATACTTTCCTCGCTCGGGAAAAACCCACCGTGCTCACGGCTGTACTTCTAGTCAGAGTTGCCTCGAACCATCGGGCAACTCTGCTTGGTTGTGCAGTCCTCCTACTACACCGCATCATCACACTCACAGTTTTCGGTAAGCTTTCAAAAACGTTCAATCATGAGTCTTGCACGACAGTTCAAACATTCAAGTCTTCTTCAGTTCGTCATAACGACAACTGATCTGCCTCGACCGACAATTAGTACGCATCGAGAGACTCCGGAGCACACGCCCTGTGAGCGACGCGAACTTTAGATTCCGTCCCGTGCTCCGTCAAACATACTCATTCATTTACACGCAAACACTCACAATCTCTTATTAGTATCTGTTAAAAATATACACTAGTATTGTTATCCGTTACATAACTTGCAAATTAATTATACCTATCACGATAACTCGTCTTAGGGAACTTCACGCGAATCATGGCGTCGATAATAATCGAGACGGAGCTTTACGATCTCCGTTGACTCGGCCCACTGCGGCCCTGCCTCCCCGCGACCGCGTGACACAGTTCCCTATAACAGTGCAGAGATGGAAATACCAGAACGCATGTTTGCAGTTTTCGAATTTTTCCAAAACGTGTATTGTGTATTGTGTAAATACTGTGTATTTTCATTTCGCAAAAGAAGAAATTTCAATACAATGTCTCTCGCCGTGGAGGAGAAGATAGAGTTAATTCACCTACGTGGTGACGGCTATCTATCGTAAAGTGAAGTGAGTGAAGAATTTCACAATCGTTATCCGAATAAAGTGAAGCCGGGTCCATCAAAAATAAAAAGAATTGTGGAATTGTATTTCAAAAGTACCGGAAGTGTCGTAGCACAAAAACACCGGCGTCACACATGGTCAGAAGTTGATGAGATAAATGTGTCGGCTGCATTTTCTAATTGTCCTACAATATCTATTCGTACAGTGGCAACTAACTCTGGACTTTCAAAGTGGATTATTTACAGTATTTTAAAAAGTCATAAACTAAAAGCCTATAAACCAACAAATGTACGTAAACTTTTTGATCGAGATTTTGGACCACGTGTCCTGCTACATGGATAATGGAAAAAATGGCACAGAATGCAAATTTCACCAAAAACTTAATGATAACTGATGAATGTGTGTTTTATTCAAATCGCATGACATGCCATCAAAACATAAGAATCTTGTCCACAGAAAATCCACATTGGGCCAGAGAAGTAAACCATCAATATCGCAGTTCAATATTAGTGTGGTGTGACATTTTTAATAGAAAAATATATGGACCACACTATTTTGAAGGCTCAATTACCGGAGAGAAATATTTGCAATTTTTAGAAACATATGTCTATAACATATTGGAAGGTCTGTCACCTGCTGAAAGGCAAAATTTGTGGTTTCAGCAAGATGGTGCTCCCCTACATTTTTCTGTTGGAGTGAGACATTTTTTAAACATCTTTTTTTCAAATGAATGGATCGGTCGTGGTGGACCAATATCTTGACCCCCAAGATCACCAGACCTCTCAAGTTGCGTTTTTTTATATGAGGTTATCTAAAGCAGTTAGTATACCAAACCACAATAGAAAATATAACTGATTTAAAGGAACGCATTGAAAATGCTTGTAACACTATTGTAGGAGGTCAATAACCGGAGCAAGCCGACCATATGGTCGAGGCTGCTCGCCTCGTGAGAAGTGTACACAAACAATTAGCGGGTGCAACAAACTCGGAAGGCCGCGGCCGCGAGTTGTTGTCAAAAGACAAGGTGCGAACGTGATTGCGCGAATGCTTGGTATTGTTGTCGAGGTGCTCCAAAGATTGCTCTTCTGGTTTACTTGTATAAGTTTATTCGAAAATAAATACAATAGTTTTTACAAGGAACGTGCTTATGCTCCTAACTGTTGCTTTTTGCTTAGAAGACTGCGTTTTCTTCGTTCGGAACCTGTATTTATATCTGTTCCCTTTTTGGAGGGGTAAGTGTGGGAGGCGCCTAAGTCCCGAAATTCGGAAGGGGTCCTTAGGAGATCGTGGGACTGTTAGGATAAGATGTGGCGCCCAAAAGTCGCGCCAGAGGGACGATAGGATTATGGCTATCAGTAAGGGATCGGAAAAAGGGGTCTTTTCCCAGGTATGGTATCGCAGGGATGTCGCGATAGCAGGATACTGTGTCCAGGAGTTTGGAAAAGGTTCAGGTGGGCAAATATTGTAGGAAGGGTGCGCTAATCGGCGCATGGCGCCGAAAAGTCGGAAGATAGAGACGGCAGTATGGATGCGGAGGACAAAGGGAGTGCGAGAGAGAGAGAAAGGATTAACGAAAGAAAGAGAGAGCGAGCGAAGTATGTGTATGTAAGCTGCGAAAATTAGAGGGAGCGTAACTTTTTCGTGTGTGATATGACAACGACAGCGATACAGCGACAGTAGGTTATAACGATTTTATTATTTGTTAACGTCATTTTTGCCTTTATATCTCATTTAAAATATATATCCGTTCGTTAAATTCGTGTGTCAACAGTCCTTACACTCTGTTCCTACACTATATCTACGGATATGTTAATAAAAGTAAAAACCGAATTTGTAATGCGCCTAAGAAGCTGTATTTAAAATGACGGAAGACACGTGGAAGCAAATGTAGAATAAAAAGCTATTAAAACTAAAAATCGACTTGCCTTTTTGTACTCATCCTTGCGTAAAAACGCTGCGTGAATTCTATGACTTTTCGAAATATGTACGTGTCAACGAAAGATACTGCAACTCTGGAGCATATAATAGAAGCCGCTGAGAAGTTTAGACTAGTAAAGTTGATTAATTTCATAACTCCACAATTTTCATCAAATTATATAATAAATACAGGTCAGTCAGGATGTCAGTACCAGTCCACTTTCGAAAGGACATTAGCAACGACAGGACAGAAGACTATTCTTGTCAACAGAAAGAGCATGTCAAGAATTACACACTCCTCACAACTCAGTACTCAATCACCATGTCCGAAAAACTGCTGCCTCACGTATTTCTCTGCATGCAGGAGCCTACGGCAACATTAGGGCTATTCGTCGAGAAGAAAGTAGACGAGCTTGTAAAAACATGTAACAATATAGTTGTCACATGCTCGAAATCGGGTAAATGAACTTGGGAAATATATAACATGTTTCTAAAATCCGTGCTCCAGCCGTATGTAAGCGATAATAAGTTTCTTTTATTAATCGATTTTTGGGGAGGTCAGGCAAATTTAGAAAAGTATGACGATTTGTTTGTAAGCGAGAAAGGAAGTTGCACATGTATCATAAAAATTATTCCACCGAAATGCACACCACTGGTTCAACCGCGCAATGTTTGCTTTTACCGACAAATAACCAACTGTATCAAAAAGATGCAGAATTGCAGTTACCTCATTGAAACTGGAAGGGAAATTTCATCGAGAGATGACGCGATACGGATAAACTAACTTATACATCACTCGTTACATGCACCAATTTGTACACGGATGTTAACATATGCATGGTTTGCTTCAGGGCTTTCTAATGACAGGGAAGTTTTTCAAACTGTTAACCAAATCTGTTTTCCAGTTGACCTATTACAAAAAGAGTGTATCTGTAAGGGGTCTGCATTTATTCAATGTGCCAGATACTTTTCTGTACTATGCGTTCCTTGTTTTTATGATACGTATCATTCTTGTACATAATGATGACATGTTTTGTATTTGTACATTTCTTCGGTGTACCAAATGCTTTTTTGTACTATGCTTTCCCGGTTTTTATGATAAGTACCATTCTTGTACATATTGATGAGATATCTTGTATTTGCATATTTATTCGATGTGCCAAACGTTTTTCGGCCACGAGTGCTTCGGTGAGCACCTGTGTTGGATAGGGAGAGAGCGCACGACGCAGTGCCACCACTGCAGAGGGACCGAGGACACGGTGTAACACTCGCCAGAGGCAGAGCTTGAAATGGTCCCGAAAATAACAGTTAATAACTGTTATACAGTAAAAGTTGGATAACTGCCCGCAAATCGGGACCCAAGGCGGGCAGTTATGCACTAGGAGAATCGATTCTAATTATAGACACGGCTCGAGCCATGGTTCGGTTTGTTGACAAACGCAGAGAAGGACAGCGAGTGGAAGAGAAAGAGGTCTGAGACACGAAAGAATGCGAAAATTATGTATCGGTGAGACAATTCTAATGCAAACGTAAAACTTTTTAATTTTGATTTTTTTTAAATTAAACTTTTACTAACGTATTTGTGAGGTTTTTCTGGTTAAAATAAGACCAAACACGGTATAATTTACAGTTAAAGCATATTTGGTTTATAATTTATACCTACAACGTGGCACACTTAATCAATATCAATAAGTAAATATAATTCAAATTATACCGTGTTTGGTCTCATTTTAACCAGAAAACCCTCATAAATGCATTAGTAAAATTTTTATTTCAAAAAAATCAAAATTAAAGAAGTTTTATATTTGCATTGGTATTGTCACAGCCGACTCTAGTACTAGCCGTGCTGAAGAACGTGGCAACACCGCTTATGTGAGGATCGGGAGTCCTATTTTCAATAGTAGAGTTTTGTACTCAGCATTATAATTAACGTCATTTTGTTGTATAAAATTATACTAATATACAGTATTTTTTATTAACTATGTATAAGTAATATATAAATATCATAATTATAGTAAGTAGAAGTAATAGGGAAGTATACTAATCCTTAAAAATGTGGTATATATTTTGTGCATACTCGGACGAGTTTGGTGTTGTGATGCATTATATTTGAAATATTTACAGAGATTTCAAGAAAATATAATTGTGAAACAAGATCAAACCATCTTTGAACCAAATTGAAGGATTTAAAAATTGTTAAAGGTATGTATAAGTTAATAGAGACCTGAAATAGACAAAATTATTGGTACGAAGCCAAATAGGTTAAGTGAACTCATGGAAAAGACTAAAGTGGTTAGCATAATTAGTTATTGAAAGGAACAATTATGCAGTTAATTATAAAATCGTGTTAGAGGACAGTATTATAATTGTGGAAAATTTTCTCACCACCCTAGGGGTATTTACCATGGCGCGTTACCTTTTTTTATTATAATGGGTGGTTCACCAATAGCCATATCCCACTTTATAAAATAAAATTAATATTTTTAAATAAAACATAACTTTTGTATTCATAAAGAAATAAAGTATTACATTTTGAAATAATAATAATAAATAATCTTGAATAATATTAATAACGAAACATACTCTTGACATACTACTAGTAAAACCTTAAATCTTGTGAAATAGTACATACTAAGCAAATAAATAAAACTCTATTAATGTATTAAAACATATTGAAAAGAATAAGTTAAATATATACATAAAAATTAATGTTTTAAGAAAAGTGAAATTAAAAAAACCATTGAAAATCTAGTTCCTATTAAAAGTTTTTAGTTTTACGATTTTTAGAAGTAATGTCTGCACGTGTTTCCAACTGATTATTATTTACAGCTTTTACATAACCGTTTAATAAAATATTTGAAAAAATTGATAATAATTTAAACAAAATACTGTGATAAGCTTCACCACAAACGCATGTATCTGAAAATGCTAAATAAGGTATATCTGATTGAATACTAATATATGTTAATTTATATAAAATATGTTTATGATTTTCAGATTGCAAAAATTGAGATTCCAAATAACCATCATTTATTATGGCCTCCATTATTGCATACATATGAATAAATGAGGCTATCACTTCTTCAGTGGGAACAGAAAGGCCCCCTCTTTGTAAGTGATCAAAATATATATCGCCTACAGTTTTACCTTTATACTCCACAATTAATAATCGACATATATTGCAATTTAATTTTTAGCAACAGAATGGGACCCATACCAGGATGTGTAAATTTTAATGGAATCATCAACAACACAATCGGACAAATATGCGGAATCGAAGATTCCTAAAAAACAAGTTACATCAATGGAAAGATCATGAAGACCGTTACTATTATCATCACAAATTCGAAATTTATTTTTGATTTCAGTAAAAAAAAAAAACTTGCCGATTTTGTAAATATATGTTTTAATCTAATATTTTCCTCATCTTTGGGGAATAAAAATATAGAATTGTAATTATTATCTTTTAAAATACTATCATAATTTCCCTTGCAATTGGGAACACAGCAACGCCGTGGCATTATTAATGAATATATGAAATTTATAAAAAAAATATATGTAAAACAAAAAGTCCAAAAATGCTATAGATTATATTAAATAAATGTGCTACACACAAAAATAAGAATCTGTAGAGTTAATATAAATAAATAAATCACTTGGAATATTGCTCCGTTTTTCACATTTAAAGAACTTCATGACTATATTAATATAAACATTTGAAAGATAGGCGGGAAACCGAAAGGCCGGTAGAGGGAGACTGTGTAGCCGGGAGTCCGGAGGCCGGTGGGTAGTGAGAGATTGTTATGGTAGTTGGGTTAGGTACATCGAAACCGGACTCCCGCGCTGTTGCCATTTTGCCTTCAGCACGGCTAGTACTAGAGTCGGCTGTGGTATTGTCTCACCGGCATTCGAGGTAGGATCAGGTTACACTACTCGTTCGTCGAACTTCTCGGTGCGTCAAGGGGAACCCCTCCCCCCGTGGTAGGGATGACTAGCGGGCAGTTACGAAATAGATCGATGCGGGCAGTTATCCAACTTTTACTGTATATCGGTTCTAACTAAAGCAATTATGGAGGAGCGTTATTATAAATAACTGTTAAAAGAGGCCGAAATTTCCTGTCCATATCGGTTTCGATTACGCTCCTTATATCGGTTCTTATATCGGCTTAGGACCGTTTCTTTTCAATTCTATATCGGGCCTCGTATCGGTTCTGAACTGTTTCATATTTTATATGACAATCGACGAGACGTCGCATTGCGTTGCTTAAAATTTCAAATGTTGCGACATCAATCGGTACCGCCCCTATGTCACCAATCGGCATATTATGTTCTTTCGGCCGGCTTCAGACGAGCGATTTGCGGCAAATCGGCGGCGTTGGAAGAACAGAGAAATAAAGTTCTTCTGTTTCACAAAAGAAGGATACATACATATGAACTGAATAAAGTATAAAATAATAAACTGTATAATAATTTACACTTGTTTCTGGTGATAGAAAAATAGAGGAAAACATAAAAAAAAATTGTTCTTAAAGTCATGTTTCTCCTGACTCCACGGTAGTCGTTGTTGTATACAAAGAACTGTGGGGTACTCTCGGCTCTAAGAGCAATGCTCTCCAAGGGCTAAGCGACAAACCAGAAGAAATACTAGTCGAAGACATTTATACTCCGATCACAGAGGAGGAAGTCATAAAAAAAATAAGCAAAATGAAGTCCGATTCAGCAGCCGAAGTCGATAAAGTTAAAAAATACCACATCCTGAATAGAACGTTTACAGCGATGGTAAACGCCCGACTAATATATAAAGTCCAGCAAAGTATCCGTCAAAAAGGATTTACAAAGGAAGACGGATGTAAACAGAACGTAGTGCTGCTCCATGACGTGATCACCAGGATGACAGAATCTCACGGAGGGGTGGTAAATATATCGAAAGCATTGATACAGTCCCTCACACTGTGATTGAGGAATGCCTCACAAGGAACGGGGCATCCAAACATATCGCTAAATTCATCAGAGGAACGTACAACGATTGTAAAACTAAACTAAAAACCAAAAATGTAGAAGTGGATATCCCCATACTAAGGGGAGTCAAACAAGGGGATCAGCTATCCCCATTAATCTTCAATCTAGTCATAAACAAAATTATACAGGAAATTGACGAGACGACGGAGGGCATTGATATGGGAGGATCCAATGACTCAATTCTGGCCTTCGCAGATGACATTGTACTAGTATCTAAAAACAGAGCGGAGGCCAAACAGCAAATCAATCGCTAGAGAACTTCCTGACTAAATTGGGGATGAAAATTTCGGGACCCAAATACTCGACCTTCGAGGTAATAACTAAAAACAAAACATGGTATATAGATGTACGAAATCGTGAAAAATAGGGACCGCGGCACCGGGACTCGAAGCCAGTTCCTCTGCGTTGGTAGCCAGCCACCTTACCCACTACGCCACCGTCAGTCCGCTAACATCCTTATTTCCACGATTCCTCTTATGTTGGGTCTGGAGGTCCCGATCCCACATAGATAACGTGACCATTTATTTTTTTCCTCAAAACGGGACATCTACTAATTTTTAGGTAATAGTGTAGGGAGACTGAATTTTCAGGTCTAACTGCAGTACCTACCTCCTCTGCGGCCGGGCTCTCAGATTTAGAACTAGAACAGGAACTCGAAAGGAGGAGACAGGCACGTACTGCGGATCAAAGGATCATGTACAACTTCTCGGATCCGGACGGTCCGGGGAGAGAAGGGATCCTCGACCCCCGGGAGGGCCAGAAGAAGGGGAGGGATCAACCACAGAATTCCCAAGCAGAGGCATCTCGTGGAGCGAAACTGCACAGAGAGGTGACTGGCGTTACCGCAAGGCCAGAGATCCTTGAGGAACACGGGACAAAGGAGGACCAACATGTGCTGGAGAAGGTAAGGATTTAGACATAGATTGGGGAGAGTGTGAGTCGATATTCCCGGAGTCTATCTGGTCTCCTGGTTTATTCGAGCTTATCAAATCTGAAAAGATAGATGAGGCAAAGAAGAAGCTGGGTAGTGAACTGCGGTGCTGTGACGAATTAGCTTGGGGCATGCCCTACAGTGAATTTCTCAAGCCTCTAAAAAAGTACGACATCCACGAGGACGATCACCATTGTGGCGCATGCTGTATAGGGGCAGGCGTGATGGAAGATAATATTCATATAATGTATCGTTTGGCGCCAAAAAGGAGGGCGGATGCCATCCTAAATCGCTTCCGTCGGTTGAAGAGGGACTGGCCTTCTGTATGCAGACACGGCTTAATGCAGATCCTAAAAATCGAGACAGGTTTATACAAGATGGGTGGGCCGAACGTCAGTCTCTACTGGCGATATATGCAAATACTCGGGCAAGAGAATACACTTGCAAAATATGCTAGATCAATAGGCCTAGAATGGCCCGCGACAATGGACCAAATTGAACAGGCAAGAAGAGAATTGCGAAAAAGGGTAACAACAAGGTGGGAAGAATTAGTATCCCAAGGCCAGGGAGTTAGGGAGTTCAAAAGAGACAAGATTGGCAACTCCTCTTGGCTCTATGACCCAACCCTCCTATAACAATCCAAATATCTAGATGCACTGCATCCCAGGACAAACACCTACGGAACAAGAGTTGCCCTAAGAAGAGCCAATAAAGACCTAGATGGAACATCCCGTAGATATAAGGCACAAATAGAAACTTTAGGACATATATCGGGAAGCTGCATCCATACCAAACCTGAGAGAATAAGGCGACATGGCGAAATTAAGAAAATGATTGAAGACAAAGTCGTCCAAAGATGCGCTGTCTTTGTGGAACCGACGGTGAACGTGATGGGGGAGCTTACGAAGCCGGATCTGGTGATTAAAGACCAGGAAGGCCTACTCGTGGTGGACGTTACGGTCCGCTACGAGGATAAGCAAAACCTCCAAAATGCGTTCATCGAGAAAGTCCGCAAATATGCCGAGACAGCAGAGCACATTCGAATCAAAACAAACAGCGCCAAGACTCAGGTTATACCCACCGTGGTTGGTTGCACAGAGGCAATGTCCCAAGAGACGCAGAAAAATCTGAAGTAGTTGGGTCTATCCAGGAGGGATATGGTTACCATATCGATAATTGCCCTCCATTCGACGATAGACATTGCGAAAAAATTTATTCCTTCGATTACATAAGATAAACGTAGATATTTATTTATTTATTTTTCTATTTATCCTTTATATTTTTATTTATTTTTGTTTATATTTTATAACATTGACGAAGCCGCAAGGCGAATTTTATTTATTCATTTATACCTTATAACATAGACGAAGCCGCAAGACGAATTTTATTTATTCATTTATACTGTATAACATAGACGAACCCGCAAGGCGAATGTTATTTATTTATTCATATTTTATATTTCATAACAAGACGAAGCCGCAAGGCGAATACTATTTATTTATTTTATATTCTCTATAAACACTGACGAAGCCTAACTGGCTGAAAGGAACTATGACGAAGCTGCTGCCAACAGATCAAATTGTATAGCCCGTTGGGCCTTCTACACCCAGCGGAGCGAGTCAAATCAATACTGAGGTGATAGGTGCATAATGGTCAATTCCGTTGTCGCGTTACACGCTCAATTTATTTACAATAATTATAACGAAATAAGAAGCAAGTGATTAACTGTCTCACGGTCGTCTACGTGGAGTGTCGCAAGAGGTTCTGCCCGTGCCGAAAGGTTGCTGGTCTTTTTATGGTGTTCGAGAGAAAGAAGATAGAAAAGGAGAAACGGAAAAAGAAGAGAGATAGAAAATGGAAAGAAAATGGGAAAGTTCGCGCGCGGGTCCGCCCGGGTCTGGTCGCCAAATGTGCAACGTTGACGCTGACCAGGCGCGAGCGGGCCTTGAGAAAAAAGTTGAAGAAAGGATAGGCCGAAAGCATTTAGAAAAGAGAAAGTTAGAGAGGGTAATATTTCGAGTTTTCACAACAGGGATGTGGTAGCAGTGCCGTAACTGCTACAATACTATTGTATAGCTTGGCGCGGGGCGGGGTCTACCCTGGGGTAGCCCCGTTGCCTCGCCTCCACGTGACTTTCCCTGGGCGCACGCATACTTGCAGCTAAGCACGCTCTCGAAAGGATCCCCGTTTCTGATATTCCCGAGTACGTGGGCAGATCCCTTGGCCGGGGACGATAGAAAGTAGTTTGTTGTTGTTATTTTATTGTTTTGTTTCTGTTGGCATCTGGTTGTTACTTAGTTTTAGTGTGCCTCACAGGGTGGTCAACCCTGGAAGTCTACCGCTGAGCTTATACTTAGCGGTAGAGGTACAAGATTAATCGTCACAATTTTGATAAATTACAAAAACGTGATGCCGGAAAAGTACATAAGACATAGACTCTGCCGTAAAATGTAGGCTGTTCCCTCGTACTGTCACCGGCAAGCTTATGTATTCGATGAACAATGTGTAAAGATATTTCATGTATTTTTCTAGCAATCCGTTTTTGTAATTCATTCGAAGCGACAATGAAATCAGTTAACTCAATAAATATTAATAAGTAAATGAGATCCAAATTATATCATGTTCGGTCTCATTTTGATCAGAACAATCTCATCAATATGTTATAAACTTTCTCATACAGAAAAAGATAAAAATAAGAAAGATTGTGTCGTCTTTATTATAGCATTTGGTACGCACGTTTTTAAATCTCTCGATTGCCTCGAATCTCATTCCATCCTTCTCTTTTATTCGCTGTCCTTGTCTTTATTTGGCAAACTACAAAGGCGAGCTGCGAGTTGGAAATGTAGTCTCGGTGTTTCCGTACTGTCCCAATTCGATTCCGAGCTGTCGGACAGTACGGGGGACATTACTGTAATCCCGACATTACTAGGCGGCTCGCTGTCTGTACCCAGTGCGGGTAAACGGTTCGCCCCTAGAACGGCCGATTCTCTGCCCTATCCCAGGTTTCTGGGTAATGGATGAGACCGGTCGAATTTAGCATGGTAGTCGACTAGTGCCACTCGCGGTGCGAAATCTGCGCCCCTCTCGTGGGGGAACAGTCAGTCATACGCTGTTCTCCCCTGCGCCGGCATGTTATCTGCCCAATCCCCATCTCCGGCTAACGGATGATGCATGTCGTCGTAGTATGGTAGCGGGATGCGGCGTCCGAAGCGTCGTTACCGCAGCTGTGACTCGTCACAAGTTGGCTCCAGCCGAACACGAGTACTGAGGGAGGAGGGGAACCCCACCTGGTTGGCTGCATGTGCCCCTCCAATTGGTGTCGGACTCTCAGGGGTATGAGGCTAGACCTGGGACACGTAGGCGTATCGTGAACACCTTCATGGCGCGCATTTACCCTTAAGATTGGAGGACCCTCACTAGGATTACCCCGCCTCGAATTCCGCATCTCGGCGCCCTGGTGTCGGGGAGTTCGAGGTGCCATTTCAATGGGCAAAGATCACACCGACAATAAAGTGAGCTAGTTACATGCGGCGAAACCGGGCCCCTACGTTTGAAGGTATCCCTGGTCCGGTAGTACGTAATCTTCGGGTATGTGCTGTGTAAGGCGGAAATTCCCGGTGGGATATCCTAGTTTAGCGTGAAGGGGAGTTCCCGTGCTAAGCTGCAACCGCACATTGGGCTGCCCGGGGGGCTAGCCGCCCCCTGGAATCCCCGACGCAGTCGTAACTATGACTCTTTTAAGTTATACACAGACCTCTGGGGTCAACCTGGACAAGTCCAGAACACAAAGAGCCACGAACCGTCTCCGAAAGACGCAAACGAAATCATGACGCCCATCACAATATCAGAGATCCACAAAAGGAACAGGCGGACCCGGCAGAAGGTGGCAGCTGTGCCGGATGGGCTGATTAAAAGTGACATCACCAAAAGAGGCTACGCCGACGTCCTCCTTCCGCTCTTTAACATCATCCTCCTAGCGACCAAGCAGCCCGGTTGCGAGAGGATGAATCGAACGAATCTGTAGAAGGGAAAGATAGCTCCAGCGCCTCGAATTATAGGCCGATCACAATCGCGCCTCTTCTGAGCCGACTATACTGGGGCGTAGTCGACCAGAAATTGAGATGCCATATCTCACTGTCTCACAGACAGAAAGGGTTTGTACCAGAAATGGGCTGTTACCAGAACATCCACCTATTGAATGAAATCATTCGAATGGCAAAGAATGATGGTGGACTGGTAGCGGTACAAATCGACATATCGAAAGCCTTCGACACAGTGCCACACGAAGCGATTCAAGAGGCACTGTTCGCCAAAGGCATGCCGACCGAGGTGGTCCAAGTGGTGATGGATTCCTACAAGGGAGTCACCACTGACATCAAAGTCGGCGACTCCTCTTATCGAACAGAAATAAGAAGAGGAGTCAAACAAGGGGACCCAATGTCCCCTTTAATTTTTAATCTAGTAATGGAGTCTGTCCTTCTCCGATTACAAGATATGCCCGGATATAAACTGAGCGATGGGCAAAATATCTCGGTGCTGGCTTTCGCCGATGATATGATCCTGCTGGCACAGGATCGTGAGAACGCAAAGACGCTCACAAGTACACTAGAGGCACATTTGTCGAACCTTGGCATGGCCATAGCGACCAATATATGTGCCTCATTCGAAATAAAGACCACAAAGGACAGCTGGTATGTGGTCGACCCTGATATAAAGATCAACAGGGAAAGGGTTACCTATTTAGGTCCCAGTAAAGCAATCACCTACCTTGGGATGTCGATCACCCCTTGGGTCGGTGTTTGTTCGAAAGATGCGGAAAAAGGCATTGAGCAGTCCCTAAGCAACATCAAAAAGCTTCCGCTCAAGCCTCCGCAGAAAATTAACCTATTATCGAGCCTTGTCCTCCCGCACTACCTGTACAAGATCAACACAGGGGAGATGCCGATCACCACGATCAGAGATCTCGACCGAAAAGTAAGGGTAGCTGTAAAGGAAATTCTTCACCTACCCCAGTCCATTTCGAACGGCCTCGTTTACGCAAGTAAGATTGGAGTTTAAATGACCAGGGTAATAACATTGGGCGAAAATGATAGCCCGGGGGACACGGGACGCAACGCCTGGATCGTGTCCCACCTGACGTATCCCCTAGCGTGGGTCCTCGATACATTCAGGATCTCCACAATTGACGAGCAACAGGGGGATGAGATCTTTGTAAGGACTGCTGGGCTCGTAGACGTCCACGAACAGGCTCACCGTATCATATTCGTCATCCCCACGAAAGCTTCAACCCGAGTGACACTGGGCGGCAGATGCTTCAGTGTAGTAACTACTGACCACCGAGGCAACCTCCCTAGCCAAATGGAGATCCCCATGTACGACATGGATCCCCAAATAGCGGCCATGGTTGAGACACTCCTTAACTCAGAGGGGTCATTACGGGAAGCTTTCTCCAATTATACGACGTCCTATTTCCCTAAAGGTGTTAACTGGTTGGAAGTTAATAGCTTGACCACGGAGTTAATTGTACGCTGGCACAGTCCCTTTTTGCCAGAGGTTGTTTCCGGAAATTCAAAGTTTCTATTGTAACTTTACGTTATTTATAATAATTCCTATTTCGATGAATAGAGCAAGAAGGGACAATCGGGTAATGTACCGGCACTGTAAAGTGCAACTCGAAACACTAGGCCACATTATTGGCCAGTGTTCATACACAAAAGCGCTCAGAATTAAACGGCACGACGAAATCGTCAAAATAATTCAAACTGGGGAGCAAAAAGGCAATGATACAGCAGCTACAAGGGAGCCTATGCTGTACAACTCTGAAGTCGGAAATCTAAAACCTAACTTGATCATACATAGTCAGGGAAGGGTCTTCGTGGTCGACGTTCCTGTCTGCCATGAGGATGGCGATTTACTGGCCAGGGGCAGGGAGGCAAAAATTGAGAAATACACACCCCTGCTGCCAACGCCCGAGAAAGATCTAGGAACCTTTGAAAGCCCTGCAGCTCCTTGGGATAAAAAGTAAAGCGATTCTAAGAACAATCTCGCTCACAGCCCTGAGAGCCACACTCGAATTATACGGCTTTAGGTGAATAAGGTGTGGTTAAATCTAACATTAAAACTATTACTATGATTTATATATATAAACTAAAACTATTTACATAGGATTTGCGCTCGGCGAATCGCGCGATCCTTTCCACGTCGAGGCTGGGAAACCGAATGATTTCTCCCGTACTCTGAATCGCTTCTCCTCGCTTACCGATTACTTTTTCGGCCTAATCTGCCCGAGTTCCACGTAATCGATCGTGGGCCCACACGCCGAGGATTTCGTCATCCTTGCGGCACGTGTGACCCACCGGAACTCGTCGCAGTTCCCACGTACCGATGTTTATATTGCGGGTACGTGGAAAGCTGCCACACTTTATTAATCGTAGTATTACTATACAGAGAATAGTCGTAGAATCATATCATTCACATACCATAGTAAATCCGTGCGTGTGCGTGTTTCCTTCTCTATTCATAAGTTGAGCAGATATTTAGAGGAAAACCAGAGCATACAAACGAAGCCAAACTCATAAAGACAACCGATCATAACGATAGTAAATTCCATTAAAGTGTATATAATCTAGGTACGTTATTTTCATTTTAATTCGCACTGGTACATATACTCATGTTTAACACAACCAGCGGTTTCCAGTAGTCAGTTTGACTTTGGGATTTGGCTAAATATGACCCGTTGGATTGACCTTGTGTAGTAAGAATTCCGACATTTATCATATATAAATATCAAAGGTATTAATATATTGAAATAATTCAGAAGCGAGACTTGTGCGTAGTAACGAATTAAGAATCGATAGTATAATAGATAAAATTCATTTCAACAGTGTATCAATTTCATCTAACCTTTTGTACTAGCATCAAGCTATTTTATGAATATATTATATATATTCATTCAATCGCTTTAGGAAATGAGAGGCTTTTCTTATAAACATGAAAGATTTAGTTTAACAGAATATGTACGCGCTTGATTCATCTTCAAAACCAGAAGCTACTCGACCACACACTACCAAACACATTACGCTCGTTAATACAAGAGCAAACTGGGGGAATCGCGCGCATCACGTAACAAGCTCAATTCAGCATTCAAAAATAGGCATAGCACGTTTAAACTTTTTTCTACGACCAATAGATTCTGAGATATACCGTAAAATACTTTTTTCGACCCCAACTTCAAGGTCTGTTTTCACCCCCTGGATATGGACAACTGCCGATATAGAAAAATATGAGTCAAATATTTTTCTGAGAACTACTATTCACAAGAATTTCATTAAAATCGGCGACTGACAGCGACTGTCCCTTGTAGGATACACTGGTATAAATCGATACGCGACTAAGTGCTGGAGATGTTAACCGATCGAAGCGCAGAGATAAAATGACCGATTTGTTGCGGCACGCTCAGGCACCTTACTTGCCGCGCAACCTGTTCTGCGCAGCAGTGCCGTATCGCGTGGGGCGGTGCTCCAGAGTAATGCTTAGTACCGTGTCATGATGGGTACTGGTGCCCCAATTTATAATATTCCAGATCTATGTTGCGGAAATTATAGCCATCGAACCAAATGGTTTACAGGTGGAAAAATAAAAGGAAAACATTGGGTGCGGACGTCACAGTCGTCAACATTTACGCTGTCAGAAACTTTTATTCAGTTAGTAGGAGTTATCGTAATAACTAGTTGTTGCAGCGCAAAAATAAGCTCACAAAGGCATCGTGTCTCATTATAACTTTTAGAGAAGGTTTGACTCATAAATCAAAAATCAGTATTCAGCATTCCTTCGAAGAAAACACACTTTAATAAATACACCCAAGTTTAGCTACAAGTACAAACTTGTTAATATTTCAATGTGGCTCGGGCGCATTAATTTACGTCCGAGCGGATAGAGACATCAGTTGTTTAAATTCGATTTCTCGCCCACGTAACACCAGTTATAACTTGTTTCGAAACTTTTCAAAATGGTTCTAACGTTTACGAATAATGAAAAAATGGACATGTTCAGTGTTTATGCGTTTTGCAATAAAAGTATGTACTATAACTGCCACAAATATATACTATAAGTCAGTGGAAGACTTAAATTAAAAAATTATAACAAATGGTTCGAATTTATTTAGCGACGACCTTGATTGTTTAATGAAAAATATTAAAAGACGGTTCGTTAAATTTTTGTTATTTCAAGGTGGAACACTTGAACATCTGTAGTAAGATATATGTACTTTACATTCAAAAACTTCAAATATCTCTCGAAATATTGATTTTTTTAACATTGTACTCTAATACTTTCTTATGCAGAATGTTCCGAAGAACCGATCCACGTAAAAAAATATGCACTTTCACTCTAAAAGAATGTATTTGCAGTTTTGGGGGGCATTGTTCCACTTATAGAAAACTGAGCTGATAGAAAAATAGACATTCTTATATCATTCAACGTTTTCCTCTTGAAGTTTTTGTTATCTCGAACCAAATTGGAATAATGAACTGTTCCAATTACGTGACTCACGTTGTACATGGTTCAGATAGAAAGGTCGCAGTTTGGAGAAAGCCAAACACAGAATTAAATGTGAAGGTAATCATACGTACAATCAAGAACGGCGATAGCTCTGTTATGGTTTGGGGCTGCATAACATCAAATGATGTCGGTAAATTAAATTTCAACGAGGGATACATGGACAGACGGATGTATTTAGATATTCCAAAAAGGAAGGTGAAAGAAAGTGCAGAGAAATTACGAATTCTAAACATTGGCTTGGCTAAACAGTCTTCTCGTGTTTAAGTACTAAATTTAAGACACCAAAAACTGACATACAGTCCCACATCATATGAGATCCACCTCCGAATTTGATAATCGGCCGGTGATGTTTAATATTCGTTTCAGTATTTGGCTTTCTCCACACAATTATTCTTCCATCTGAATCGTAGATATTAAATTTAGATTCGTCCGTGAAAATTACACTTTTCCAGAAATTAAAATGTTTTTATGTACTTTCTAGCAAATTCACGTTTCTTCTTTCTATTCTGTAAACTTACACATGGTTTCCTTCGAGCAATTCTACCATGATAATTATTTTTTCTTAGTATTCTTCTAATAGTTGAATCGCTCACTTTTTTTATATATTATAAATTTTTCTCAACGCCCGATGCTAATTTGGAAGCACTAATTCTCATATCATCCTCAATTTTTCTGAGAATCCATTGCCCATCCCACAAATTCAATTTTTCATCTAATCTTTCCTTTAGTTTATTTCATAAACGATCCTCTTATCGCGGATCGACGTCTCCAGAATCGATCACTTTGAAAAGCGCCGATCGATAAATCCCAGCTTGTCACGGCGCAACGACACACAGTGCTCGCGATCCAAAGTTCCGACGTTCACTGCAATGCGCCGCCAGCTGACTCACAATCGATTCAAATCATGTGTACGAGTAGTGTAACATTAGTTGACATAAGTGTAAATAGCATAATTAGTTAAGTGTAAGTGTAGGTTAAGATTATTAATAAATTAAATTAGAAATAAGACAAGTGTGCGTTAACCATGTTACGTGCCCAACTTTAAAATTTATTAACGTTTAATATTTCGAAATGTAGCACTTCCTTGAAGTCATCTCGTCATCACGCTCCAAAATAAAATCCGTACATTCACCCGAGGTCAATAACTAGCTAACAAGAACCGCGAAGCCGTCATACGATATTTGAAATGTACATAAATTCCGGCATAACTTACTATAAAAACAAGGCAGCACTTTGATGACTTTCAACAGAACCACATGTCAGAGTTGAACATTAATCGATTAAAACTTCTAATTTGATTGATTGATTAATGTTTACGATTAAAAAAATTAATCGTCGAAAAATCAGCGATTGATTTAATCGATTGATGAAATTAATCGCCAATCATTGATTAAAAAAACTTAATCGTCGTAAAATCGAAAGACAAATAATCTTTTATTTCATTTTAACGAGCAATGTTTTGTGTAACTTTAGTTTTCGCGAAAGGACTCAGTCCCCTCGTAAAATAAATATTCATCTACTTATAAATTGCAACAAACAGTCGGTCATCAAGTCGCGAGGTGCGCGATCATTCTGTCCGAGGGACAAATAGTCTTTTATTTGATTTTACTTGAGCAGAGTTTTTTGCGAGTTTACTTTTCGTAAAAGGACTCGGTCGCCTTGTAAAGGAAAACATATTGCATTTTTGTGCGTGTTCCCGTCTAGCTGGTCCTCCAGAGAGAAAGAGAGTGAAAATTGTAAAATTTAAATTATTATTATTTGTTATCATATCGGTAAGTCCGCATTTTCACAACCTAAGACACATTATACCTGAATTCCACGTATCGTTTTATGATTGCGTTTTCAATTTGACAGATTGTACTTCGACCAATTTATTGTATTAATCGATTCTTATTTCTTAGAATATATGCTAATAAATGTCACGTATATTTCTTGCGTGTTTTCCTGGAAAGATCCCGTACAAGCGAACGAGAACCTCTGTAGGTTTATGACAAATCCGAATCCCTTACAAAATCCTGAATTATTTTATCATTATATTTCAAGCGTTAAGCGTTGCGTGAGGTAAGTCGACTCACCGCTCGGTCCTTCAAAGAAAACGCCCTCACGTAACACCACCATCACTCCAATCTACTTACAATATATTGGATTGTGCTTCTGCTTCGATTAATAATTTCAATGATTTCTTTATAACTTTTGCTGTTTTTGTAGTGATAAATAACTAACTTACATTCCGCTATTGTAATTTGAGGCATTTTAACCATTTTTTCTTTACTTTCTGGCAAAACAGTATGCAGGACAAATAGAACACGCTGAATCAACTATATTCAACTATTCCTGGCCATTATTGAACAAAAAAAATCGAGGGATACACTAGTTTTACAGTTTTACCAACGTGTACGATTTTTATTGATACCTAAATTCTATACGTTACTACAAATTTTATTTAATGTACTGGCCATTATTATAAGTTGTATCATATTTTTGTTAGATATCAAGCAAAGAAACATTAAACTACATGCTCCCGTAAAAGTTTCAACCATTTAGTACGATTTTCATGTGATGTTAAATGACAGTACATATAAACAATCGTAGCATTTCTCATACATCGAATTTCCGTTTCGTACAACGGCAGGTCACACTGGTCGCCGCCAGGGAAGCCAGGTCAACGTCTCACAATAGCGATTCAATTACTAACGACTTGTATTTCATAATAACGATACAAGCAGGCATTTTTAACAAGTCTACTCGCTTACCATGGCCATCAAGAATTTCAGCTTTTCATAGCAGCCATTGGGAAGCACCGTATGTGCTTGAAATGACCATTTAAATTTCGTACAGAGTTATTCTACGCCAAATCAATCACTTTTTGACGTCGATGTCAGGGATTTTGTTCAAAAGGAAATATGATGTAATGCCCGTGAAATGGGGGGGTCTAAAGTCATCATTCTGCTGGTTTTGAATTTGTTTAAAAAATACGGAACTTTGAATTTTGCAATTTTTGCCTATTTTCACGAAAACAGGGTGTACTTATGAATTTTTATCTCGGACACTATTTGTCGAATTGAGTTCGTTTATTTTTTATTTTAACCGAGAAGGTTTGGCTTATTGCAATAATATTTTTTCGAATTAAACCATTAATTTTGTAGTATTAAAAATTGTATACAAATTTTTATTTTGTAAATTTCTCCTTGAAGGCTACCTGTTTTCAAATAGAAAAAATATGACCATATTCCTTCAAATTTTACCTACAGAATAAGCCCTCGATCAGGATGGAGTTTTTAAAATTCACATCGCAATGAACTGTTAAAGACCGGTGAGCATCCGTTTCAGGTAAGCTAGCCGCGCGCTCCGCTATTACGGTCGGCTGACCGTACCACTCGTACCCTATATTACCTCCAATGTGAACTAAAAGCAATATCCATAGGTCTGGTACCTGTCTCAATGGTCTCATTTATACCTACAGAAGGATTTCACTAACCACTCTTGGCCAATGACACTTTTTTTGTGATAATCAGATTGTACAGTTACCAGCCTTATTGCTGGTTCTTTATTTATGAAAAAGGTGTCAGTGCTTGATGGAAACCAGGAGAAGGTGGTGGTCTTCTTTCATCAGAAAAGGATAAGGATGGGTCGGGATGAATAGCATGGGTAGAACCGTTGTGAATTGTGAACTTAGGGATGGCAGGGAAGAATGTGATTTGAACTATTGCATTACGCTGGAAACAGAGCCATCATGATCAGATGAGTAAGTTTTACATAACATTTCTCTATATGACAGTGGCGCAAAGGTATAGAAGCTTTTAGTGCCAGTGATTGTAAGTGCTGCTGTACTGCGAGCTTGTAAGCTATCAGCATGTTCATTATGTTCATTCTGACTTACGTAATGAAATGTAATATTCAGAAAAGATGTTTTTTCCCATTCAAATAAATCTTTGCAAAATGATGACTTAAATCCCTCCTACTTTCACGGGCATTACATCATATTTCATTTTGAACAAAATCCCAGACATCGACGTCAAAAAGTGATCGATTTGGCGTGGAATGATCCTATAGAATTTTCGACTTTCTCCTGTCGGTCTCTTGTTAGTAATTTTGACCATTATTACGTGTCTCTTAATGATATTATGTAGCCTCCTGCCGCACCTTATCGCATGGCTCTCTCTGTCTCTTCTAATCTTCTTAATAGATGACGACATTACTTACGGCTTTGCTCCCATCTCACGCATTGCTGCATTATAATTCATGCATATCATGGTATCTATTCGAACGAATTGCCCGCACGATATTATCGTTTCCGATACCTCCAATTATTGCGTCCTCCATATACGCGTTTGGAATATTGAGTTTTAATGCTCGTGGCTTCGTTAACTTGTTAAAACAGTAATTCCCGAGTTTCTGCTCTGGACGTGCTGCATACATGGTAGCTTCCTTACATGTACATGTCCGCTACCGTTCATAAAATATGGTTCCATGCAAAGGATATTATTGAACGCTTCGTGTTACCTATAAAACAGCTTTCTGAAGAGACTCAGGAGTCCAGACACAAAGTGTGAAATATAGGTAAGTTTAATGACTAAGACAGGACGAGGATAGCATTTTACAGGTGAAGAACAGTACACCAGACAGAGTTGGGCATTATTCGAATTTTTTTGAATACACATTTATCTCAAATTATTATCTGAATAAATTCTTTTTGGACGAACATTTTATACAGATAATATAATTGTCCGTGATTCGTAACAAATTATTCTCCTTATTTATTCGAATAATGTATTCGAATAACGATTGCTAAATTATTAGAATAATAATATGAATATTTTTTTATTGTTTTCGTTTCCACTTCTTCTGCTGGTGATATTGTATCTATGTTTACTTCTTGATTATGCCCTTCTGTATCATAATAAAAAAAAAGAAAAAAAGAAATAAATTTTTATCCGAATAAATTCTTATTTGCATAAATTATTATTCGTTAGTGACGAATAAAATTTTATTCGTTACTCTTATCGATTACTTGTTATGCGAATAAAATTTTGCCTAACATTGATACCAGATATAAAATAACGAAACGTATATTACTAACAACTTGTAAGAAAATATGTACAAAAGGAAACTTATACAAAGGAAATTAAGTAGAAGGCAATCCAACGAAAAGGAATGAATACTATAATATAAGAGTGAAAAATGAATAAAATCTTAGACACAGGAACGAAATGAAATAAAATAAAGTACCTACTAATACAATTCTGCAATATTGAGACGTAAATATCTCCTAAACTACTGGGTTTTCGACATACATAACTAAATACAATTTTGTAGCAAGCAATGTGCTGCATCGATTAGTGAATTAAAAATTATACGATTCCATTTAAGAAAATGTATGCCACCTTCATGTGACCCCTACGCATCCATCTATAGAAAAACTAATTGTACCAGATTTTGACCCCTTCGAAATCATTCACTTCCTATTGAATCATTTTTTATATAACGGGTAGTTTACCAGTAATTCGCATTTATAGATTAGAACCGGACACCTTGTACATATACGTAACCCCATCAGCTAACCTGCGCAGAAAATACAGGTTAAACTGATTCTTTTCAAATTCGACGTTGGAGTCGATCTTTTGGTGGTTGGCTAGATCAGTCGATGAGGTTAATGCTCTAGCGACGTCGCACAGTGGCAAATGTCGCCGAAAACCTGGCGGAAAGTGAAAGAATTTTTTTCTTAATTTTAAAGATCTACAGGGTGTCCGCGCCAAAGTGATACAGGGCCGTCATTTCTCAAATATTAAAGATACAAAAAAATTGTTTATATGAAAATCGGGTGTATACATTAAGGGTCAGTGAATTCGTCTTGAAAAGCACTATCGAATGATCGGAACAAAAGTACATGGTTCCATTTAAAAAAACGAACTTGACCATCATATCTCTTAAACTAATAATGTAAAGAAGAGTTCGTCTTCGTTAAAAAATTTGCCCCCTTGTACCATGCAATTTTCATATAAACAATTTTTTTGTATCTTTAATTCTTGAGAAATTACGGGCCTGTATCACTTTGGCGCGGACACCCGTATGTATTTTATCAACGTATATTATCAAAGCATGATTTTTCACTAATGCCAGTTTTCATTGTACAATCCTCTTAAATATATGCGATCTCAAAGTTGTTAGTTCTATAATGTGAAATTTTTAGACCAGAATTTAATCAAAATTATTTTATACTCAATATTTAATATTCAAACAGTACATTACTATAATTTTAGAGTCATATTATAGCAGTTTATTCCAAAAATTTATCTTAGATTTAAAAATATTAATTTTGGCCAGGATTTCGGCAAAATTTGCCACTGTGCGACGCCTGTATGAGATAGAAAATGACAGCGTCACCAGGGTATTGGCCGCATTGACAGTTGCCGGCAGTTTCGCGTACCTGTAAACACACCGGCAATTGTGTGAGTGAATGCGTGAGCTCGAATTTAGGCAACGGCAAGGTAATAAATAGAAAAACTGCCTAAACTCGAGCTCGGAGCCGAAAGCAAAGCAGGCACAAAATATTGTCGTTTGTCGAACGGCAGTCCAAATTAAATTAAATTAAATCATGCTAAAAGATGGAATTTGGGCGAGATTACTGCAGTATATGAATTTGTAACACAAACAACACCGACATTTTCGGAAATCTTTTTACAGAAAAATATCTAGAATCGATACGAATAGGGACTTATTGAATTATTGTTTAGTACCATCGAATCCCATTATATCGAGTATGAGTGTCATGAACAATGTTTAAAAGGAACATAATTCGTCACCAGATATGTAGAAATGTATAAGGCAACCAATTTGTAACCTTAAGTAAATTAACTTTATGACTTTGTTTTAATGCTTATGAAAGTTGGTACCTCGCAGTGTAATGTAATGTAAATTAAAGAAAATAGTCGATAAGGCCTTCATTCACATTAAAACCATAGCACTGAGTTAGATAAATAACCTTATTCATATTACAGTGAACTAGAAAGTAAGAGCGTGTCAGAGAGCAGTATTGATCTTGATGATATCGATGATGAGTCAATGTAAATTAGTAACAATTCAAACGAAAATTGCATATAGTTAAAGTAGGAAATGACGATTTAGTAAGTATAAACTTTGAATCATTTTTTTTACATTGGATATGAAAGAAACAATTTTAACGTCTTATGTAGTAACTATTATAATTAAGCATATAAAAATAGCAAATAAAAAATCAAATTTGTTTCCGGTAACTGACATTAGTGTTATGAATTTAAGTTAGCTAGATTGGCAAAATACAACATTACGACGGTGATAATGAATCTACTTTTTAGTGATGCTGGCGATGATAGTGTTAACTTTCTTACAGTAATTTATTAAACAATGTAGTTTCTTGAAGGATGAAGAATAATTTATGAATCTACTGATATGGTGGGTTTTGGATCGAAATATTCGCGAGATACTCTATAGTTTAAACAATTCAGTAGAAGGTGACCGATCCTTACCAAAAATTTAATATTGATGCGTATAGGTGTTACCTTATAGTATTATTACAATGTGAGTATTGTTTAAGATTACATAACTATTGCTAGTAATTTAATTAACTCTAGAGTGGGCGACTACGGTCTCACAGATCGATGCAGTCATTAGTGTTAAATATTTTCGTTATTGCTGAATTTTCAGTGCTCATTCTACCTCATTATTTTAGCCTAAGAAATAATATTTTTCAACGGTTATCTGGACGAACCCAATATTTATTTATTTATTTATGTGTCTAGAACCCATAGTTGTACTCTGTGAAAATTTCTTTGAAAATGGTTTTACATCAGACTCCTCAAATTAGAAAGAAAACCAAAATTAGAAAAATGTATGTTGATTTGTTTCAAAATTTGTCTTTTGTTATGTTTCAGACTTCTTAAATAAAGACAACGTTATAAATTAAAAAGAAATGTACATTTATTTGCTTCAGAATATTTTCTTTATTATATTTTCGTTACATATATATTCTTTTGGTTAACGAGTTAGTATTCTATACATTCATTGCTGTTACTAACATTTTAATATTTTAAACTGAAAAAAGAATTTTTCCACTTAAACTTCAGCCGGTCTCCAAGAACGACGCGCCCAATGTTTACCAAATAAGGTACGCGCCCACTCTAGGGTTAAACAAATTTTCAGGCGCCGCGTTAACATATACCGTTGAAGATATAAATATGTGACTGCTTGATAATATATTTCTTGTTTTATACTATTATTGTAACATAAATTTTACGCAGAAGCTCATAGGGATAAACAGTTATTTGATGAAATTCAAATTCATCCGTGGGCTATTAGTGATGCACGCGACGCTCATCGTGTAAAGAGCGTATTCGCTTGTTTGGGGACCAAAAACTCGAATTTTTTCTTCACGTATTAATTTTCTACGATTTTTCTTGAAAAAGTCGGTGGAAGAATTTTTGAGAAATCTTCGAAAGTACTGGAGTTACAAAAGTTTGAAGTCGAGCGCGCGCGTCTACTAAAGGATCTACCAAAAACTTTTGCCAAATGGTGCGCATGATGTCTCGAAATCTAATAGTCTGATTTGAATTAAACAAAGTGCATTCCATTAGGGTGTTACGTATGAAGAATATTTTTCCGTTCGCTTTCTTTAAATTTCTCAAGCTCGCGCCCGAGGGAGCAAAACGCCCTAAAACCCCTTCATGTTTATCTCGCGAGTAACGAAGTGGGGCATGAGCAGCATTCCCACGGATAGCAACCAGAAGTCAAAGCTGATTCATCTAGGACCACGAAAATCTCCTTATATGGAAATCTTAATGGATCCCCACCCATTTTTCGGAGTATATAAACCCTCAAATTTTAACCCTCTCGGGCAGAACTGAAAAGTCGTTCGTAACGTCACGTCGCATTACGTTCGTTGAAGAGTTGGTTGCATCTAGTGAGTCGGGCTCAAGTTCCCTTTCGAATCAACGGTTAACCTTATAGAATCCGTGAGTTCGGTAGAAAATCTATTTGGCATTTTTCTTAAACCGTTCTTCTGTCCCCGCATTGCCAGTGCGTCAACACCGAGCACCTATCGCATAGGTAATAGAAACATTTAACTATTCGCGATACACACACACATACACTTGTAATAAAAACTGACTTTTTGAATATACATTTAGTGTTCATTTATAAATTACATAATCTCTTTCAAAACTCATCAATTATACCAGCAATCCTTATAATAGTAGTTGAACGTTCCCACACGATATAACTTTACCGCTCGAGTTATATCGACTTTTAATTTAGAGTTACGAGGCTAAACTAACATTTCCTGCGACTCCCTGATTTCGCATCAGGTTCGTTCGCACAACACATTTATCCAAAAGAATTTTCTCTAACCTAGTGGCTCCCCAGTTTCGCATTGGGTTCGTCCACGAAATCTAACCCATCCTGCGGCTCCCTGGTTTCGCACCAGGTTAGTCCGTATCCTACAGCTCCCTGATTATGCATCAGGTTCGTCTGTAAACTCATCCAACCTCCTACAGCTTCCTGATTACGCATCAGGTTCGTCCACACTTATCATCCTGGTGACTCCATGATTTCGCATCAGATTCATTCACGAAGTTTCAACCTCCTGCGGCTCCCTGATTTCGCATTAGGTTCGTCCGCGTACCACACTAACAAACTGATAAACCATATTCCTTACAAAATACCCCTCGCCGGCCTCACGTGTTGCTAACGGCCCTGGCTCGTAACACAGAATATCCTTCGTTTGACAGCATAACTATTTGAAAACACATTTGAATACTTAACTCTGTTCTTCTTGTACCCATCGTGCTCTCGCAAGTGTTCAAACAAAAATGATTTTTATAGAACGACATAACAGTCTTATGCTCTTACCTGAAGTTCTCTCTCATTGAATCATGATTCTAAATGTTTATATTAGTCTAAAGAAGACTGAGAATCACACTAAAGCTATTCAGTCATCGTAAAATGAAAGAAGAAATCCTTAGAAACCGTCTGCACGCAACAGAACATATAATGCAATGTAGACACCGCATAAACATTTCATTATTTAAACGATTTAAAGGATTTAAATAATTAAATTATTCAATATAATAATACTAGAGTACATTAAATATTCGTAATATAATTTAGCAATGAACATCATTTAACAATAATAATTTATATCGTATAACATTGGTTCATTAAAAATTGCAAGTGTCCACATTAGGGTGGCTCTTAGTTTTGACTTTGCATTTTCTTAGCTGCACCCCCCAGAATAGTTCCAATTAATAAAAAATAGTCTCTGAAAAATCTGAGCTCGATCGGATAACGGGAAAACGTGCCCCCGGGCCGTTAAACAGTAAAATAATTAAATAATCATAAAATCGTCTTTTTTCCGATTATCTTCTAAATTATTGATTATATCAGAAAACGTGTCAGCCAAAAGTTGTAGATTTAGGCAGAACGCATCTTTCATGTTCATTACTTTCTTTCGTACGATGAACGGTGTTCTAAAAAACTGAAAAAAAAGCCTGAGAAACGCGAGTCTTACGACAACGACGAAAGACTATGTACGGCGGACGACGAAAGTTATTGAAAGTGTCTTACAACGATTATTATTTTGTTCCTTTTTCTTTTACGTTTATTTTATGTAATTAAATTTCATATTGTTTTTTCATTTAATTATTTATCGACCACACCCTGACCTTACATCTATAACGGAAAAGTTGCACTGTTTAAGTGGGCAAAGATGGTGTGAAAAAATTCTTTTCAAAAGTCACCATGAAGATCAGGTCAGGGTTACCGATTGTTCAGTCCTTTACGATGAAATTAGTTTTCTGCAGTACAATTCATATGCCTTTGGCATTTTTAATTGTTTGAATGCTCTGTTAGATATTAAATTTATGATACGAGCATTCGACAAACCGCTGCCATTGTTAAAAAGTTATAATTAGCTAACGTACGCGAAGCTGAATGTTGACGCTAGCACAAGACAACAGGAAAGCTTCTAGAACTATAAAAATGAGCAGTTAAATTTTGACACTGCTCATTATACAGGGTGCTTTAGAAATAGGTGGCCAGACTCTGGTATCGCATTATACCTTCCCTAAGGATGAAAAACGGTCATATAAAGATCCGTCTGAAAACTCTTCCATATACACTTTTTGTTCACCACGAAATTTTACATGAATAGCTGTCACACGTAGAATTACGAGCACTGTCAACACTTTGTTCTGTTAGATGTAAATATTGTAGTAGAGCAAGTCATCCTGATATTGAAGGCAACTTATGTCGTATTAAATCAGTTCCTATCTAAACGTCTGATAGTTAACCCCTTGCCTTATAATAATGAGTCACACTCGTGATGCAGATTATGGTCTATACATTGTAAATATCAGTTTCACTCAAACATAAATTCTTGAAAATTTTGTATCAAAACACCCTTGGCTTTTAGCGGATCATCTAAAGCAATCCGTACATGTTGATAAATATTCCTTATAAATTTCACCCTCAACACGTTCCGTGCCGCGTGGGTCGTATGCGCCCCACGCACCAAATTCGATTATTCTAAATAAATGGTAATATTCTTTAGACTTCAATTAAAACGATCGCCGCAATAATAGTACCAAATGAATGGTGTATCATAAGACAATTCAATGTTTGTGTTTTTAACGTTATGTATTTATAGAAACAAATTTTCACGCGTCTGACTAGTTATGGAATTTTTCACTGTGGTATGGAACGTGTTAAGAGACTCGAACAATAAACTTTAATGCAGATAGCTATTAAAAAAATCATAAGGCAAGGGGTTAGGACAATTATCAGGATGTCTTATTCTAATATCGAGTGGACATGTCTGTTTCGTCCTCGGTTAATCGTACTATAATAGATAAAAAAAGATTCAGTTTCTCTAAGCCAACAATGCACCGAACTGAATGTATCCTTACTAAGACATCGACTTTGTGAAAGTCTCCCGATACAGATGTTGAGCTTTTCTGCGGTTTCCTTTAGCTCGTCCATAGATGAAGTGAATGTCTGTCTGATGTGTCTATACTCTATAGTCTATACTCGAATATGGCTCATTTTATAAACCAAAAACAGATGTGTCAAATGAAAATGATATCAACATATTCACCCTTTCACTATTCGTAAATGCCATGATTTTCATCAACTAATTTACTGAATTATAATAACTTTTGAACTAATAGGTTCAAAGCGTAAGTACCTTAATACATAATTTTTTGTAGAGATTAAAAGCTGCTGATAGTCCAGTCAAAACTATAGTATTCTATTTAAGAAAAAGCTGCAATTGCGTTTTCAAGGTGCATCAATGCATAAAAATGCATGAAATTATTTCTGTATTATACATCATTGGATACCATATAATTTTGACTCATAGCATCTTTATCCATCTCTAATCGTTTGGGAGATACAACTTGTCCCATTTGCGTGGGACACCCAGTATATGGGGACACCAAAATCTTTTAAGTGCATAGGGCCTCTAAAGGTCTTATTCCGATCATGCGCGTACCCGCATATTTTGATACAGGTGTAGCCGTGTATTAAAAACTACCCGGATTAGAACACGGATACATTAATTACACGTATACACGTGAAATAGAGATCTCTAATCAACGATGAACTTACCTGCTGATTTCTTCAATGATCATTTCACTGATGGTACATCATACAAAGAACATAAGGAGGAAATATTAGGTTGTCCCAGAAGATCTTTTCCTAATGTGCACGTTCGGCTTTGTTAGGCAATGTTTAGGCAAACGCGCAGCCTGGTCTGTTTCGCGTTGATGTTATGATTAGCCTGCGGATGTTTATGCACGATAAATATGCAAGAAACATGTGACATTTATGCGCGTCAAATATGCAAAATCTATATGTGCATATAACATAGTATAATAAGCAATATATTAATATGTTATACAATATTCACAATATATATATATTTAACAATACTTTAAGCAAACAGTCTAGTACATTGCTGCTCGCGTTGCAATAAATTACGTGCATATTTTCTAAATCTGATGTTGCTAATTGGTGACGTTTGTCTGTCAAAATTAATTTATTTACACAGAATGACTGCTCTACGTCACACGATATAATCGGTGCGTACTCAAATTTATTCGAACAACGTTTGGCAGATTTATCGGCCCTTGTACGCCCCCGTTACTTAAAATACTTGAAATTTTTTATAATTCGGTAAATCCTACATTCTTTTCCAAAATAGCATTCTATTTCCTTCTAATTTTTTCCCCACCAACCAGGAATATCTTTTTAAATGAGTTATGCAATTCATATATATCCCAATTGAATCATTCAATGTTAAACCTACAATTTCCAATTTCTGTATTGTGGCTGGTGAGGTGTGTAAATGAGCCCTAATGTAGATTCAATTTTGTGCAAATTAATCGTGCTGGAGCACTTCTTGTGCGATCTTAATTTCGGCAGCATCCATTTACTTGAACGTTTGAACTACCTATTAACGTAAATGAAATATCTAGACAGAATTTTATTCAAATCCATAATAATTCTATATTATCTGTTACGGGAACTTAACAGTGTATTAGTGTGGTACGCGGACGAACCTGATGCGAAATCAGGGAGTCGCTAGGATGGAGACACGTGCGGACGAACCTGATGCGAAATCAGGGAGCAGCAGGAAGTTGAAACTTCGTGAACGAACCTGATGCGAAATCAGGGAGTCACTAGGATGATACGTGCAGACGAACCTGATGCGAAATCAGGGAGCTGCAGGAGGTTGGAGAAATTACAGACGAACCTGATGCGAAATCAGGGAGCTGTAGGATACGGACGAACCTGGTGCGAAACCAGGGAGCCTCAGGATAGGTTAGGTTTCATGGACGAACCCAATGCGAAATTGGGGAGCCACTAGGTTAGAGAAAATTCTTTTGGATAAATGTGTTGTGCGAACGAACTTGATGCGAAATCAAGGAGTCGCAGGAAATGTTAGTTAAGCCTCGCAACTCTAAATTAAAAGTCGATATAACTCGAGAGGTAAAGCTATATCGTGTGGGAACGTTCAACTTCTATTATAAGGATTGCTGGTACGAATGATGGGTTTTGAAAGAGATTATGTAATTTATAAATGAACACTAAATGTATATTCAAGAAGTCAGTTTTGATTACAAGTGTATGTGTGTGTGTATCGCGAATAGGTAAATGTTTCTATTACCTATGCGATAAATGCTCGGTGTTGACGCACTGGCAATGCGAGGACAGAAGAGTGGTTTAAGAAAAATGCCAAATAGATTTTCTACCGAACTCGCTGATTCTATAAGGTTAACTGTTGATTCGAAAGGGAACTTGAGCCCGATCTCACTGGATGCAACCAACTCTTTAACGAACGTAATGCGACGTGACGTTACGAACGACTTTTCAGTTCTGCCCAAGAGGGTTAAAATTTGAGGGTTTATATACACCAAAAAATGGGTGGTGTCCTACTAAGATTTCCATACAAGGAGAATTCTCTAATTACAAAACAAATTTCTGTCCATGTCCCATTGCTTTACGTGTTTTTTATAAAAATATGTGTTTGCATAAACATCCGCTGTCTAGTTATGAAATTCGGTTGTCTTCTAGCTCTCCAACAGTGCATTCGTTCTGTTGTAAAGTGTCCCAGTCTGTTTTTGTGCGTCTTAAAAGATGGAAAAACAGAAAAGGCATTTGCGGCACGTGTCCTTGATCGTACGAAACAAGTTGTTGGAATTTGATTCGGTTGTTCTACTCCATTCTCCTTACTGTCCGGACCTTGCCCCTTCTGATTATTACTTGTTTTTCTCGTTAAACAATTCTATTCGTAATAAAAAGATTCAGCTCCTTACGTGACGTAAAAAATCACGATAATCAGTATTTTGCTGGTAAGTCAAAGGAATTTTGAAAAAATCGCATCATGAGGCTTCTGGAGAGATGGAGGAAGGTGATAGAACAGAATGGATCGTACATCAATAATATTATACCGTTCATGAAATTTTGTACACTTAATATCTAGTAGAAAACCGAAACGAACTTTTGGGACAATCTAATGCATTAATTAGGTAAGTTTTACTGACGGTAACATTCCAAAGTTTACGCGTATTTTTTATAACTTATCCATTAGATCCTGGATAAATATTTATGAATTTGGGACTTTTTAACCCTTTTAGACCTCGTGGTTACATTTGTGTACATGAAGTTACTACGCTGATATTTCGGTGAGGATGAATGTTTCGGAAATTCAAACCGTTTGTATACATTCTTGAACATATTTTTCTTATAAATTTGAATTTTTTCATGTTCTGAATGTTTTTAGTAGGTGTAGTGAATTCAGAATTGACCAACATTGATTACATACTGTGCAGTGACAGATAATAGTAGGAACCTGAAAGCAGTACAGTTTTCCACATGTCTTCTTCAGTTTTAAATGTTAATACATTATTATTAAATGTTATAAAGTGCTGTGTATGTTTCTTTCCTCATTTGTGCTCTCTTAGGTGTCATGCGATACTTGATTCCTAATGTACTCATGTGTGTACATTTAATATCTACAAAACTATGGGACATATAAACATTGTTTTTAAACAAAATGTCATCTAAACAGTCTACTGAGTTAAAATGTGTAATCAAATATCTTTTTTAGTATTAAAAGAAAATTCAGGTCTGAAAGGGTTAAAACATGTAGAAGCATAGCCCGTAAAAATGTTTCGTTAGTCGCGAGGTTCAAAAGTGGTAAATTCCTACGATTATCAAATATGGGTCGACTCAACGAGGAATAATATCCGCCGGATTGTGTTCTGTCCTAATGTGTCTCCAATTTCCACTGGAGAGTTGAATTTCTGAAACATGGTTTGCAACGATAGTTTCTCATTTGGCAGGAGCCATCCATGCGAACACAATTGTGGAATCGCACCAATAGTATTCGTCCTAGATTTCAGTTTGAAATACAATGGTTACCTTCTTCGTTAGCTGTGCGACTAAAGCAGAGCACAAAGTTTTAACTTTGAAAGGCTAAGCGTTGTCAATGGCGCAACCCTGGTTTTCGCACATAGTAATCTAACTAGATTACTAATCTAACTAGATTACTATGTGCATAGTTGTGCATTGTCCCTGTTTACTGATGGAACGTATATAAACGCAAGTGCTGTACGCTTATCCAGATGTGCCGCAAAAACCATGTAAGGGAACGTGGGGCAAGACGGGATTATTGTTTATTTCGTGTTGCTTTACTTCCATGTTACTGAAAATAGACAGAGAAAAAAACAATTGGATTCTGCACGACACCAATAGTTACAGTCAGTTTATAGTGTCTTTATGCGTTTAGTGACGATTTTTCTATTTCTAACGATTGTGATCTGATTTTCTACCATCTTTTGAACATCAACAAGTAAGTAACAAATCTCAATCATATTATTTCTTGAATATTATCAGTTAAGCAATTTCTTAAGGTATTCATTTATATGCTTATGAATGTTACTCGTAAACAAATAAAGATATTATCATTCAATTAGTCTCGAAGTAACATTTGGGGCAAGATAGGGACACTTCCATACAGGATAATTTTTAGATCAAATGGTTCGTGAATTCGTGCCTTCCAGAACTACCGATAGACCATCTCCGGAAGACACCGAAGAAGTTAGCAACTCAACATTTTCAGAGTCTGCAGCAAACCAAAATGGTGCAATTCCTGGTTGCTCGTTTTCAAATCCAACGATGCCAAATGTATCTTTTGTAACCACTTATTTTCTAAATCAACAGGAGGATGGGTTCAGTGTTTAGAATGTGAAAGTTGGGCTCACTGTGTATGTGCTGTAGAAGAAGACAAAAGCAGAGATCTTTTAGACGTGTATGACATGAGCAATTAGTGTGTACGGGGAAAGACAGGACATTTTCACTATGTTTAAAATTATTTTTTTGTACTTTTTGCGTTAAGTATTGCAAGTTTATTTTAATATATTTCGACAAACAGGTGTTGATACTATGTATGCATATGTAATATTTTTTGTAGATACATCAATAAATATAGTATTCTAGAGAAATTTTTTCGTATCATTCCCATCTTGCCCTACCTTCCCCTATTTCTAAGTGAATGTTGTTGATCTTATTGGCTTGTCACGGAATGATAATATCGTTGAAATTTTTTAATTTCACTCAAAACCTGGTTCACTGGCTATGCAGATTCTGTGGAATCGATTCGTTCCACCAGGTTTATAGTTGCTATAATTTCTGAAAAATCATCCATGCTTGAATAATTGCAGCTGCAACAAGATCCAGGGGTCGAAGATTTTCAATGTGTCTGATAATGCTCCTTTGCTCATCCGCTTTTGATCGCGCAGTTTTACATTTTTGAGGGTGTCGATGTTTGCTACCCAGAATAAACCGAGCGTTTTTGGTCTTTGTCGATGGACGCTCATTTTCTTAATTCAAATCCGACAAAACTAAAGCCCTATTTCCGGTTGCCACTCGAATTGCCGCGACTGAGTCGCGTGACTCCAAAACTTCTTACGTGCAGTATTTTCTGTATGAGCTTTCATGACACTTTTACAAAATATTTGAATATTTAAACGACGTGTATTCATTAAGGCGTTTTTATTAATACTTTTATTAGTTCGACTACACTTAATTGTCAGTTCGAATGATTTACGATCTGGCTGGTCCTCTTATTTACGGAACACGTATACTGGTAATTAAAAAATCTTTTGCTTAGGCAGTTTAGCATTTATTATGATCGAGATTCTTTTTACGATCAAGTTGTAAAATGCATTGCTGTAAGTAAGCTCGAATGAAAGAAATGGAAATTCTGCCATCGAGTGAGGATCCAGTATACGGTATATATGGCATTGTTTTTAATTGTTCACTAACAATAAGTCGGTTTCGGATCGACTATATATGACAAATTTGATCTTTTTTTATGAAACATATAACATAACATTTAAAAAGTAATTCTGTATATCACATTCAATATACTGGATGGTCCACGCAATTATTTCAGGTGTTATGAGCCGAGGGCTGAGGCCGGCTTGGGCAGCCGAGGATCGGTTTTTTAGTTTAGAATTTGTTAGTCGTGGACGAACCGATGCTTATTTCATCGCCGGGTGCCACAGGATAGTTAGTAATTTGGCCTCGCAACTTTTATGTTTTAATTGTAATACACCTCGAGCGGCTGAAGTGTATTATCCTGGGTTCGCCTCGAGTTGAAAATTAGGAGATTGAATTAGCTTGTAAAATGAAAGTACTCAATGATACGAAAGATCAAGGTACATATATTGAAGTTAAAATTGATAGTTTTACAATTGTTAAAGGTTCGTGTTGTCGCGGTAGCTAAGTACGTACCCTCTCGGTTTTCACGCACTGAGAAATGCGGGGATCGCGCTCAGAAGGAGTAGAATTTTAAAAGACGGCCTATCAGTAGACTACGTACTGAATGGTTAAAGTTGCTCGAAAGGGACTTGAACCCGATCTTGCTAATGTCCGTCTCGAACAAGAACTAGACGTGTACTACGTCCTGTCTAAGCTCTAACTGCGCCCCAGAGCACAAAAACCAACCCCTTTTTATATCCAAAGATTGGTCTAAAACGTGGTGGGGCTACGCATGACCTTCCCTAGTTTCTATGGAAAAGTCTCACGAGTTACGTGGCTACGGAAACAACAGTTGCATCCATACGTATATATATCAGAACCCTTTAGGAGAGTCGAAGACTAAACTATGACGGAGGACTCCGTACGTAACACAGGTTATAACTTCGTTACCAGTGCAGTTACAGAAAAATGTCAAAGGAGAAAGATGAATGGTTCAAAGAGTACTACATTTGTAGGACCATATTTTTTTAGAAGTGCAATGGTGCGTACGCAATCAACAATTGTATTATTTTTTTAAGTAGAAACGCATACTGCTTTTTGCGCAGATACATTCCTCTCGTCATTCTACGTAAAAAAGTATTGGAGTACAAAGGTAAAAAAATGATTAGTTATCGAGATATTTGGAAAAAATATCTTTATTGAAGAAGATGCTCAAACGCTTCTCCATTACACTGTACACATTTCAGACAACGCTTCATAGCAATGTCGTAATTGTCGACATTGATGTGTGTTGTCATAACAAGAACAGATACGTATTCGTAAGGATTTCATTATTTAGTAGCACAATTGTTTTACTGTTCGTGAAATACATTTTATACAATTATAACTGTTCAAACACTTGAGTTTCGTACTCGTGTTACGATAAGTTGCTACTTTTGGAGATCTACTGGATGCCAGGTGAAAAAACATGGTTTCAAGAAAAACGCGTTTAAAATTTTGCGTATACATTTAACCTGACTTGAAGTGTAGTTCTGATCGGTGCTGTAACTTCGCCAATTATTCGAATTTCAAAAAATTCTTTTAACAAAGTATTCTATACATATGAAACCAAAAAAAGCAACAAAAAAATTGTTCATTTTTTTAAATCAACGTGGCGGTGTACCCCCTTAACACGTTCACTACCAGCGTCACATATTTGTGACGCGTCGATTCTGTTTTGAGAGCTGGGCGTCACATGTGTGACAGAGATAATGGATAAAAATAAAGCGTGGTCTGTAGTGGACATTTTTCTCGAATCAACCATGGTAGCGAACGTGTTAATAAGAGTTTTAACAGTTTATTGACATATTATAACGTGTCTGACCAGGTACTGGAGTTTCCACTGTAGCAGTCAACGTGTTAACCCTTTCAGACCTGGTGGTCACATTTGCGTACATGAAGTATCTACGCTGATATTTCGGCGAGGATGAGTGTTTCGGAAATTCAAACCGTTTGTACACATTCTTGAACATATTTTTCTTATAAATTTGAATTTTTTCATGTTCCGAATGTTTTTAGTAGATCTAGTGAATTCAGAATTTATTAACATTGATTACATACTGTGCAGTGACAGCTGATAGTAGGAACCTGAAAGCAGTACAATTTTCCACATGCCTTCTTCAGTTTCAAGTCTTAACACATTATTATTAAATGTTATAAAGTGCTCTATATGTTTCTTTCCTCATTTGTGCTCTCTTAGGTGTCATGCGATACTTCAGTTCTAATGTACACACGTGTGTACATTTAATATCTACAAAACTATGGGTCATATAAACATTTTTTTTAAACAAAATATCATCTAAACAGTCTACTGAGTTAAAATACGTAATCAAATATTTTGTTTACTCTTAAAAGAAAATTTAGGTCTGAAAGGGTGAAGGCCGTCATGGCCATCCGGAGTGCAGCTCCACTCCGGTCTATCCCCACTCTGCGTCCATTCTCCTTATGCAGGCTGTGATCTGTGACGACAATGGACCGAGGGGGAACTGGAGGGAACTGAAACGCAGGGAACGGACCTAGAGTGGGGGAAGGCCGGAGCAGGGCTGCGCTCAGGATGGCCATGACGGTGTTAAGGTATGGGATTGTTAAGAAAATATTGCTAGAATATCAGGGGTCATCTACCAACTATTCTTAGAAACCATATAAAACAGTGAGGGTGTTAGGGCCCGGGAAATCAATTTGTGAATGGTCGTATAGATTTTAAAACAATCAAAAGACATTTATTTTTATTTGAAATACTTTTTATTTGCAACTACATCTTGAGTATCATGTTTTTAATATCTTTAAATTACACCTACAATTTTAAATAAGCTATGGTCATTAAAAACACTTACTCAAGTTCTCCATTCCATATGGCGTTAGCATATTTTTACGCATTGATTACAAATTGTATATCGTTATAAATTCCATTTGTGCAAGTTATTGCAAACAATTTTTATGCAGCCATCTTAAGTAGGTTCTAACAAACACTCTTTTTTTTCTCGTGAATAATTGGTCAGATAGATCGTTTGTAAATTGAAATTAATGAAAGTATCTGCAACGATCACAGCTGACCAAAGAATAAATGAATTTGAACCAATTTTAACGCTCTTTCGGTTGAAAGACGTTTGCGCTGCTTCTTGCGTCGATATAACTTGTTAACACTAGTCATTGAAAGAACTGTGGGGCATGGGAAATCTATGCGTTTATTATAATGACATTAGTACTATTTTATTATTTCAATTATACTGTATTATATCTTCCATAAAAGTGTAAAGAGTGTAAATAAGAAATACATGTTGGACGAAAAATTGAAGCACTTAATTGCGATACAAGATATATATTTCCCATTTCGTTCGTTTTACAAGTTCAACACCTTCACCACAGAAATTTTATTTTGCACCAACATTATATTAGATGTTTATAAAATGTCTAACACCTTACATGGTCAGCCTCTATTTTCGCTAATATTTTACTTGTATTTATCCTCTCTGCGTTTCTTTGTTTTACTGTCTCTACGAACCTAAGTTCGTAATAAGTCTTCACCCTTTCTTATGCCTTTATAATTACCATAAGATATTCTTAATGTCCTTTCCCTTAGATAATAATCCACCATCCTTCCAGACCATGTTCGTTTTTTCCTTTATGTCCCAAATATCATCCATCTTTTTCTCTTTTTTTATAGGTATCAGCTTTTTTATTCTCTTCTTGATGTTTTTCTTGACATCCGACTTCTTGTTTTCCTTTTTCCTGATTACCGGCTTCTTGTCCTCGTCATCCGATTTCCCATCATCCCAGCTTTTGTCCTCCGACTTTTTGTCGTCACATTCCTTGTCATCATGCTTTTTATCGTCCGATTTGTTATCATCCCACTTTTCATCGTCCGATTTGTTATCCCAAATTTCATCGTCCGATTTGCTATCATCCCACTTTTCATCGTCCGATTTGTTATCATCGCCCCATTTCAAAATATTCCATTCTTTCTCTTCAGGTATTATTTTCCAAATGTCGATAATGCCTTTCTTTTCGTCTTTTCCACTCGCAGCTGTCAGTTGTAAGCAGAGAAAAACTGATAGGAACACTATTGCGATCTTCATGTGTGCCATTTTTTTGTCGAAATGATGTTGCCTGGAAGAGAGACCTCCAGTTATATATGTAAGCAGAACTTGAAGGAGGATACGACAGCAGCAGGTGTTCTCAGTATTTTTATGACCGCTCATCTTTTTTGTCGTACGATGTTATCATTAAATGAAAATAACGCACAAGGTTGTTTTTAAAGAGAATATATTCGCCTTTTCAAATAATCAATCGTTCTAAGGTTAATAAAGACGTAGGTGTATTTTCATTTGAAAATATATTTGTGAGAGATAATGGATGAAATTTCAAAGGGGATAAATTTCATATTCTTCATAGCACAATCGTGTGAGTTTTATCAAACTGTTATTCTTATGATGTTGACATATTATAAGATGTTTATGTCATGGGATACGGTGGAATATTAATTTGTATCCTTGAGTTTTTACAAATTCGATAAATCAATAAACATTATGCTCCATAAAGATTTATGCTTCCACTTGTATAAATATTATCGATGGTACGTGAACTACATTGGAAATTGGTCTTGCAAAATTTATTATTAATCTTGTACGATAACGTTTCAAGAAGAAGAATGTAAGATATTAACGTTTCGTTGAATTTCTGCGGAAGTACAAGCTGAAATACCTACTGTCGTGATATACCAAATTTCATTGACAAATTTTTACTGCAATCACAATCTAGACCAAAATTTAGAGATGCAGAGTATCCCGTTTTAATCTATAAATATATACAAGGTAGTGTACGTACGGATTGAACACTTAAAGCGAAAGATTCTTGCTAATATAATAACTAAAACTTATGATACTTCTTGTTTATACTTTTCAAAGTGCATGCGGAATACACGGTCAAAGAACAGGATCTCATCAAAGGGAAAAAATATTTTCAACATTATTATAGTCAGAATCATGAGCCATGGTACTCACACAGAAAATTGACTGGAGAATTTACAATCACAATAAATCGAATTAGAGCCGGTCACTATAATTTAGCTGCCTCTCTCGCTCGCGTTAGTATTATAAATGACTCAAAATGTAAATGTAACTATGAAAGCGAAAATATAAACCATGTACTTTGGCAATGCAAATTCTACAATCCTGAAAGAGCAAAATCAGTCAAGACTTGCAAAAAATAAAGTTGCAACTACCCCTTGATATGGAAGCGATAATTGCAAAACCAAACAATCCGGCCTGCCTTTATGTCTTGACTTTCCTAAAAGAATACAACTTACGTATCTAGAGACATGTAATTATAGAAGCTGGAAAACTATCTCTGATACAGTTAACGATGTAATTTATACAGTTATATGTACACACACACACACATGTAAATATAATCACGTAAGCAAAATTAACCTTCATTGGGGTTCCGCTAATAAAAAAAAACTGCTAGTTTAACGCAATTAACATAATTGTATTGAGAAAAGTTAAGAAAATATATATAAGTGAAAAACTGCGACAAATATATACACTACTTATACTTTACTTGAATCTAAAGTTAAAACTGTTACATTACGGTAATTCAACGGTAATGCGATAGTTATTGAACACCAAAGTGACAGTTATTATGGGGGCATTCGCTTTTCAGAGCGCCGAAAATAGGTAACATTCGTGATTTTTTTTTAACAGAAAAAAACACTGTATAACTTAAATCTTTTTATAGTATTTCTATTAGCTTTTAAATATGATGTATAACAAATTTGGCTTGAAAAAAATCAATACTTTTGATTGCATCTTTCGTGTCAATTTGCAATGAAAAACAAAGTTACTTTTATGTTCAAGAAGGTTTCCATTATCGTCCCAACTAGAATCATTTGTATCTGATAACGTACAAAAATATGACAACGCGATAAATGAAGAAGGTTACTTTTGTACGAATTTTTTGAGCTTCAATCTAACAAAAAAATTAGAAAATATTAATAGATTTATACAATTCTAGTAGGAACGATAAAGGATTCCTTCGCTGATCGAATGCACTTCGTTCTATTCAAATCAGACTATTAGATTTCGAGATATCATGCGCACCGTTTGGCAAAATGTAGAATTGAGAAAAACGCGTTTAAAGTTTTTGGTAGACCCTTTGGTAGACGCGCGCGCTCGACTTCAAACCTCTGTTACTCCAGTACTTTCGAAGATTTCTCAAAAATGCTTCCACAGACTCTTTCAAGAAGAATCGTAAAAAATTAATACGTGAAAAAAAATTCGATTTTCTGTACCCTAAACAAGCGAATACCCCCTTGATAGATACTTTCATGTTTAACATTTTTATCATGTTTTCAGTATTTAAATTTGTATTTAAAAATACAATTTTATCCATTGACATTTTTTATTCAGATGTTAATCTTCGCATATTTTAATTTTACCTGTCCAACTTCGTATGCTGGAGCTGTTTGAATAACAAGGGAATCTTGCAAATCCGACATATCCGATTTGCATGAAACTCTGTGGAAACGTAGAATTATTTGTACCATAAATAATGGTGTATATTTTGTATCTAATCGGCTTTGGAAAAGATGAAATCAAACTTTAGTGTGTGTGAGCTGAATTTATGTTTTCGCGCATAATGCTTCAACTACAAGAAAAGGAAACAAAAATATATAATTAAAAGTAAACTATATTATAGAATATACAAAATTCAGAATTTTTAAACATGTTGGTTTTTCGAAAAACAATTCATTACAGCGGAACTCCGTTTATATGAACGAAATTTTAGTAGTGCCTGATTGAATGAACTCTAGGTGAGCTCCTATTATTTGACCTGCTATCGAGCGTCAGTCCACTTATATGAACGTCGTAAGAAGTTCATGATTAGGAAAGCATATACAGTCGCGTCGGTAAGTAAGTTAACGACCTATATCGCGCACAAAAATTGAAGAAATAAGTGGGATAATATGTTTTAATGGGTTAATTCTTTTATATATATATTTAATAGAGCGATACAATGAACAAATGGGTACACAAAAATAATATAAATTTTCATAGGTAAAGAAACGAAAAATAAAATGTGCAATATGACTGCAATGGTAGCGTCGGAAAGTAAGTTAACGCACTCGATTTTTTCTAATATTTTACAGTAAGTTACATTTTAATATTTTGTATGATAACCTTTTGCGGCTACAACGGCTTGTAGACGGTTTGGTATATTGTGGATTAATTTTTTATTTACACCTAGGCTGATATTGTTCCATTCGTTGTACAAACCGATAATAAAAGTTGTTTTATTTTTTCTGTCGTTTGCAGTCACATTTCTTTTTAAATGGTCCCACAAATGCTCGATGGTATTCAAGTCCGGACTTGTGGGAGCCATCTTAATATGTTTATATTGTTGTCTTCACAAAATTTCAGCGTTAGCTTCGTTTTATGTTTAGGATCGTTATTCTGTTAGAAGACACAATTATTTTGTATTCCCATTTTTTGTGCAGAAGGAAACAGGTTGTTTTACAATATTTCTACATATTTCACTGCCTTCAATTTGCCGTCAATGATGACCAGGTTTCCAACACCGTGTACACTAAAACACACCCACGTCATAACGAAGTCACCTCCGCGTTTAATGACTGCTTTTACATGTCCTCTTTTAAAACTTCCGCCGCTCTTCCTCCAAACATACTGCTATGTATTATTATTAAAAATATCAAGTTTCGACTCGTCACTCCAAATAACAGATTCCCAAAATTCAATTGGCTTTTGTAAATATTCGGTTGCGAATTTCAAGCGTATCATTGCATTATTCCGTAGCAGTTACGGCACTGCTACCACATCCCTGTCGTGAAAGATCGAAATATTACCCTCTCTAACTTTCTCTTCCCTAAATGCTTCCGGCCTATCCTTTCTTCAACTTTTTTCTCAAGGCCCGCTCACGCCTGGTCAGCGTCAACGTTGCACATTTGGCGACCAGACCCGAGCGGACCCGCGCGCGAACTTTCCCATTTTCTTTCCATTTTCTATCTCTCTTCTTTTTCCGTTTTTCCTTTTCTATCTTCTTTCTCTCGAACACCATAAAAAGACCAGCAACTTTTCGGCACGGGCAGAACCTCTTGCGACACACCACGTATACGACCGTGCGACATTGATAATTACTTGTTTCTTATTTCGTTATATTAATTGTAAATAAATTGAGCGTGTAACGCGAAATCGGAATTGACCATTACGCACCCATCACCTCAATTCTAAGAAAATAATGGTTTTCTGCGACACACACGGCCATGAAAACCCACTTCTGATAAGCGTTTTTTGTTCCATGTTGAACCTATTGGCAGCTCTAAATTTTCGTTTATTTCGAGAGTCGTAATTAAAGGGTTACGCTTTACCTCGTCAACAGTATGATTATCGGAACGCGGCGACGTCTTACGTTTTCTTCCTGTTTATGGCAGTGATTCAGCGAAACCTCTCGCTTCGAAACGATCACATATATTTTTAACTCTTACTTTTAATCATTTATATTCTTTTGCCATTGGAGATAAGGAATATCCTTGTTTCCTTCGTTCAAAGATTCTCAATCTCTCTTCAACAGACCGTTCCCCATTTCTTACCATGCTTAATAAAATATTAGTCGTTATTATTTCAGAGTAGGTTATAGATGTCGATAAAAGTACCGTAAGTGTTTCAATGCTTTAGAAACAAGTGTAACAATAAATATTGCAACGATTATTTCCAAAAAAACAAGAATTATACGATCGTTAACTTACTTTCCGACGATGAAATGCGTTCTTTCTGAATTGTCGACTTCACAACATTGAGAATTCTTTGTTATAAACAAATGTCACCGATAGTAACAGATTACGATCAATAGTATTGTTCAATACTGCCATTATTGGTATAACCAACAGATGGCTTTCATTATTTTTCAGACGATTAATAACATTACGCACTGCGTTAACTTACTTACCGACGCGACTGTACATATTTACAGTACTTAAAGTTATTTACGTAAACATCATTTATTTTTAGACACATATATTTAGAAAAATGATTTTCCTCGATGCTCTTATTATTTACATTTTTCCATATTGTTTCCAGATGTATACTTATATTAAAGTTGGTTAAATTTGGTAATACAAGTTATTTATCATTCTATCTCCTAGAAAGTGGTCAATTGATTTCATGTTAACATATCGCATCAATTGTCCGAATTCATTTGTAGGATAACGTATCTTTTTTACAATTACAACAAATAAAGAATTAATTCATTAAGCATTATACAATTATCGTGCTCGCCAATTAATTTCCCAATTCCTAAGGTTTGCAACATTATTATATATTTAAGAACAAATGTCTCGTGGACACCCCTTATATGAACATGAACTCCTATCAACACATTACCGTCTGCAGATATATAAATATGTTTTTTATTGACTGCTCGTGAAATGCCGGAGACATTAAATAGGGTTTTACACATTGTGTAAAGCATGTACGGGTCACTTCCCACAAGAAGTCCCGCGGGGCGGCACACACGTTATAGATACATCGACGGCATGTCAGGGAACGTGGCCCCCGTAAATACAGAAATCCTAACACTATGTTAGCGTGTGATGTTAAATGCCTAAACGTGATAGCTACGGGAGCGTCAGGGATGGGGACAGGTGTAGAGAGTGAGAAAATCCCTTTGCCCCTGTGCCGTCCCGCGGCACTTCTTGTGGGAAGTGGATAGTAGTTCTTCACAGAAGTACCTCTGCATCTATTTTGAATGGAGCACCATATCTGTAAGAAAATGCAACGTCCAGGTCATCTGGGAAACGTCGCCTGTCATCGCCATTGGGGGTGCCATGCGTAGGCCCTCGATAGATGCGTCGAAGGCCAAGGGTTTTGGGCAGCGACGGACCCGAAGACTCTGGCGTCGTACCCGCCATAAATTAAAAGACTCTCATGTAGCTTTGCTACATGTAACGGTTAGAAAACGTTTTCGCTAACGAGGAGGGGCAGTCTTGGACTACCCTTGTGCAGAGACGGAATGCTCTTCAGTGCGCCATCAAAATCCTGTATCATTCAGATTATTATATTTGTGAAATACATCTATTTCTTTATTTTGTAAATTTAATCTTACATATCTCATGAATTAATTGTAAAATAATTACTATATAAAAAGACCACTTCAAATTTCATAAAAAAATATTTTATATTTTGAATAGTTATAACTATTTCTGTAAAACAACGCAATATAGTCGAAAACCTTAAAATATCTACACGCATCAGTTTTCGCGCAAACAGCCCGGGTCGTATTGTGTTAACATGTTCACGATCGGAGACGTGATTCGACGTTTTTATTTACCAAGCGTTGGCGACGCGAGACGTGAGACGACAATGTTTTGTTCTCCAAACGTTGGTGACGGGAGACATCGATCAACGTGTTCCACATTTATTGTTGATAAATGTATAACATACTTTTGAATATACTTATGCGTTTATTACTTATATACTTTCCAATAAAGTGCGGGAACTGAGGGTACATGCCAGCGAAAGCGTCCTGTCACAAACGTGTTAACTGAAAAAAAATCATAGCTGGTGGGAAAGATTAGGTGGAATCCTATTATATGAACGACCTGGTTAGATGAACCTACTTGTCCCCCGACAGGTTCACATAAACGGAGTTCTACTGTACTGTTGCGTTTTTAGCATTTATTTTTCATACCGTGTGTTTCAAGGTGGGAAAAATCCACAAAGCAGCGCTTCGACGCTGCACAATTTCCCGAACGCTGATTGGTCACATACCAGCAACCAAAAACCGTATAAATTAAGCATGCCTGAAACCATAGGAGATGCGTTCGTTGCTATTACACGTTGGAACATGCTCATTACACTTTCGCACTACACAACGATACCAAAGAGTAGATACAGCAAGAGGCGACACTCCGAGCGGCACTTTTGATGTTAACAAGTTTGCCGGCCCTTTAAATTTGTTGTAAAAGGCAAGCGGGAAATTTAAATCATCTGGATTTAAAATATCCTTATTTCACGTAAACCTCTGATAATTGGAAATCAATTTGTGTCATAAATTTCTACTGTGTGCCATATGCTTTAAAATGTATAAACAAATGACTTTCATCCAACTGTTCATTGTCTATAGAAAATGTTTTGCATATCTGGCAAGAATGAATTTTCAAACATTTATGTAATAAGTATTCAGAAATATACTTGAAAGCATTTTGATCTGGCAAAGTTTGTTGCTGGTAAACACAATTTTCTACATGAAAAGATTCACGAGCAGTTGGAACAATTAATCAGAAGACTGCTTGTTCTGATAATCTGGCTGAATTTGTTAATATATTATCAAAATCATCCATACAATTCATAAATTTTGAGTAGAAATACTTGGCTAAGAATAATTTCTTAAATGCCCTTGCAAACTGAATTACTGTTGGATTTACAGCATTTCCACTTTGTTATCTCATACTACCGACAAAGTTTTCTAACCAATCCTCATTGAAGGTTCAACGATCATTACCGAAGTTTGTCGATCATTACCGAAAAGGCATTTAAATTGGTTGTATCGTTCATCTCTCTCCGAAAGTGGTTTCTTCGTCAGGAGTGTCGCCTCTTGTTGTATCTCCTCTTTGACGATACACTTGTATTTGGAAAACTGGTATCAGTAATACATTCTTTCTCGACGCGTTGTGTATATTCAACCCATACAGTCCACTCCACTTGCAATTTCGAAAGGCTTCACTGGGCATACAACCCAGTTCGAAGTCAGCGTCATTCCATCTTTGCGGCACATAAACTTCGACGCTGTGACGCTACAACATGTACTCCAATTTCTTAAACCTCCATGAAAGCCATTTTGTGTATACCATAACACCGTTTAACTTTTACAAAATTTTTTCCCCAATTTCTTATCAGGTCCAAATCCTTCTTCTTGTTAGTCTTATCTCAGATCTAAACCTGGCTTTAGCGTGCCGAGTGGTTCCCCCACTCCGCGTCCATTCCACAGTGGTCTGGGGTGTTGGATTCCAGGTCTTGGAATCGGATACAACATTTTTTAAATCGAAGAGGAGGTTTATTCAAGTATGCGTGGCGTTGTACAAGAATCGGAGTTTGACGTTGCGAGAATCTGACTGCGGCGCTTACAAAAGTGTGACCATGACGCTTACAAGAATGTTACTGTCTGATTGCTCTTCCCTAATTTCTAGGCGTATACAGGGTGGACCACGAAGCGTGATCAGCTTAGATTATTCTGCTGTTAGCGGTTCGATCGGAAGTTTTTTTAACTAAAATAACATGGTTCAGGAAGAGCTTTAAGATGATTGTACCAAATTTTTTGTCAACTCTTTTTTTCCAGAGTTACCAAGGTCACCTTCAGTTTTTTTATAGGTAAACCTACAATTTTTTTACACCCATCTATTAGGAGATACTGAAACGAATTCTGTTGTTAACCGTGTTATTTTTAAAGGAAATAAAGCTTATTGACTTTTTTCACTATTTTTGTTTTTTCTTCACTTTTCATTAAATTGGCATTATCCGTGATTTTCAAGTATGTATCCGAGCACTCATTCTCAGTTGTTACCCCGGATAATCGAGAGTCCACTGTATGACATCAGTTTTATTCAAAGATTGGATCTCTATTTTGATATGCAGTAGTGCCCGGTTAGTGGTCGCAGGCCTCGGACTTTATCGCGTCAACCGTCGAGGGAGGTATGTACGTGTTCCCGGAATTGCCCGGTCTTATCTGTCTCCGTCTCGATCGCCGCTGGGTACGTCGAGGACGACAGTGAGATACGTTGAGAGCGATTGAGATAAATGAAATGCTGTTTGTTAAATAACCCGAAAGAAAGGTCTGAAATGCGAATTCGGAGCTCCAAGGGATCAGTTCCAGGGGCTAGTGAAATCTACCAACACTACGTGGAATTTTACAAGCGTGTCTTTCTCTTTAATATATAAATAAATAGGTCTACAAAGAATTATTCAGGTCGCTTCCTCTTTTTCACACATGATGTGTATGCATGTATACCTCGCCAATCCTACCAATCGAGTTTCGTTTCGTGACTAATCTATGCATATTGCCAATCCTATAAAATTATTTTTCCCAACATTTACAATATTGCATGTGGCCAAAACCTGCGACCATTACCTGGACATTACTGTACATAGAGTGGCTCACGAAATTATTCGAACGCTTACATTTGCAACGTTTAACACGTTGAATGCCGCGTCGGTCACCAGTGACTGACACCTCCAATTTAATTAAATTAATTAATTATTGATTGTCGCTGAATATTGAGTGAACTTCATACTGAAACAATAATGTAGAAACAGAAGCACACAATTCAATACTCAAATATTTGTTTTCTTTATGGTTTATATGAGAAATAGTAAATTGTGTTGTGTCTGAGTAGGTATGGCTGTTTTCACTGTGGCGCTCAACGTGTTAATAAGGGAAATATGTATGTCAAACTAAACTGTTTGTTGACGCTCGCCTAAGCGACGTCAATAGTGGCTATAACGTTTTATAGTCAACCTAAACCTAAAACTCATCAGTTAGTTAATAGTGTATCAAGTCCAAATAAACCACATTCAACCAATTCAACCTGAGTCGCATTTCAAAGCGGCTCCAACTCATTAATTTGACTTGGAGATGGTACACGCTTACAACGTGTGCTACAAGCACCAGAGTGCTCAGTGAAAACTCATTCTTCACTCACCGAAGAGCGCTCAACAATATGTTTAAATTCGTTCTTATTTGTTATTTGGTGTTTTAGTATTTTTCGCAATTATAGAATCAATAGGGTACCCAATTAAATATTAATCTTAATTTATTTCGTTTTTCAGAATAAAAGAACAAATGTACGAACACTGTTTTCCCCAGTATTTCTTTTGTAACACGTGCAAACGTTATTTGTTTCTTTGTAAATACTTCCTTATTATTTAATAAAATATATATCATTTGCAAGCTGCAATCATTCTTTGCATTTTGATGTAAGAAAATCCTGATTTAGTTTTGCCATTATAAAATAATTCCAGGTTAAAGTCGAATATGTTACGGTGTATGAATACTTTTTTCAGTCACTGTACGGCTGCCCATGACCCTCCCCCGTCAGATTTTCGTCAGAGGAAAGCTTTTCTATAAGACACAAATACTTTCCTGACACGGTTCTGCCTGCTACACACGAAATGGGTTATGTCCAGGTATATAATATTATTTTGTATTGCATGCGTCAAGGGTAAACATCGTATTTTACTCTTTAGTCAACAAAATACTCAACGTAGAACACACAATCAAGGGTGTGCATATCCGACTTGCGGCTTAACAAACCTAATTGTTAATTGAATGGTTTCCAAAAAATGAGAATTAAACTTTAATTTTTAATTCAAGTTTGTAAAATTAAAGATTAAATATTTAGTTTTAGGTGAAGTTTCTTCAATTAACGATTAAGTTTCAATCGTTAATTGAAATTTCTTTTAATTAAGAATTCAAATTTAGTTTTTAATTGAAGTGTGTCTAATTATAGATTAAAATTTATTTTTTAATTGAAGGTCCTACAATTAAAAATTAATCTTAATCCTTCATTGTAGTTTCTTCAAATTGATAATTACAATTTAATTTTTATCTGAGACTTGTTTTTTTACATGCGTATCGGTACAAAAGAAAGACAGAAATCGCCTAGATAGAAAAAACTAGAAAATAGAAGACGTCGCGACGCGTCGTAGTGTAGGTAAAACAGATCTTCCTTGTTGGTGCTGTTTGAATACGAAAAATAAGGTATAAAGCTGACATTATCAATTCGCAGAAACTACAATTAAAGATAAAAATTAATTTTTAATTATAGCAGCTTCAATTACAAAATAAATTTTAATCTTTAATTAGGCACGCACGAATTAAAAATTAAATTTGAATTCTTAATTAAAAGAAATTTCAATTAATGATTGAAAGTTAATCGTTAATTGAAATTTCTTTTAATTAAGAATTCAAATTTAATTTTTAATTCGTGCGTGCCTAATTAAAGATTAAATTTGAATTCTTAATTAAAAGAAATTTCAATTAATGATTGAAAGTTAATCGTTAATTGAAGAAACTTGGACTGAAACTAAATTTTTAATCTTTAATTTGACAAATTTGAATTCTCAATTGGAAAATCATTCAATTAACAGTTAGAATTTAATTGTTAATTGGTGCTCAATTGAATAAAAAATTTAATCGATTATTTGCCACTCTGGTAAACAGTTATACATCGAATGGCACTTCTTTTCATTCGTTTCGTATTAAAGACTATGACCGGTGTATAACGTGGCTGATTAACTGTGGTTTAGATGATTAAGTGGAAATGTCTGATGTAGAATTGAAAAACAAGGACGTGTCCAGTCATCATTTCTGTAAAAATTCTATGTTACTCGTCGGGTCAACTGCGCAACGATGCCGTACCGAAAATTCTTTATTCATTTGATCTTAATGAAAGTAACAATAATAATGAAACAGAAGCTACCTTTAAACGTGATGACATTTCATTAATAAGCGAATACAATGGCCTGGAACAGCGGCTGATGGAAACCCAGACGCAATTAAAGCAAGAGAAGAATAAATGTAATATTCGTAGCTTCGCTCCGGACGGTCATGACGGGTGTAAAGCTATGAATCGATTAAAATGTCAACTTTCTTCAGGCAATGTCAATAATATCTACTTGACGAAAGCAATTTCTCGAAAAATAGCCGGCTTTTTATCACGGCTTGAAAACTGTTACAATATTGATTTCGGTTCTTAAAACAGTTATAAAGAACTTTTATTCCGAATAACTGTTATGAAGAACCGAAATTTCCAATTATTATCTGTTTCGGTTAGGGTTCCTATTTCGGCTCCCATATCGGTTCTATAACCATTATTTTTTCGGTTCTATATCGGTTCCGAAACGATTCCAGAATCGATTTTTGTATTATTCGATATCAGTAATTATTACAGCTGTAGATTACTGTGTATATACATATTTTTTACAAAATCATTATAAAAAAGGAGAAACATTCATATTGAAGGGAATGGACCGGTGGAAACTAATGTAATGTGTAACACATAAATCGTATCTAAACGTCAGATTGGCTTTTATTTTAAAACTAAATAATGTAATGTTTCCTAATAGCGGACGCGAACATAATGTCGCCCCGCTTCGCGTTTCGTTATTTTATTTCCAGATTCACACAACCACGAATTTATATGGACACACATACACGCACTCACCACAGTATCTTTCGCCAATCTGGCATACTTCTCCGAAACCCTGCTCGATTTCGCGACGTAGCAGAGAGTCGCGAATGGGCAGAACAAAATACAATCGCGTGGATTGGTTAAAATGGGACATCCTGTACATACACATATATATAATATTCAATATATTTTAACATTTAAAAATTGTCTTCAGTGTAAATAATCAGTAAATAATCGTATTATTTAATATTGCAAGTGTTTAATAGTTTTAATTCAAATGTAAAGCTGAAATGACTAAGTGTTCCATGAATTTTGGACGGGGGTGTAGCTCTTTAAAGTAAAATAAACTAAACTAAAGTGAACTTACTTATTCAATAAATTGATGGATTTTAACGTACTGTATAGTTTGTTTTTCAATAATTGTACCTTCATGACTTTAGGGGTATGTACACAAACTTTTGTCTAATTGTAAGTACTATTAAAAGACGGTATTGAAATTTTATGTGTTTTACATTTAAATGAAATTTAATAAGAGGAGCTGCATTATGCAGCGTATTTTGTAGAGTTTAAACATAGAAGATGTTTGAAACTCTTATCCAAGAAGTGAAGGAGAAGTAGTTGAATAATTAAGCGGAACTAGTTCGAACAAGATTTTCTGACGCTAATTAAAGGTAGAGGTATATAATTTCCAGACAGATTTCAAAATATTGGAAAAGTACGGCATTTATAAAAAAATATGTTCTCGCTTTTCCTTATAGTCGATTTAATTTTCTATTTTTCCTTAAGAATATTGTATTTCCAAAGTCTTACAATGAAATATGAATAAACATATATTTAGAAAGTAAAATCTATGTTAATTTCTTATACGTTCTCCAAATGGCTATTTTAAGCACTGTACGTTAAGTGTCTAATACGAACAATTCAAACTAAATAAAACTAATGCTTGAAACGTTAATATACTTTATTATGAGTGCAATTTAAATTTAAAATGGTATTGGCTTTTTCGTTTAGATTATTCTCGATTTCTTCTTTCTCCAATAATATGTTTGTAACACTTTCCAATACACACTTCGTTAAATCCACTGGACCGCGTAAAACACGTTATATTTTTCATAATACTGCATGTATGGACAGGTGTTACGGCACGTGTTACGCAATAACGAGAATTTATGAAGCTTAAAGTAATAAAGGAGACGTACAATAAAGTAGTAACTGATTGTTTTTAACTTGCAGTTTTAAAACGAAAACTTTGGTTGTTACTAATATGTTATATCCTACCAAGATTTCGGCGATTTCTTTAGCTAATTACAAAGAGTGAATATTTGGCGAACAAGGTATTGGGAAATTCAACATTTTTAAATAACAAAATGTTCAGTTATTATGTAATCGGATCTTAATTTCAAATTAAATCAAAATTTTAACAGATGCGTGTAAATGTCGAAAACGATATTCAAACAACGATAGAAACATCTCACAATATGGCGACCCGGCATACAATATGTTAACACTTTGCCACGTCACCCATACATGGGTGACACTTCGATTCAGTCAGTACTTATTTGATCATGTGTAGCATTAGTAAATACAGGGTATTTCGGAAATCGTCGTACAACGGAAAAATAGGTGATTCGTTAGGTAAAAATAAGTCAAGAATATAGAATAAAATTGTCTCATATGATGCTTTGTTTTCGAGAAAATTAAGTTTAAATGGTTTCTGAATCTTTCCTTACGTCCCGTGCGGGGAATCGGCAAGCTTATTTATTGAGTACGGTGTTTGAACGCCCTTAGGCGTTCTCCGCATGGACCTTGCTAATATTACGAGAGTACTAGATTGTATTCACATTACATTTCATTTTTTCCTTAGCGGAGGCAGTTGGTATCCAGCTAGATACAAAGTCTGATAAGGGATCAGCATTACACATGATATTAATGTCATTTGTGTGCGAGATATGGTCTGTATCGAGATCCATTCAACCACGTCATAATTAAGTGCACGCGTACTCGCCGAATATTCAAAGTCAATTTTCTGGAAGACAAATCCTCATACGCAAAAATTTTATTCTATATTTTCGACTTTTTTTACCTCAGGAATCACCTCCTCCTCAATTGTACCATGATTTCCGAAACATCCTGTATATCGTAGCAGGTCGATTGAAACCAATAGAAAAATTATGAAATTGACTAATATTATTGACTAAAAAGCGTATTATTTTGGGGCATATTCATTCTCTATGAAAGTGCAAAAAGTTTGTAATTTTCAGATAATACAGCGTGGCAGTCAAAGTGATAATAATACGGATACAACAGAAAGTAAGATAATGACAAGCACACATTCCTTTCCGTGGACACAATGTACAAACACTTGAATTTACATCAACGGCCTTCTCGTGAAACAGTTATTGCTTACAAACTTAGATAAACGATGAGTCACTCAATTGAGACACATCATGTTTGTTCATTTGTTGCAGATCCAACCAAGTGGCATTTTCATGCATAAAAGTGTTAAACCAGGATGCTTAAAAATGAATACTTCATTAGGTATTTCAACATTCTTCAATAACATATTTTTATTACGTTGCAATTGAGTCACAGAATTCAAATTTTTCAATTAATTAAATTGCTAATTACTGTAATCATGAGTGTACTTGAATTACAATGTAATTGAAATACGATGCAGCTGAATTACAGCTCAGAACTCTGAAGAAGCGAGACAAATGTTTATATTTATCTTTCATGTCTATAATAATTTTTTTCTGTTTGAACTCTTTACGTGTTTTTTTCCACCTCTTATTACCTCTCAATTCGTAAATTTGATTCAATTACATTGTACTTTGTAATTGTACTTCAATTGCAATTACGAATTGCATTGTAATTTAATTGAATGAGAGATCTGAATTACGAATTACAATGACATTGAATACCATGTAATTGAATGTACTTTGTAATTATAATTCATGGGGAATGCAATTGTAATTCTGCACACCTCTGATGTGCAGAAATCTAATACATATGTTTCTAGCATATTTATTGTGCATAAATATCTGCAGTCTAATTATTACATACAGGGTGATCTGAAATTCATGGTATAAATGGGACCAGGGAGATTCTATGGCCCGAAATAAGACGAAAATCAAGAATAACAAACTTGCGTGGGAGGCATCGTTTTCGAGAAAAATGTATTTGAAAATCAGTCAAGTACACGTGCACTCAACTAATAACCGATATTACGGATTTCACTACAGACCGCTGCTGTGACCGTTTTTGCACAAGATACTATGTCAGGCACTGTTTACTATCAATACTTACTTCTAAACGTGTTCTTAAGGTATGCGAAGGATACATGAAATGTAATATATAACGACAATAAAGTAAGCATTTTATTTTGAATTGAGCTTAATTAGCTTCTTTTGCTTTTTGGTCACAGCAGCGGTCTGTAGTGAAATCCGTAATATCGATTAATAGTTAAGTGCACGCGTACTCGACTGATTTTCAAATACACTTTTCTCGAAAACGAAGACTCCCACGCAATTCCGTTATTCTTGATTTTCGTCTTATTTCGAGCCATAGAATCTCCCTGACCCGATTTGTACCATGAATTTCGGACCATCCTGTATATCATACCATTTTAATCGAAAACTATATTGGTTATATTTTGTTCAATGTTCTTCCTGCATGCACAAGTGGGATATTAAAGTAATAGTTAATTTAATTCTGAACGTTGGATTTGCAGCTAGAGAGGCCTAAAAATGTTGTCCTTTTAGAATTTTTTTTAAGAAAGTGTAAACATCACCGTATTCCTAATTTTGTTATTAATTTAATCTTTTATTTGATTATTATAATTCGATTTTTTTTAATATAAAAAGATTAACCATATATGTATTACAGTTACAGGAGCTAGTTTCGAGTGCGTCATTCGCTGCAGTGATTTTCGGTGCCCACTCCAAAGTAAACAGGCTTTACTTGAAAGCAAAATACAAATTACATAGTTTCTTAAAATACATACATATACCATGTATGTATATACATACATATACCATACGGTTCGGCAGGCCCGCAGCCGTAGATGATATGTAAAGTAATGTAAGACGTACGATCGATATCTATTATGAGATGCGACGATAAACATGCATATCAGCGATCAGTTAAAGTTATTTACAAAGCTGATAAGTTTCAAGTAATTACACAACTGATTAAGCTTTAATTAATTCCTCAACTGATTAAGTCTCAATTAATTTCTTAACTGATCAAATTTAGTCATTTAACGATAAAGTATTATCTGTTAATATATTACCTTTTTCCATATACATGGTGTCCCAGAATCTTCTGACCCCACTTCATCAATATGTTCTAGAAGTACAGAAGTGTAATAAATGTTTTATAAACAAAGATCGTTTGAAGCTGTTAGAATCTTGGGTTTTTTAACGAAATACTTTATCTGTGTATTTATAGAGGTTACATACCGATATACATATGTTCGTACAACCATTTTTAAAAATACATACAATCAGCTCCCTAATATCAGCGAAGCAATGCGTATATACATATTCAAAACTAAAAACCGATCAATGGTTGATCAATAAGTATATTAATCTACATGTACCAACAGAAGCTGTAATAGAAACTTACAATTAGAAAAAAAAAATCTGAAACATGAAGGAAACAATAATGTCACTTCATTTTGCCTTCTAGAATGTCATTTGCTTTTGTCAATAGAAATGTGACACTTGTGTAATATCAGACAGCATTTTGAAACACAAAATTATGCTTGTTTTTTTAATTATGCATGCTTTAGTAACAACTTTTTAACAAAGCCCGATCAACTTATGTTTGCAGCGACTGTCAAAAGTTTCCGGCCAAACTATAATTCTATCATATTTTTATAAGAACATACGTTAATAATTAATGCACTGCGGATTTTTATGCAAATATACATTTTTAAACTTCATTATTTATTTCCATGTAGCTGCCGAAACACAACTGTGCCAGGATAGCAGTTTAAAATCGAAGTGTTTAAAAGTACATTTTTCGTTTTACTTATTTTATAATATGTGCACTCTTTATGAATTTGGATATGTTAAATTGCATAAAGATCCGCAGTCTAGTAATGAATGTCCAACTTTATCAAGATTGAATAGATATTAGTTCTTCAAGTCTAACGGTTTTACAAATTTGCGAGTCGAGTAACAGTATGTTTACTAATTTCGAACGTTAAATTGCACGACAGGAGTTTCCGGCCAGAGGTGTTTACTTTTTTTAATATACATATACAGTAGCTCACGAAAGTGTTTCAACGGTTACATTTTCAACGTTTAATAAGCGAAATATGTGTGTTAAACTAAAGCATTTAAAATAATAGGTTATTTGTATTCCGGAAAAATCTCAAGATTATTTTACAAGGGTCATTATCCAAGCGTCAATCGTTGAACTTAATGAAATTTTTTATTGAGTAGTTCTCAAACAAATATTTGACCTGAATTATTTGATGTCGGCAATCGTCCATATCCAGAGGATGAAAACAGCCCTTGAGGTTGGGGTCGAAAAACATGCTTGACGGTATAGCACAGAAATTATTGATCCTAGAAAAAATGTTTGCTGAATTGAGCTGTATAATTAGTTTTCCGAAACAGCAATTTATTTAAAAAATATGTTAAAAATTAACATGTTTTTTCACATTTTTCTGGGAAAATGTTAATCAATTATCATGAATTTTTGTATATTTATACTATGAGCCTTGCCCAAGAATATGGATAAAACAGAATTTTCAATTTCACTCTCGTAAAAGATATTATTGAATGTAAAAAAAATTCGGGTTGAGAAACATGTTTTCTCCAATGTCTCGAAAACTATTCGGTGTACACAAAAATGTTTTAAATAAAAGTTGTTTTGTTTTATAACAAATTTAATTAAGTAGAACAGTTCCTAAAATGTTGTTAGTAAAATTAGAGAATAATTCAGGGACATATACAGCGATTACAGTACGTGTAGTAGAAGCACGCACTATCAGTGGGTCACAAATGTATTATAATCCTTAAAGGTAAACAGTGTTTACAATGAATTTCCGCAACAAATATTATGACTGACAAACTCAATTGATGTTAAGGCATCATTTATATAGTAAGTCTTCTGCTATAAATGCGCGTAGTTATAAAAGTGTAAAAGCTATGAGTACGAAGAAATCGGAATCACTGAAGTGTGAGCGAGAGTTAATATTAAAACTCTATAAAGACGGAAAATCTCATAAAGAAATAACCAATCTCCTTAGTAGAAATGAATCTACAATCCACTGTATTATAAAAAAGTGGAAAAATACAGGAACTCTTACAAATGAAGTCCGTAAAGGTTGTCCAAGAAAGTTGACTCGTCAAGAAGAAAACACTATTATTCGTGAAATAAAAAAGAACCCAGATGCTTCGGCTCCGAAACTTGTGGAAGTGGTCGGAAATGCATTTCGAAAAGATATTCATCCAGACCTCTGTAGACGACTCTTACAAGAAAATAATTTTCATGGTAGAGTTGGAAGGAAAAAACCGTACACTAATAAGATAAATCAGAAAAAGATATTAAATTTTGTAAGAAAGTGTATTAATAAAGACAGTATTTTCTGAGATGTAGTTACATTTTCCGATGAAAGCAAACTTGACACTTTTAATTCGGATGGACGTAATTATGCGTGAGAAAGATCCGAAATGGAAATACAAAACTTACGTTGAACACTAAAGTACGGAGGTGGGTCTATTATGGTGTGGAGTTGCATGGTAACCAATGGTACCGGAAATCTAATATTTATCGATGGAATTGTAGACAAATACAAGTATTTACATACAGTGGAGCGTCAATTATCCGAACCTCGATTATCCGAACCAGTGTTGCATCGTCAATATCCCCACCAGTTCGAAGATAAGACAGTCTTCGATGGTTAAAAAAGAAAATAAAAGATTAATAAACTTTCTTAGCATTAACCGTATGTAATTACTATGTGTTGTACATATATATTTGTTTTTTTAATTCATGTAAAAGGATATCTCTACATATGTATGCAATAAATATACATTGTTACATCAAAGCATTTCTTCAAAAATGAATAAATAGTTTGCGTAGTATACACTACATTTCAAATTACAGCAGTAGTACTCTTGTATTTAATAAGTAATTTTAGGTTTGATTTCTATAGTTATAAACTGGGTAAGTACATGCATGTTTCATTATCCGAACTGTTCGATTATCCAAACAATTCGATTTTCCGAACCACCTCGGTCCCAATTGGTTCGGATAATTGACGCTCTACTATACATTGAAGGAGAATTTTAATGAACGTGCAGAAAAAATTAGGCTTATTACAAAATTTTTACTTTCAACAAGATAACGACCTGAGCAGCATGCTCTACTACATGTATTATATTATATGTAATAGAAATTTCATCATAATTTAATTATAATAGAAATTCTATTACATATATTACATTATACGCAATAAAAATTTAATTATAATTTAATTCTGATAGAAATGCATACATGTAATAGAATGGACACTACATAATACACCCCCCATCCTAAACACTCCATCACAAAGCCTAGGCATTAATCCTATGAGCACTTATGGTCTTAACCCTTTGCACTCGAAGTCTTTTTCATCTGATGTATATACATAAGCTACAAATACAAATGTAAGGAATCTTAACAGGAAGATTTCTTTTGTTTTCAGTACAGTTGTTCCTGTAGTTGAATACTTACATAAAACGTGCATTGTAGAATACGTGAAACTCAACACAATTTTTAAGTGTTTATTTAAAATAGGAAATTTGAAACGTGAATATTATGGCGACTGAGAGTCGCCACTTGAGTGCAAAGGGTTAAGTATGTAGAAGATTATATAGCCATGAAATAAACACAAATGGATTACTAAAACAAAAAATGATTGAAATATGGAATACTATTGACGAAATGTGTGGCAGAAATTAGTGCATAGTATATAATACTGTCTTAGAGATGTAATTAGAGCCAAGGGTCGACCAATTAAATATTAATACAACTTAATATATAAAAATTATAAATAATAATACAGGCGTCCGAATACTTTTGTGATCCACCGATAGTACGTGCTTGTACTAAACGTATTGTAACTACTGTACATATCGTTGAACTGTTTTCTAATTCTACAGACATTATCTTGAGAGTTTCCCTTTACTGCAGATACCATGTTGTTGTAATCACTTTAGTTAATACACACATTTTACTTATTAAATGTTGCAAATGTAAGCGTTCGAATACTTTCGTGAGCAACTCTACATACACTGTGCTGTACCCAACATGCTTCTATCTTGTGTTTATCATTTTCTCTCAGTTAACGGATAGCTGTTGTGTCGCTTTGTCGTCGAAATGCCACGTCACACGAATATTCAGTTACGCGAAGCACTTATTCGCATGCCAAGTGTCGGAAGAACGTCTAGAGAAATTGCTGGGACATTGAACGTTGACAAATCGACTGTCAATGATCTCTTACAAAAATAAAGATCTGGCAAAGGCTTAGCTGACTTTCAAGAAGTGGCCGTCGAAGAAAAGCCACCGTTAGAGTTCATCGCATCACTAGAAGAAATTAGTCAGTGATGTTCTTAAAACTGTTGTAGACATAGCACGTGAATTGGTTTCTGAGAATATTGCTACTGTTAATAGTAGAACGATACTGCGATGACTATATCATATTGAACTTAATGACCGCATTGCGATTAAGAAACCACTTATCAGTCAGAAAAACAGGATAGCCTGATTGTAGTTTGCTAAGGAACACCTTTACTGGACATTTGGAGAGTGGACAAAGGTACTATTTTCTGATGAATTTAAATTTATGTTATTTGAAAGTAATGGTGTGGGATTCAAAAATATGACACAAACTGTGAGTCGTGAGTTGAAATAATAAAACTAATATATATATATATATATATATTAAAATAATAAAAGACAGCACAATATATATCTCCTCACAAACAGACTCCACGCAACTTCTTCACGCAATACTCTCCACACAATACTCTCCACGCAATGCTCTCCACGCAACAACTCAAACGGTTCTCTTCTGCACTCTGACCCGGAGGTCCCAAAAATCTATACACACACACACACATTCCACACGCATTTCCACACCAGATTCATACAGAGGAGATGCATTCCCAGAAAGTCGCACGATCCGTTCGATACTTGACTTCTGAGAACGCACGCACCTCTCACACCACGCATCCCATCAATCCTTCCACACTTTTCATTCATGCACCTAAACAGTTCGCCTAACTAAACTGTCCTCGAGACTAAACAAGAAACTAGCAGGCGCTGAATTTCTCCTCGCCTAAACGTTAGCACAAATACACACGAAAGCATCCACCAACTCCACAATGGTAAGAAGTACGTCGACCACGAGGTGTTAGGAACGATGTCCGGCACCAAATACTCACGGTCAGAAACATGGTACAGAGTTCCACGGATATCTGAACTCGCATTCAGGACTGAGCAAATTCAGAGATCCGTTCGAGGACCAGTTTTCATCACCTTCTCGAGCACAAGATTTACGACGATAGCTCGAGAAGCGATAATCTGGGAGGAAGAGAGATAGACCATTGGCGAGGTTTCAGTCGGCCGCCGCCAAAGAGTTTTTTCGTCGACGCAAATGAGTCATCGTATAACGAAAAACAAAATTTTTCTATTTTTTATAATACATTAATGGCAACACTACAAATGAACATGTGAGGGTTTTCCCACGCAAATGAGTCCAAACACGATGTCATTCGGTTCATTTGTTATTCAAATATTGCATAAGGTAAAATTCGATAGTCGTAACGTCTTTGACAACAAATAGTCCGAATGAGATCGTGTTTGGACTCATTTTAATTGGGAAAACTTCATCTATCTATTAATAATATTCTCATGAATGTACAATGAAAAATAACAAATTTTTTATTTCCGTTAAAGGATGACTCACTCTTCGTACAATGTATCATGTTTCTCAAACGCCGCCGCGAGCCGCTCGACTTCTCGGCACAGCTCCGGAGGAGCAAGGGGGGATATGTGGTTGGGATACGACCGGTTCAGACATCCGTGGAACTCTGTAATGTAATGCTGTGAGGTGTGTTTTCTGCTTGCGGAGTTGATCCATTGATAGAGATCGATGGAAGGATGGACAAAATCCAATACAACAACATATTAGGAAGAATGATGCTATTATATGCTGAGAGAGCAAATACCTACTGTTACGTCACACCACTCCCAACATTCCATCATCATCGTCATCATCATTATTATTATTATTATTAGTGGTGGTAGTAGTATTATTGTTATTATTACTGCTATTATTATCATTATTACTAATTAGTATTTATTATAACTATACTGTATACACACCAACAAACATTGTACCCGCAACGGCCCATCCCTACCCTCCAACAGTCCCTTTCACCACACTCCTTTACCTTCCACCCCTACCTTTACTTTTCCCGACGTTTTCCTTCGACACCCAAAAAACCGCAGATCCTTTCTAACCGCCGACGCTACAGTTTAAGAAATAAAGAGTTTACAAATAGAAGGAAACAGACTTATGTGCCATCGTCAAACTAATTCTCCCAGTCAACTCCGAAAAGGGACTAGTACCCACGATTGCGATTGGAATTCGACCAGCCTGGTCGTAATCAAACATCACACCTACAAATTGGATATTCCAATATGACGACGATCCAAAGCATTCATCAGGTCTCGTTAAGAACTAGTTGGCTACACATAAAATCTGTGTTCTGCAATGTCTATCGCAATCACCTGACCTGAATCCATTACAGCACGCGTAGAATGAGCTACGACAATGGATGATCGATAAGAAGCACCACAATAAAGCCGATTTAATGACGTCTCTTCGTCAGGGAGAAAATCGATATGCCATACGTTAAAAAACTGCTCAAGACGTTGCTGCAAGTCAATGCTCAGACGTTGTGCTGCTGTAAATTGCATCTAAGTGTTATGTTACTAACAAGGGACGATTCGCAAGTCCAATTTTGATGAAACTTTGGAATAATGTAGATCTCGAAAAAATATTTCACACGTATTTTTTTTCTGTCGGCAATCATCCGTAATGAAAGGGTGAAAACAGCCTTCGAAGTTAGGGTTGCAAAACCTATTTTCCCGTTTATCTCGGAAACTATTTGTTGTAGAGAAAATATTGAAATGTACGATTTGTGTATTTTTTAATGCTAAATCAAATCGTATGACTAAAGAGTCAGGTGATTAGTAATACTACGATTAGGAGTGAGCGTTACAAAAGCAACTGAACGTGACATAGGCACGGAGGGGTGTACTGTGTATGCGATGTACACTGCCGCTCAAAAGTGTGTAGACACTTACCATTTTTAATGAACCAATGTTATATGATATAAATTATTATTGTTAAACGAAGTTTATTGCTAAATTCTATTACGAATATTTAATGTACTCTAGTATTATTATATTGAATAATTTAATTACTTAAATCCTGTAACACGTTGATCGCCACGTCACCCATATCTGGGTGATGGGTAAGTTTCCGCTGAGGCCCCGTCACCCATATTTGGGTGACGGTTTAATTCATATAATTGGTACAACTTTAACAACTTACAAGAGTATTTAATAGTAACAACATATTACATTATATATAAGGGTATATAACTAATTTATACATAAAAAAATTATATAATGTTACAGTAGTCTTTTGTGATATTTTTGGAAACAATTTAAGCAAAGCTAGGCGTTTCCAGACAGGTAGGACAATAAATTCTGCTTTTTTGGATACTTTTTCTGGCTGTTTGACGGTTTTGAGCATGCCTATTTTTTTTATAGCAAAAAACGCACATATGTCTACTTGTTCTTCCTCCAAAGTTTTTTCTTACTATTAAATTGCGTGCTTTATTCTGGTAAATATTACTAACGGCATTATTTTGACGGAGTAACAATTCCGTAGCTAAAAGTTCTCTAAATCGTGTGATCTTCATTTTTTCATTTCTGGCTGGTACACAATTTGTGCACTGACAATCGAAATACCCAGAATTAGATGAATCGTCAGCTTGCGATACCATTTGATGCCTTTCCGTGGTGACGTAGCATAGGAAACCATTTGGTCACTTCGATCTGTGCCGCATTTTCCTTTATTATATTCAACAATGGCTAATGGTTGGAGTACCTGCAACTGTGTTACAAAGACAAACAAATTGTGCCCTGCAGCTTATACGCTAGCATAATGACCAGCATCGAACCGCGGATTTGGGCACCGCGAGAAACATACTCGATTTATGCTAGGTGTTCAACGTGTTAAATAATTAAATGTTTGTGCGGTGTCAACAGTGCATTATATTCTGCTGCATGCGGACGGTTTCTACGGATTTCTTCTTTCATTTCATGATGACTGAATTGCTTTAGCGTGATGCTCTGTCTTCTTTAGGCTACTATAAACATTTAGAATCATGATTCAATGCGAGAGAACTTCAGGTAAGAGCATAAGACTGCTCTGTCGCTCTATCGAAATCATTTTTGTGTGAACACTTGCGAGAGCAAGATGGGTACAAGAAGAACAGAGTTCAGTATTCAAATGTGTTTTCAAATAGTTATGCTGTCAAACGAAGGATATTCTGTAAGAAAAATTGCAAGAAAAGTGGGAATTTCAAAATTTACTGCAGATTCACGATTTCATAACACCTTTCAGGTAGCTGTTACAATTAAGAAAGTGTCCAGATACTTTTGAGCGGCAGTGTAAGTGTCCGTGTAACTTCAATTTTTGTATCTTCCTTCTTCAATCTTGAACAGCAGGTTTTGATGTACAACGTGACGTGTATTGATTTTTCATAAATTGTCGCAAGAACATAGTCCTATTGCATCGTATCGTAGGTCATCGTTTCTGTTACGTTGGTAAGTATGTGTTCTACCTGATACATCTGTCGTGCTTTGATCTCCACTGAACATACCATGACTGACCTGCTCACACGTACAGCGGGTTGCCGTGCTACAGGTGCTCCAGAGCCCAATTTTCAAATATCGATAATTAAAAAATGAAACCTCCACCGCAATTTCGTCATTCTTGATCTTCGACTTATTTTGTCTTATAGCATCACCCCCCTAAAGTATTTATCACCTCTTCTGAAATATCCTGTATAGAGACCAAAGGGCCGCCAGTTGCAGCTTGCGCAAGGCATCTGCCACCTGACCGATTAAAGGCCGCTCGACAGGAATTTTACTTTATGTTGCAGCAGAGTAAAAGAGCCCTTCAGCCAGTCCCTGTGCCTCTTAGCTAAAAAAAACGACGACTGGGGACCGCGCAGGGACTATCAGAAGCTAAAACTTGCACGGCCACCGGTAGAAAAGTTACACGGACGGCCATGGGTGGGTTTTTCTAGACCCAGACATTTCTACGCGAATATTTACCTAAAAATGCTTATTTACTTCCTAATTTCTAAATAACTAACTGACAATGAGATATACTTTATAATATATACGAAAACACACTATTTTTTCAAAATTTTATATTAAAAACAGTTATTAAGAAAAGACTTTTTTTAGGAATCATCCCCACAATTTATACATTCGACATTTGTGGTTCCCCTTGAATGTACGTTGCATATAAACTGTTTATACGTGTCACATTTTTGGAAATATTTAGTGTCTTTTCCGTGGCGCTTGAAACACGTGGGTTCCGTGATAGGAGGAAATGTATGTGTTACTGGGTATATTGTGTACGTAACGCGGACATAATTCAGTATTATCAATGATACCGTGACTAATGAATGGAACATCTTCATTGTATATGAACTATCATGAGACGCTAAAGGAATACTAAAAATTACGGCGTTGTTAAAAATCACAGAAAAAAGTGGGTGACAAAACTTTAATTCCTGGGTTTACAAAGACTCGTCGACGATCGTACGAGTGTTAAAAGGGTAATTATTCCCAACTAATATCCCATTCCACTTCTGCAGGATTGCACTTATCTTCTGCATGGTGCCACTATATCCTCCGCGTTTGACCTAGTGCAAGCGTATCAATAAATACCAATCAGAGAATAAGACGTACCTAAGGCAGCCATAATTACTCTATTTGGGCTCTTCGAATTTCCATTTATGTCTTTCACGCTACGCAATGCAGCACAGACGTTATAGACGTTGATGAACGAAGTAACTGTTGAGCGTCAGCCTCGTCGAAAGGTTGAGTATAATATGACGCTCTTCTAGTGTATTCGATTGTACGATTTACACTATCTATGCTGAAAGTTAATGTCTCAGAGTCGCATTGAGAACTGAGTTACGTCCGGAATCATTCAATAACTTTGTGTTGCTGGATTCTGGTTTATTTGGTATGACTGGTACAAGTATTCTTTCATCGAGTGACGGTTGCTGTTGATCTGCATCTGTCGGTGGTTTCAATGTAACCAATGAAGATCAGGTTTTTACATTTCGTCGTTAACTAGTTTCTGGTGGTTGGGAAATTATATTTGTGTGTTCGTGGGGATAACAAAAAGCAGTCATCGATTTTGGCGACGTTTGGTTTTGACCGATTTTAAGAATCGGTTGCGATGTTTGTCTCTTGGCCGTCCAAGGGTGGCGGATCCCTCGTGAAAGTTCTCGATAGTCGGGAAGCCGAGAACGTACTACAGCAAAATTCCGATAATCCGGCATAGTCGGGACTTCGGCACTCCCGGATTACTAGATATGCCGGATTATTGGACTATATCTGTAATGCGCTAAAAACGAGGAAAATAATTATAAAGACGGCCATGGTTAATACAGTAACGTACGATGGTGAGTCAATAATTATCCGCAATGTCGTGGTATTTCTGTTTGTGTTGGTTGTACTGTCAAGTGATTATGCATCAGTATTTGTGGTTTTCTTCCAATCGCGGCTATGCAGGTTGAACGCGCTAGGTAAGTTCCATTTTGTTTACCATGACTTTAACAACGACCGCTACGCTTTACGTTTGCACCGAAGAAGAACAGCGTGCAGTTATCCGTTTCTTGTGGTCTGAAGGTATATAAGGGGCCGAAATCCATCAAAGACTTTCAGTACAGTCTGGAAAGAGTGTTATACTGCTATCCATAATATTGCAATCCAACAGAAACTGAAATTTGGCCCCGTTAGACTATCACCTCATTAGTCCACTGAAAGAGGCCTTAAGGGCCGTCGATTTTCCACAGGCTAAGAACTGAATTAAGCGGAGCATGGGTGGCACGCTTCTCAGGAGAAAACATTTTTTTCTGACGACATAAAGAAGATTGTCTAAAGGTGGACCAAGTGCGTTGAAAAGCAAGGGAACTATGTCGAAAAACGATGTTATTGTAATTACTGTGGGATCGGGACCTCCAGACCCAACATAAGACGAATCGTGGAAATAAGGATGTCAGCGGGCTGACGGTGGCATAGTGGTTAAGGTGGCTGGCTACCAACGCAGAGGAACTGGGTTCGAGTCCTGGTGCCGCGGTTCCCCTTATTTTTCACGATTTCCTCCATTACTTTATTGTAATTGTAATAAACTTTTATAACTACATCGCGGATAATTATTGACTCACCTTCGTACATTTCATACTCTTTCAAATGTAAACTAGGACTGACCAGCAGAGGAATGGGGCTGCGGTTATAGTGGACTCGAACAGTTTGACAAACAGTCCATGGGAATTCATGTGTTTCATAGTTGGCGTATAAGCGTGTTCTTGCGAATTCGTGCCGCGTCTAACGAAAATGTACGGTTTCAATACATGCGCATAAACGAACTATGAAACGCATGAATCTTGTGGGCTGCTTGTCAACTGTTCGAATTTAGTAGGGTAACTGTATCTAATATGGAACATCACCTAACATGGAACACCGCAATATCTCGGCAAGTAAGCAACAAGATCAATCGGTAACAATGTAAAATATTCCGTTAAAGACAAAAGACAATCATATTAACATTGAGCGTCAGTTGGAAGTCTGTCGTTGAATGGGAAGTTGATTATTGTGTTCGAAAGAGTGTAAAAGTTTTTGAGAAACGAGTTAAATAGTGAAATTTTTTAGTGAAGGTACGTTAAAAAATATTACTTCTGCATAATTTATCATTAAACATGTTTGTGTTTGAGTGTTCAAAAGAAATTTACCGTAAAATTTATTTTCTTCTTAGTATAATTATTATTTTCTAACAAGAAGAAAATAAATTTCTTCTTGTTAATATTATATAGTATTATATTATAATTTTACCATTGTAAGTACATTATATTATTGTACTGCAATATATTACATAGTTTTATGCTATTGTTATTATTATTACATATTTATATAATACATGGAATTAGTATCAGCAAAAATTAAAAGAAAATCCTGGGATAAGGAAAGTATGATACTAAAAAAAATAGTAAAATTAAAATTGTAATGATAATGATAATAATGTCAGAAAAAACCGCTTTCAAAGGCAGACAAAAAAGAAATGGAAAGAAAAAAGCGATGATTCTGATACAGGCTCATTACAGATAATGTATAATGAATCATCAAACGATGCTGCTACTGATGGTGATGACACAGAATGTTTATTTTATAGTGGCAATTACAAAAGTGACAATAATGGTGAAAAATGGATTGAATGTATTTGCTGTTTTCATTAGGGTCACGAAGAATGTGATGCTTCAGGTACGTCATTCACGTACCAGACGTGTAGAAGACGAAGAGAATTAACATAATATAATATAGATTACAAAAATGGAAGATATTTCTTTATTTATCCTTTGTATTTAAATAAATATTCATTCTTCATAGAAAAAATAAAGCTTTATAAGATTTCTTTACAAATTTCTTAGGTGTTCCATATTAGGTACCACTTTTTCAAATCACGGCGTTTGACTTTCTTTACATTTTTTACCATGACCCCAAGACACTTAAACATTTGCATAGTTAACTATTAACATACGAAAGTATATTAATTTTGTCGTGTTTTAACGTTGGTTTCATTGAAAAAGAAGCATGCCTCTATTTTTGCCAAGCTTTTAAAATCAGGTGTTCCATATTAGGTGCAGTTACCCTGCCACTGCTCGACGGATGCAGCAGCGACTTTTTCATTCGTGCGATGTATGGTTCGCGATGGTTGCCGACTGACTTTCGCAGGGCATGGCGGTTGGAGCTATGCATGTCGGACTATCGGGTGTGTCGAACCATTGAATGCCGGATTATCGAAATTCTACTGTAGCAAGAACTCGTGCAAACAACAGCCGCTGTGCGCCTGCGCGAATCGACGCCACAGTGGTCCGAAACTGTAAAAACGTGAACTAAATTCATAGCGTTGTTATTTACAGTAAGAGGACCCAAGGCGGGCAGTTATGCAGTAGGAGAATCGATACTAATTATAGACACGGTTCATGCCGAGGTTCGGTTTGTTGACGAACATAGAGAAGGTCAGAAAAATACGTATCGGTGAGACAATACTAATGTAAACATAAAACCTTTTTATTTTTTATGTTTGTTGAATGAAACTTTTACCGATATAATTGTAAGGTTTTTATAATTAAAATAAGACCAAACACGATATAATTCGAAGCATAGTTGGCTTATAATTTAAATCTACAACGTGGCACAACCCGTGTTTGTAATTTATGGAGCTTCATCAATATAAATAAGTAAATATAATTCAAATTATACCGTGTTTGGTCTTATTTTAACCAGAAAGACCTCACAGATACGTTAGTAAAAGTTTAATTAAAAAAATCGAAATTAAAAAAGTTTTATGCTTGCATTAGTATTGTCTCACCGACATTTGAGATAGGCTCAGGTTACACTACTCGTCCGTCGAACTTCTTGGTGCGTCAAGGAGAACCCTCCCCCCGTGGTGGGGATGACTAACAGGCACTTATGCAGTAGATCGATGCGGGCAGTTATCCAACTTTTACTGTATACGTTTTTCATGATGAAAATATGGATTCAGGGTTTTTTGGGGGCATATTTTCCCCATTCAAAAACACACAATTTAAAAAAGAAGAACTTTTTCCTACATCCTTTAGTTTTCGGGATATTCCAAAAAATATATTTTCAACCCTCAACTTTGAGGGCTGTTTACACCCCTTCAATATGGACGATGGCCGATAGAAAAAATACATGTATAATATTTTTGTGCGAACTATCTCCCGTATAAGCTCCATCAAAATCGGCGTGTGCGGGTTGGATATGTTTCCTTGTAAGTAGCGTCTCTTCTTGACTAAAGTGTGGTGGAGCTCCATCGTGCATAAACCACATACGACGTACGATATCTAGGACTTCATTCAGTAGTGTATTGTGGGATTCAAAAGTATGACACAAAGTGTGAGTCGTGAGTTAAAATAATAAAACTAATATATATATATATATTAAAATAATAAAAGACAGCACAATATATATCTCCTCACAAACAGACTCCACGCAACTTCTCCACGCAATACTCTCCACGCAATACTCTCCACACAATACTCTCCACGCAATGCTCTCCACGCAACAACTCAAACGGTTCTCCTCTGCACTCTGACCCGGAGGTCCCAAAAATCTATACACACACACACACACATTCCACACGCATTTCCACACCAGATTCATACAGAGGAGATGCATTCCCAGAAAGTCACACGATCCGTTCGATACTTGACTTCTGAGAACGCACGCACCTCTCACACCACGCATCTCATCAATCCTTCCACACTTTTCATTCATGCGCTTAAACAGTTCGCCTATCTAAACTGTCCTCGAGACTAAACAAGAAACTATCAAGCGCCGAATTTCTCCTCGCCTAAACGCTAGCACAAATACACATAAAAGCATCCACCAACTCCACAGTATTTAATTCATTTTGCAAGAAGTTGCAGCAAGTAGCTCCTGTTTATCTTGGAGGAACAAGGGAGAGTCCCATCAAGTTGTCACCAAGGTTACCTGCCCATACATCAATGCTAAATTGCTGCTGATGTTTTGAATGAACAGTAGCGCCTGGAGTTTCGTCAGCCCAATAATGTCTATTATAAAAATGAAATACACCATTCCTTGTAAAACTGGCACCGTCTGTAAACAATATTACATGAAGAAAATGCTGATCATTCACACACATTAGACTGAGCCTGCTGCAAAAAGCTTCTCGTGACGGAAGGTCAGCTTCAGACAAGCTTTGCACTCTTTGTACATGAAAGGATAAAGCTGGTTTTCGTGTAATATTCTCCATATCATAGAACGTACCATGCCTACTTCTCTTATACTACGAGTAGGATTTAGTGCAACACTGTTTAACACTTGTTCTTCTCGCCTAACACTTCTGATACTGATACGTGTGTAGCGGCTGTGCTGAGCAGGGATTTCGAAAAGAAAGGAAGCAAGAAAGAGGATAGAGCGTTTCGTCCGGGGCCTGCTAGTGGACTCATCAGTAAGGGCACCTAGCAGGCCCGTGCCTTAAACGCGGGATACTGAGGGTCAGGTCGTACGTGTATATATACAGAGCGCAGGATGGTCGTGGACTTGCGGGAAAGTCTGTGCGCCGCTGATCCCTCTGCTGGCGAGGTCGGGAAGTGCCGCTACACGTGTATTAGAATTTATCATATCCTTCTTAACCCTAGATAACCAAGCAATCTGTGAGTAACGTGATTGCTAAGCATTCGTAAAGGTGACGACGTCAATTAAAAACACGAATATAATTGAATTTTTTTTTATTTAACAACAAAAATATTTTATCTTATAATGACACAAGATAAATGACATTAAAAAGTTATATTTGCTATTGAATTTATTAATAAATAAATAAGCAAATAATAAGCATAAGTAGTTTATTTAGTAAGCGAATCATCCGGTATCAGGAGATTCAAATGTTCCGATCGTCATTTTTACGAAACGTTAGTTATCCAGGGTTAAAGAAACCTATATTTCGAAGACACTTATGTATTCTTTGAAACATTTTCCTCTCGGGCAAACAACGATTTGGAAACTGTTCCCCATACAGAAGTCTAACTCTTACAGCCTTACACTCTGCAAGTCCATACATAAGATGCATATCGGTCATTACACTATGTGAGTAATTGATCATTTTCTACTCGAATTTACGATTATCAGTAAATATATTCGGTAGGACACGATATAATTCACTTGGTTCCAGAGCATCGACTGCTATCAGACGTTGAATTTCCTCGTGCAGGAGCCCCAGTATAGCACACGATATCGATCTGCACGGCAGTTGCACGGGTTGAGCATCCGGCATCAGATTCATTCGTTCGAGAAAAATTCCAGAAACTCCTTATTTAGTTTCCCGTCCCAGGTCGTTTTTCCGTTTTTTCGTTTTGCCCCGTTTTGTTCCTTGGATTCCACTTTCCGCACGGTTTTTACGTTTCTTTCTCTGTGTTCTTCTCGGGGTATCTTCCAGGGCTTCACCGCATCAGTTGCACTTAACTTTAAACAATTTATATGAGTAGTATTTGCGACACGAATTTCCGTCTTCCCTGCGTGTCCCCGGACCGAGATTTTCCCTGAAAAATATCTTTTTGTTATAAAATCTCCACCGCCACACAGTAGTGTGGTGTACACACATAGGAATCGCAGAAAAAAACATAACTTCTGTATTCTTTAATGTTTTTGAATAATTTTTTTATATTACTTGTTTAAAGTCAAGCTTTATAGTACTACTACTGTTGTAACATAATACTGTGCACGTAATAATATTTGATACATAAAACAATGTTTATGAAATTGTTTTGACTGTTACATTAAGTTGTTTACATAATACTACTTTTTACATGGAGCAACTATTACAATTGTTACATAATATTGTTTATATAATAGCATTTTCCATAAAATAAAGGTCATACAAAACGCATCAGCAGATGTACAGGGTCTTCCAATAAGAGGTGTTATTTTAAATTATTAAACAAAAACACAATTTAATTTTAAATGCCAACATTTGTATTTGAAATAAAAGTAAAAATCGTACCATTAATTGTGGAACACGATATCCATAAATGACCGCCTTGACTTTTCTTGCAAACGTTTATCCTATTGAGAAAATTTTGCATCATGTTTTCACATAATTGGAGCTCTATTTCGCTAAAGGGTTTTCGGAGCCTCATGTGTGGCAGTGCTGTTTATTGACGAATCCATGAAGGAGGAAAGGGGCGTCGTAACTGAAGATGATTTTCTTTAAAAAATCACCTTCATTTGCCTGTATTTCTAACACCCGATCAGCGAACGTACATACGGCACTGAGCATGGCCCGTCGACTTCAATTCTTGAGTCAGCTGCACTCTATAAGCATGCATAGAAAGATCTTTATGTAAAATCGGATGCACGCTAGTCGATGAGATGCCTAATTGTTGCGAGCGTCTTTAAATGATCAAACCTGGGTTTCCTTTGACACTGTCAGCCACTACGATCTAAAATTCCGCGATCTTTACGAACTGTCTCCGCGAAACTTTCTCCATATTTATAATGGATTTTTACAATTCCTGTTCGTCGTTGAAGCGTACATCGATCCATTATTATAAATCGTATAGTTTTAATAACACAGATATCAAACTTTCACAACTTTCTATCATACAGATTTAAAATGGCGGGAAATTTAAAATGACACCTCTTATTGAAAGATCCTATACGTAACCGGCTGACGCTTGCGCGGGCCTGGTCCCCAAATGCATGCGAAAGTTAACCAGGCCCAGGGTAAACATTCAAAACATTCAAAAAGCGAGGAAAGTAATTTTGTTCCAGTAATAAGAAAACTTATTCGTTGTAATATAATAGAGAGTGACGATGAATAAACTGTCGATTCTTGAAAAAAATATTTTTTGATTTTCCTTAACACATTACCTTTTCTTTCATGCGTTCATTGAATAAAATGTTATCGAATGCGGTACTGTATTTTAAATTGCTTTTTCTATTGCTTGCTTCAGTTTAACACAAGTTTTATACTTTGTTGCAAATCAATTGTTTTACGACTATTTTTACACGGTTTTTTTTTACACGGTACGCATCTACTGTGTAAAAAAAGTCCCTGGTGTATTCAACAGCAGGAATTAGTTTAAATGTAGTATAAATATAATAATTAAATACATTATTAAAAACAGCATGACAGACAGTATTGTCAATACAATGTTATTTGTGTAGTCCTCGTAAATCTTCTGTACTTTTACTTACCTCTTCACCAAGACTTTCAATAATGTCAGATTGTTCAAAATATTCAACACAATCAAGTCTTTTCAGAATCGCAAAACTTTCAAAACTTCCCACACTTGGAAGACTTTTAAGAATTTACAAGACCTTACACAACTTTCAATACTTTCAATTATAATAGATGATGAAAACATTTTTAAAGTTCTTGGGTTTATGGTTTGACTCAAAACGTTTTGAGGCAACTTGTATGAAATCACTAATCGTGACCATCTTCCCAATTGTGGCGAAGAAAACAATACACAACAATTTGTTTGTTTAATTTTAGTAAGACATTATTATATGCATTAAGTTATTAGTTTAATTATTGAAATACTATGTTGTTTCTGACTGTATATATACTTTATTACGTGAAAGTTCTAGATACATAAATAACACGTACATAAATATCATAATTCATTTGAATCTTATTACCTACAAACTTGTACAACATTGACAGACAATAAAAACGTTTATAGAACTATCTTAAATGTAAGAGTATACACATTTTTTTAATAAAAAAGAAGTTCCAGTCTCGTAGTATGACCTTGTAAATCACTTCTTTAATATACGTAGGAAACATTTTGTGACGACCGACTTTCTTTCTTCGAACTTTCGGAAACAAACACAGCAAATCGTAGTTTACAGTTCTGAAGTGAAATGTAGGATGCGGTGGTAATAAGGGTAAAATTGAGAACAAGGTTGGGTACCTTATATGTAAGTAAATCGAAAATACAGGATGTTTCGCCTAACTCGAGCAGTTAAAATATCTCGGTCGCTTTTCATCATACGGAAAAAATGTTTAGAGAGAAAATAAATGGTGCAAAGGGACAAATATTCTGATTGACAAACCTCTTCTTTCACTTAATTTTTTTACGAGATTTCATGGTCACCGAGGTTTTTTAAACGAATCGATATATTTTCATTACCGCATTATTGTAGCTCATAAAAAAACGAATTCAACGGTATATAATATGTTAACCTTCACATGACCTTTGAACGAGAAAAATCATGGTTGTTTGGGTTATAACCTTGATATGATTCTTGTAAACGTCCATCATAAGATCGAAAGAGACCTTTGTTTACAAACACCACGTATCACACGATACGCTGTCCCGGTGAAATTGAAATTCATTCGTTTACTGTTTTCAAACAAGTACTGAAATTAGTGCCACGCGTCTCATGATTTTTCTCGTTCAAGGTCATGTGAAGGTCAACATATTATATACCGTTGAATTCGTTTTTTTTATGAGCTACAATAGTGTGGTAATGGAAATATATCGATACGTTTAAAAAAAAGTCGGTGACCTTGAAATCTCGTAAAAAAATTAAGTAAGAAAAAGGTCTGTCCATCAGAATATTTGTCCCTTTGCACCATTCATTTTCTCTCTGAACATTTCTTCCGTATCATGAAAAGCAACTGAGATATTTTAACTGCTCGAGTTAGGCGAAACACCCTGTACATATATACTGAAATTTCTTCGTATGTAGTGTTATTTTCAAGAAAATCGATTTTGAAAATTTATCGGACAAAAATTTATGACGGTAGTCAAATGTATTAATACTCGGTGATTTTTTAAAACATATTTTTACGGAAATGAAAAACATTCTACGTTTTCGCTTTATTTTTACAGGACGAATACGGTGTCTCAAGAACCAGTGCCGTAATAAGAATAATTATTTTTTTATATGTATATACCACCAGTTTCATTTAGAGATTACATCCCAAATTTCTCAGTATGTGAGGGGAATGGACGCAGAGTGGGGATAGGGCGGATCCTGTCCTTGCTCCGGATGGCCATCTCTGGTATATAAGGTAGTTTACGTAAAGCGTTACAAACTATTTTGTCCGGAAATTACTAAAAATCGTGACAGTGTTTTTTTTTAATACTTTGGGCTCCCAGGGAAAGTTTTATTTTATATACTGTGGAGTTGGTGGATATTTCCATATATATTTATGTTAGCGTTTAGGCGAGGAAAAATTCGGCACTTGCTAGTTTCTCGTTTAGTCTTGAGGACAGTCTAGATAGGCGAACTATTTAGACGTATGAATGAAAAGTGTGGACGGATTGATGGGATGCGTGGTGTGAGAGGTGCGTGCGTTCTCAGAAGTCAAGTGTCGAACGGATCCTGTGACTTTCTGGAAATGCAGCTCCTCTGTATGAATCTGGTGTGGAAATGCGTGTGGAATATGTGTGTATGTGTTTGTATAGATTTTTGGGACCTCCGGGTCAGAGTGCAGAGGAGAACCGTTTGAGGAGTTGCGTGGAGAACATTGCGTGGAGAGTATTGCGTGGAGAGTTTTGCGTGGAGTCTGTTTGTGAGGAGTTATATATCGTGCTGTTTTTATTTATTTTAATATATATTTATAGTTTTATTAATTCAACTCACGTCTCACAGTTTGTGTCATATTTTTGAATCCTACAATACTGCAGCACCGATCAAGGGGTAAACAATAACAGTGTTCCCCGGATAATTGTAAGACCCTTCCGGACCGACAAATTACATTACCATGTAGAACGCGACAGTGAAAACGTTCATATCTAATCAGACACGATATAATTTACTATATTTTATATAAATCGTAAAGGAAAACACATTTGAATACTCAGTCATGTTCTTCTGTTCCTACATTATTGTTTTAGTATGAAGTTTACTCAGAATTTTGCGACAATCAATAATTATTTATTTAAATATAAATTTGGGTGTCGGTCACCGGTGACCGCCACGGCGTTCAATATGTTAAGCGGGGATGAGGGAAATTGTCATCACCTTATCAAGCACAATATTTATAAATGTAACTTGAATAGGGATACTCACAGAGGAAGCGAAATAGAGCAAAACCAAAAAATATTTTATTTCCGTTATAGGATGACTCACTCTTCGTATTTATCTTTCTCAACAGCCTACTGCCAACCGCACAACTGCCTAGTAGTCTAGTTCCGAAGGAGAGAGGTGGGGACATGTGTTGGCGATACGAATTTTACAATAGTCCGAGGACGAAAAATGTTCCATTCAACCGGGTAACACTGTATTCTCTAATTAACCCCTTGCCGTACAAAGATTGCTATTCCAGTCCTACAGTGCCGTGATAAATGAGGAGCGTCTATCAGCTCATGCAGTTCGCTGTTAGCAATCCTTTGAAGGTCAATTTGTACTGTAGTGAAAAACTTCAAAAATTGGCTTAAAAGTTGGACTTGTATTTGTAACGTATCAAACATATTCTGTGTCACGAGTGTGACTCGTTACTGTACGGCAAGGGGTGAAGGAGATCGCCACCAGCACTGCCTGGGAGATGTGTTAGCAATAGACACTTCGTATGTGACATAAAAGGACGCCTCAAATCCTAGAATATAAAGAAAGATTTTGTTGGTGTCTTTCCTGATTCACTAACAAAAGAATTTGTAACGCTTTACGTGGCTGAAATGGAAAATTGTCGACAATTGATATTAACTATTTTACTTGTATAGTATGATAATATGCGTTCCCAATATTAGAGACTAATTGTAAGTACCGTTGCTTAACAATGGAAATCATGTACATTATATAAAGATAATTATATTAATTATTCGCGTGTACGTCATTTTGTGTGTTCTGTGAACTGGTAGACTTATTCGTCCTGTATCTTCTCAAAGTAGGAGCAAATTGAATATGACAACAACAGCTGGATGGAAATCTGAAATGCTCACGTGTGATTGTACCATTCGATGCGATTGCCGTTAAGTGACGGTAGGTGTATTTCTGTTCACAAGAAGTAACGTAACCTTCAGCGAAGCCATTAATTACGTTACACTTGCCACCCATATTGCTAAAAAATACATTCAAAAATAAATTATAAATTCCATCTACACAACGTACTTCGTATACACTTCCGTTCAAAAGTATTCGGATCCTTACA